>JAESUZ010002966.1:0-573752 GCA_017311185.1 Proteles cristata cristata
ACTAAAAATTTGTACACATTGTGTGTGCAGCCTCTACATTTCTTTCGGACAGTGCCGGTTTCATCTTTGTGAACAGCTCATTTGAGACCGCAAGCCTTTTGAGAAACACTGGTCATTTGTAGCTTCTAGAGAAGTGTAGAATGCGTCAAGTTCATCTGCTTTGAACCATATTATGTCACAGTCTTCCTTTCTCTTCAATACTGGCAAATGGCAGATCTTTCCAGATCAGGGGACCGGCAGTTTGTTTTCTCTTCCCGAAAGAAGGTCCCTGTACTCTGCCATATTCCAGTTCTTTTCTGTTCACTTTGGAATATTCTGGTCACTCGCTCCATTTGTTATCTGTGCCCACTTTGCATTTTTCATGACACGTCTCGGGGACCATTGCGTCACTCATTGCGTTGAGCTCAGCAAGGCTGCAAGAGCACCACTCCTGACTGATCCACTCACCATGTTAATTTTAGGCACAACGGTGTTCCCAGTCTCTCAGGGCCTGGAGGTGACTTCATTGTCACCCCCAGAAGAAATTAGAATTCAGCTATCATTTCTCCAGGGATCCAAACAGGAGAATTTTTAGATTTGGGCCAAAGGCCAAGGTGTCCGCTCTCGCTCCTGGCAAAGCTGTCCATGCGTTTAGAGGAGCGTTAGGCCCCCACTCGTGTGGCTCCTGAGTGCCAGTGAGGTGACTGTGTGGCGCTAGCCCGTTGCAATGGCATTTCCAAAGTTCATCATATATTTAAGTCCCCGAGTTTGACTTGGAAATAAAGTACAACTTTTCCCCTTGAGTTGATTGCACAGGAGCCTTGGTGAACTACAGCATGCCACAAATAAAACTCGTTCTGAAAGATTTCTTTTCATGTGTGCCTTTCCCGCGGTGAGTTCTTTGCTTCCCGGTGTTCACAATTGCAGGCTGGCCCAGAAGAAAGAACTGTGTATTTATCGCCCTTGACTTCGTCCTGAAAAGTTGTTAGGAGGTTGGGTTTTGCACTGGCTTTTAGATTTAAGTACCAGTTTGTTGCCTGGGCCTTTTGTCTCTGCTATTCTGTGACGTTCTAGCCCCTGAGAACTTCCTCCTTGCCCCTCGGACCCTGTCATGCTCTGTCTTGAACAAGACGATGTTGCTTCATTCAGTAAAACCTGTTGTGAACTAACAGCTAGTCCAGTAGGTGGGAGCTCGGAAACCTTACCCATTTTTTAACTTTTTTCCCCACATTTTTGTTTTTCCTATAATGCAAGGACACTCTTAGGATTGCTCACTTGCTGTGTTAGGACTGGGGCAATGGATTAGATGAGGGGAAGGGAAAGCTTCCTCTGGGCTTTGTGACAGGCCCCTGCCAGAGCGTCGTGTCCATGTTCAAGTCCAGGAAATCAGGCAGTAGTGACCGGGGTCTCCACCCAGGAGAAGGGGCCTTCCTCAAATAGGATGAGGATCTGGGAATGGAGTCCAAATAAAAGACACAGAGACTGGCGGGACAGAGGCCACTGCCATCTGGGGAGATAGGAGATCCAGATTTGCTTCCGCGCAGCCCACACCCTTCTGCTCTCATGTGGGAAGTGGGCAAGTCACCGTGCGTGCTTGACTGTGGCAAGTCACCACAGTGCCGTGTGCTGGGCCGTTCACCCCTGTTGCACACGTGCGTCTACTACCCAACATCTAGTTTGGGGCCCCCGGGCTGGGCTTGGAGAATACTGCAGTGAGCTTACACGTGGCCCCTTCTCTCTGAGAACCTGCTGCCTGTCACTGGTGCATCTTCTCTTGACAGTCGCCTTTCACATTCTTGAAAGTTAGGGACTCTTGAAAGTTAGGGAGCTGGTGTTACATGTCTGTCTCTGGTCACCAGATAGTTCCTTAAATGCCTTCCATCCTTACTGCTCTGACCTTCTGGGCAGGAGGCACGTATACTAATTTTTGATTCCAAAATTATCTCAGCTTCACTGCTTTAATAATTTTTTTCATAACTCCCTAGTCCAAAAAAGTTAAATTTCCAAAAATCTCAAGTGTAAAAGTCAGGCCTATTAAGGTCAAGTAATCTATGTATTTGGTTTTGAATGGTATTTTAAACATTGCAGCGTAGGGGCACCTGGGTGTCTCAGTCCGTTGAGTGTCCGACTTCGGCTCAGGTCATGAGCTCACTCTGAGTTTGAGCCCCGTGTTGGGCTCTGTGCTGACAGTTCAGAGCCTGGAGCCTGTTTCAGATTCTGTGTCTTCCCCTTTCTCTGCCCCTCCCATGATCATGCTCTGTCTCTCTATGTCTCTCAATGATAAATAAAAGTTAAAATTTTTTTAAATAAATAAAACAAACATTGCAGTGTGAATGTGACTGTAAACACCTCATCCCAGGAGGGCCCAGGACTCAGTGAGCACTCACTCAGCACTGTGAGGATTGGAAGTCTGTTGAGCAGTGAGGATACTTGGAATTTATGAGCACTAGTCTCTTTTATTTTCTGTAAACTTGAGTGATGTAAGGAGAGGTCAAAAATATAACTTATTTTGGGGGCGCCTGGATGCCTCAGTTGGCTGAATGTCCAACTTCGGTTCACGTCGTGATCTCTCAGTTCATGAGTTCAAGCCCCACATCGGGCTCGCTGCTGTCAGCAGAGACTGCTTCAGATATTCCATCTCCCTCTCTCTGCCCCCCCTCCCCCCCGCTTGCGCTGTCTCAAAAATAAATAAATAAATAAATAAATATGTACAAGGCTTACTTTAAGTGAACAAGAAATGTAATTGTTGGTTTGTTTTCCAAGGAGATAGCTTTGAGTCTGAAACGAGGTTCCAGTGTGAACGTTCTTCTGTTGAAAAATGCTTTCTGTTTTGTGGGGAAGGCCACACCGGCCGGTCGCTGGTGGGCACGCTTGGCAGACGGCGGGCATTGATGTTTGAGTGTCATTCCTGTTTTCGTCGGCGGCCAGTCTGCCTTCTTCACAGCGTCGGTGACACTAGTTCAACAGATACAGTGCACATGAAGGCAGAATAAGGCCTCAGCGGGTCCTCATGCTCATCCAGTGTGGTGTGTGTTTGCGGGTTATACCGTCGCTGTTCCATCCGAATCTCTGGGCTCCGGGCCTGGACGCGGACACGGCGCCCAGCGAGTCTGACATGCAGCTGGCCCTGGCGGGCACCCGTCTCCCACGCACCCCTGGGGAGCGCGGATGGATTTACCACAGAAATAGGGACCACGTAAGCATCTCTCATCTCTTCTTCGTAAATCCCACGGATTTTCTTTCCTGCTGACCAAACTTGTAAAACTTGTCACTTTTCTACGTTCATTTACTTAGTCTTGATCACAGAAAGTAAACAGGAGTATCAGAACTGTTTATTTTTTCTGATGAGGCCGATTCAAAACATCCCGTTTGTTATGCTGCTCTGGACTGAGTGGTTCAACTTTTCTGTTCCTTCACAACCCAAACGCTCGTCTTGTGAGTTTCGCTGTAGGTCCAGGAGGTAACCTGGCTGGCACCCAGCCGTGTGGGGGCCACTTGACGGGCACCAGAACCCAGAGCTGGTGGTGATGCCACATTACCCTTCTATGTGGTAAAGACACATAACATAAAAGTTACCATCTTAACCATTTTGAAGCATTTACTTCCGGGACATTGAGTTCATTCACATTGTCAAGCCCCATCACCACGGCCCGCCCACGGCACTCTTCATCCTCCCGTTCCCCGGCCCCTGGCAGCCCCCGTTCTGCTTCCTGGGTCCGCATACGATGTTTCTCCTTTTGTGACTGGCTCGTTTCACCCAGCACGATGCCCTCAAGTTCACCGCTCTTGTAGCGTGTGTCAGAATGGCCCTCCGCTCGGAGGCTGAGTAGCATTCCACGGTGTGTGGAGACCACATCTCGTTGACCCACGCGGACTCTGGGGTTACTTCCAGCTCCCGCTCACCATGAGTAATGCCGGCGTGACCAGGAGGCTTCAGATCTCCCACGTCCCCGCTTTCAGGGCTTTGGGGAGTGTCCCCCGAAGTGGAATTACTGAGTCCTGTGATAATTCTTTTTTAAATCATCTGAGCATGCGGCCACATTTGGTTGATCTGAGTCGCGCACTTCCGCGTACTGCCTCTTCTCCCGTGCCAGCACGGGCGCTGACTTGCCAGACCTCCCAGTGCCAGCGCTCACGCTGGTCTTACTGCAGCAGAAACATAGACCCATCACGCGGCACTCCTCCAGTTTCTTCAGTGATTTGCTGTCGCTCCTAGAGTGAAATCCTGGTCACCGGATGTGTCGTCCAGGGCCTGCACCTCACACGCATGTGCGAGCACACACACCCCCCATGTGTGCACAGGCCCTCCCCCCCACCCCGTGTGGTACATCAGGGAGCAGGAGGGGTTTGTCTTACTCCCTCACCCCTTCCTGACATTCTCTCCCTTCTTACCAAATAAATGAAAAATCTTAAAGGAAAAAATTATCCGGTGAGTCTATGGAGGTGAGGGGAAAACAATAAATCTTGATGCAGCTAACAAGCCTTTTGGCACAAAGGCTAACCTGAGAAAGTCCTGATGAGATGAACTTGGACCCAGGACTCACAAGGACACACATAGCAACTCAAAGAAAACACTTTAAAACAGACTTCAGTATGAGCAATGGGCACAGATCTGGTGTCAGACTTCTAAATGTGATCGTGGAGGTGCACACAACACAGATTATAAACAAGGGGACTGATGAGGGAGGCAGAGAGCCTTTCTGTAGCACTGAGAGTGCGTGAGGACCGAGAGACGGGCCCAGGGGGTTGCGGGGCGCCGTGGGGAGCTTTGCACTGAGGCCCGGAAAGGGGGCGGGTTTGCTGGGCTGCTCTCCCAGCAGGGGTCTGCATGGGCGGATGTGCATCCTGTTCTGTTCTGTTTCCCGTCTTTTACTTTAATGATTCACACTTTGCATGGATACATCCCCGTGACCGTGACCGACCATGACCGTGGGGCCATTCCTCAGAGCTGAGAGCAATGGGCAAACTTCGTACACCAGGAATTGCTCCTCGGAATCACTTGTAATTTCTTAAAATGAATAAGCGGATGTGCCCACAGCCCACGCCTGGAGGTCAGAACTCCACATCTGATTCTTGGGGAGCCCCTGACCACAAGCACTGTATGTGTCCCTCGAGGCCCGAAACGCAGTGCATGTGAGCCCCTGTTGTCCCCTGCAGGGCTGTCTCCACCCCTGGGCCCTGTCTTCCGCCTCCCTGCCTCCACGTCCGGGCCCTGGGAGCTGCTGGCTCTGTTTGCCTCTGGCCGCCCCACCACCACCCCCTCCCCGTCTTTGGGAGGAGGCCGAGGCTCTCCCATGGTCTCAGCTCCCATGTCCCTTGGTCCCCGTTTTGTGGAAATGAGACCAGGTGACAGGACCTTCCCAGGGGTTTGCAGGCAGCAGAAGGGAAGGACTCGGAAAGCTGCCAGGCGTGTCCTCTCCCAGGGGCACCAGGGCCTCGCCGCCTGCATTCCCAGCCTGTCGTCAGCCGGTCCCCAGCTTGGGGGGCGTGTGGAAGCTGGGTCTCTCCTCAGAATACAGGCAGTTACTAGGATTCCTGACTCCATCCAAACTGCTTTCCCGCCTCCCAGGACGGCATCAGCCCAGTACGTGCGGCTGACACACGGCCCTCCTGTCCTGGGCTATCCAGCCCCCCGCCCCAACCCCTACCCAGGAAAATGGCACCACAACAAGACTGAGGTGCCTCTCTAGAAATCTCTGTGACCAGCAACAGAGCTCCCTTGCGTGAGGAGGGAGGCCCTTGCACTTCCCCCAAGTCTATTTGGGGTGACTGGGATCAGATGTGTTCAGCTCACATGCGAATTTCCCAAATTGTGAACCCCTCTGCCCCACAGGGGAATCAGTCTCCTACCTCTTATAACCGCTTAGTGACTTTTAAATGAGGACTTTTAAATGAGCTAGTAAGTTTTCAGAACCACGTAGGACATTGAAAAGGCGTTAGTGGGGCGCCTGGGTGGCTTAGTCGGTTAAGCGTCCGACTTTCGCTTAGGTCATGATCTCGCGGTTCGTGGGTTCGAGCCCCGCGTCGGGCTCTGTGCTGACTGCCAGCCTGGAGCCTGGAGCCTGTTTCAGTCTGTGACTCTCTCTCTGACCCTCCCCTGTTCACGCTGTCTCTCTCTCTCCTAGAAATAAATAAAACATTAAAAAAAAAAAATTAAAAAAAAAAAAAAAAGAAAAAAGAAAAGGCGTTAGTGCCATTAAAAAATTTGCTTGAATATATTGTGATTTTGCTATATTTAGACATTTACTTAATGCTAGATTGCCACAGTTAATCAGAAAACACACCCCAGGCATACACATTTCAAACTTGTATCTGCCCACATACTCTTTAAAAATATATAATGAAAGACGTATATACTTTTTCAAAAAAAAAAAAAAGCTTGGAAAAGAGCAGTTTTGAGTCCGTCAGAACAGCTGCTAATGTAAATCCCTGTGGGAAGAGGAGCCGCACCAGGAGCACAGAGTGGTCCCTCTCCTGAGCCCCCTGCAGCCACAATTGAGTAATCAGTCCAAGACCTGTGATTAAGTCCCGCGTTCAGTGCAGCATATAATTATGGAGCCGCGCAAGTGGGCCATTACTCTGTGAATGCTTCACGTTGGAGGTATTTCACATTCCAACTTTACATTAAAGTGTTTATTAACACAGGAAAAAACCATGAGCAGGTATTGACAGTGTCCATAGGAAGATGAGCACAAAATTATATATGTAGCTAAGTCATAAACAGTGAGAAAACTGTCTTCCCACACTTGCTTTAAATGACCATGACGCGGTGTTTAGGGAAAGAAATCTAATGGGGGGAAGGGATCGCCGGGGAACGTGGGCGCCTGCTGTCCACAGCCTGACCCACCTGCAGCCGACTGTACTTTTCCAGCCCCTCCTCTCTGCCATTTGTACATTTCGGACCTTGCCATTTATTAGGCAAACTGGGGTTTCTCTTTTAAATGTATTCACTCTAATTAGGGTCCACAGAAGCGGGGGGAATTACGGAGATGATGTGTTTGGTAAGACATTGTTTAAGAGCACAGTGTGCTGGTTTTCATTAGTGTTTTGCACACAAATAGATGCTGTCTGCGGTGGGAAACAACGGTGTATTTCGGTCGGACTAACTCCGCGCCTGTCTCTGTGATTTATTTAGCAGATCCTGGCTCTGGGGACCCCTGATAAAACAGCACCTCAGAAGTGTGCGCTGGTCAAACCAAAGTGTGTTTTGGCTTTTGCTTCTCTGTCCCTTCTGTTCAGAGAAGCATGAAATGACTTTGTAATTATGTTCCCAGCACTCACTTGCCCATAAACGGTGAGGATTTTGGTAGATTTGACCGTAGCTCCTCATAGTCGAACTACCACCCCGAGAAGGGAACATACCGTCAGGTATTCGGGCTGATTCCGAAGCAGCGCTCCCTGTCAGGTGCAGACGCACGGGTGCACGAGGGCTCTGGTGCCTGTACCCAGAAACACTACCATGGCTGTGAGCCGTGCTTCCCGTTCTGGCACCCCCACCTTCAGAACTGCCTTTCTAAACACCGGAAGAAAAGCCAGGTGTTAAAACTTATCTGGAGACGGTTTGCATTTCGCATGAAAAATTAAATCATGGAAAGGTGTCCACTGAGGAGTCTTATTCCCAGTCCCACTGGCTGTGTGTGGATAAGCGTTTTACTCATTTCTTACTCCTCCTCCTGGTATTTTGTTCAGCAAATACAAACACATTTATTCCCTCCATTTTCTTACAGGAAAGGTGTATTTTGGCTTTTTTCAGTTGGTCACGTCTTTTAGAAACGGCATGCCTCATTCCTTCTGATGGGTGTGTCGCGCTTAGTGCGGGCACGTAGGTTGGGTCCCTAGGTGCGTGTGGGCCATGCCACATGGTCAGCAGTCTCCTGCTGTCACAAGCACACTGCAGCTGTGTGCTGTGCACGCTGTCACTCCGCTCCCGTACAGGTTTACTGCGGGATGGAATCCTCGAAGTCCAGTGTAAGGGTTGAAGGGTAAATGCATTTATGAAAAGCAAACTTTTGAAGAAGAATCACCTGAACTGTAAATTAACTACATCAGAAAAATAACTACATCATAAACGTGCTATATAATATTTTGTTTTACATATTTTTTTATTTCAATAGGAGTCATGAAAATGTGATCTGTACCAAACCCCTTGAGTTGTCTCATTTTGTTTTACCCACTTAAGGGAGAGGGGAATCTTTGAATAGGGTCACTCTTTAAAGTCTTTCATATGAATTAAGTCACGAGTTTTTGTCTGACTCGAGCTACATGAGATTTTGGCAGACGTACTCCATAGGACATACTCCACAAGTATAGGAGCAAACCATGGAATATTAATGTAAATAATATTTCACCAATATCTGTTTTTGTTCCAGATTGAGTCAAAAGGGTGCAAATTCAGAGTTTGCCACTAAGTGTTAAGTGGTTGTAGCTTCCAGAGAATAAACAGCTGTTTGCAGTGCCGCTCTGTTTTGCCTCCCATTTACACAGAGCCCCTCATGGATCCAAATCATACCATCCCCTCTGAGACACACGTTCATAAAATGGCGCTGTCTGTGTGTTTTATAATGGGCCTTAAAGCCTCCGTATAATCTCCACGCTTTCTGAAGGATTCAGTTTATCACTGACCTTTCACAATGAATTTTGAAAAATACTATTTTTAAATACCTCCCCAGTCTAAGCTCCTTCCTTCTTTACTGACACTGCAGACGGGCTTTGGAGGGGACAGACTGGGCTATGCAGGCTGGAGGTCAGAGGGTTAAGGAGGCTGACCTTTGAACTATTGCCCCCACAGGCAGCTCTGTGTGGAAGAAGGCTCCTGGCTCCCTTCCTGGTGTTCTGTGTGGACCAGAGCGGGGCCACCCTAGAATCTTCAATGTCTGAGGATGTTTTAGTGTGGCCTGACTAGCAGGGACAGGATTACGTTGAACAGTGTGGTCGTTCCACAAGGCTGACAATTCCAGAGGGGTCATCATTTTCTCAAAACTTTCCAGGCCAAGCTCAGGACAGGAGGGGACCCAACATGTTTATTATTTGAAGGACCCTTTCAGAGATTTAAGAGGACTTTAAACAGGCCCCTTTGCCTTGGCTGCTTTGCAAGGCAATTCTGGGATTCTGTATGATTTCTGACTGTAACGGAGCCCTGTGTGTTCCATTGCATCTTTTCCCTTTTCCTGAGTCTGGAGAGCTTGGAATCTACTAGAAGGAAAGAATACTGAGGTACTGTTCTTAGAAATTACTTTCCTCTTGTCTTAATAATAACTAGACCATTCCAGCCCTGGGTTATGGAGCAGATTGTTACCAGACAAGGGAGGAGGGGTGTATTAGTCAGCTCTGGCTTCAACAGCAGCAGTTTATTTTCTCATGGTTCTGGAAGCTGGAATTCCAAGGCCTCAGCAGGGTCGGTTTCTTCTGAGGCCTCCCTCGCTGGCTTGCAGACGGCCGTCCTCTTGCCATGTCCTCACATGGTCCCCCTCCCGTGTGCACCCCTGGTGCCTCTGTGTCTAAAGTCCCTGTTCTTATAAGGACTCCAGTCAGATTAGGACTTACCCTAACAGCGTCATTCTAACCCAGTCACCTCTTTAATGGCCCAGGCTCCAGCTGTGGTTACGTTCCCGGTAACTGTGGGTTAGGACTTCAACATACGGATTTGGGGGCAGGGGGCACAGTCAACCCCTAGCAGCGGGTACTGTGGGAGCCCCATAGCAGATGGGAGGGGTTGAGGGCTTGCGGTATGCCAGACACTGGGCTGCTTTTCTCTACATTTAGTCCTCAGGATCTACCCCAGCTCCAGGATATACCAGTGTCATCCCCATTTTATGATGAGAAAATGGAGGTACAGAGGAATTAACTTGGCCAAGCTTAGTGGGTGACAGACCATGGGATTTTAAGAACAACAGTCAGCCTTCAGGGCTCACATTCTTACGCACTGTGTATCCTGCTCTCCACACAAGCTGGAAGAAGCCTTTGGTCCGGGGGAGAACCTATAGCCTCTAGGGACAAACTCAAGCGCTCAAGACCAGTCGTCGCTGGTGGAAGAGTAGATTGCAGAAGCTGGTCTCCAAAGTCCGCTACCCCCGAGACCACTTTCCTTCCTGGAGCTATAGGTGCTTTCCTGAGAGCCCGTGGCCCCACCAGCAGTCCCTTTGTCTGAGAAGGGTCCATTTTAACACTGTGATTTAAATGATGGTAATTCCAGTTGCCTTGCACACCCGAAGAAGTCCTCTTCCTGGGAATCTGTCCTTCTTTTCTTTCCTTCGGGACACTTCTGTGTCTTCCTCCTCCCCTAGTTGAGCACCAGGCTTTATCGGCAGTGAACTTCCTGTGAGTAAATGAATGGAAGTGCCATTCTCAAAAGGAAAAATTTTCTCCCTCCCGCCACTAGGCCCACCCCAAAGCAATCAAAATATGCCACTTGGCTTTTCCTGAAGAATCTGGTCAAGTAGGCTTCCTGCCAGGTCTTCCCATCCTCCATCCCTCGGTGGTTTCATAGTCTGTATCCCACTCTCGCAAGTTGAGCAGAATTGGGACATCGGAGCATGTATTGGCTGTCCAGGGTTGGTGACATTGCTCTAATTTTTTGAACACTGTTGTTTTTGTTGTTTCTTAGGGAACACATTTGTGAGGTTCCCATCTCGTGTTGCCATTCTGCAAGGAACCCACAGTGCCGATGCAAACAGAGAATGTCACACAGCGAGCTAACGCGAAATATAAAAAAGGAGTACTTGAATGTGCGTTTTGTTAAAGTGAGAGAAAAACCCACATAGTTTGTGAAAAGATAGTAAGGGAAGCAATGAAAAGGAGCCTATCGGATTTTTGGCACCCAGAGGTCGTGTTTGAATGCCTCAATAAAGGTGCTTTTGTGGATCGGCAACTGTGCTCGAAAGCAGCAGGAAATAATGTGCTGAATGGAGCCCTAAGAAGCAGGATTTAGTCATCCCCCCCACTCTCCCCAGAGCGGGAGGTGTTATCTGTGGGCTAAGAAACTGGACCAAACACCCTCTGAACAGGAGTATCTTTGTGCATGGAACCTGAGAAGCGCAACCCGGGTGCCGCAGCTGTGCGGAGGCCGGGGCCGGGGACCGAGAGCGGGCCGGAATCACTGTGCTGGGAAGCGTGGCCTCCAAGGTCCCAGCATTGCGACGCTGGACCGTGTGACTCCTGATAATGTTTTGTATGTTCCATCTTTTGGTGTTTAAGGTTAAGCAGGGTGTTTAAGGTTTTGGGGACCTTTTCATCGTATGTTAGCTGCCTAATTATTAACGTACATTTCCCCTTCAGAATAGAAAGACTTTAGACCCTGTGGTTCATCTCAATTCTGTTTTTACAAATAGCTTTTAATTTTTTATTTTTTTTTAATGTTTGTTTACTTTTGAAAGAGAGAGACAGAGTATAAGCCGGGGAGGGGCAGAGAGAGAGACACAGATTCTGAAGCAGGCTCTAGACTTGGAACTGCCAGCACAGAGCCTGACGTGGGTCTTGAATTCACAAATCGCAAGAGCATCACCTGAGCCAGAGTCGGTCACTTGACGTAGCTCAGTAGGCGAAGCATCCGACTATTGATTCCCACTGACGTCAGGATCTCACGGTTTGTGAGATCAAGCCCCTGGTCAGGCTCTGCACTGACAGCATGGAGCCTCCTTGGGATTCTCTCTCTCCCTTTCTTTGCCCCTCCCCCCTCATCTCTCTCTGCCTCTCAAAAATAAATGAATACACTTTAAATAAAAATAAAACCACCATTAGTATATGACCATTTTCCCCCCTGGTTTGTTGTTTGTTTTTTGAGACCCCCTTTCGCAAAAATAACCCTTAATATTTTTTTCGATAGATTAATAATAGGCATTTGAACATTGAAGCTCTAAATGTAAATATTTGAGGAATGGTTATCACAGGAGACAGTTACATTAAAACTGATTTTTTGGGAGTGTTTTGACTAAAACAATTTCTTTTTAACCAACTTAAAACACGTTTATTTTCATGAGAATGAGATTGTTGAAGTTTTGCCCTACAAATATGCTGGCAGACAGTGATTTTATATTCCTTCAGTATATTTCTTCAGTAAACCATAGCTCCCTCTAGTCACAGGCCATAATTTGTCTAATATGTTTCTTTCCCCACAGAAATTCTTCTCTGAATCTTCCCATTTTTCTCTAGTAACTTTTCGTACACTCTCAATTTGTGTAGCTTTTTGTAACCAACTAGAACACTGAATTTGTTTTCTAAAACTTCTTTATTTTGAAGTCATTTTAGACTTCCAGAAAAGCTGCAGAAATACTACAAGGAATCCCTGGAACCCCTTACCTAGAGCACCCCAATCCTGTGGCACATGGCACATGACCCTGGTTCAGTGACCAAAACCAGGAGCCCTGATGCAGTTCCATTAACTGAGCCCCAGCTCTTTTTTCAGATTTTGCCTTAACATCTTTTTTCCTGGCTTAGGGTCCAATCCAGGGCACGTCGTACTTTGCTGTTTCCAATCTGTGGTAGTTCCTCTGCCTTTGTTTTTTATTTATTTTTTTGTCTTTCATGACCTTGACACTTTTGAAAGTATTACCAACTCTTTATCTTGTAAGCAGTCCCTCAGATTGGGTTTGTTGATCAGATGTTTTCTCGTGGCTGAATGGAGTGCATGCATTTTTGGCAAGAATACCACAAAAATGACATTGTGTCCATCTCAGTGTGGTATCAGGGGCTCGAGAGGACCCTGAGGTGTCTCCCTGCTGGTGGTGGTGACCTTGACCACCTGATTGGAATGGTGACTGCAGGATTTCTTCACTGTAAAGGTACTGTTTTTCTCTTTGTAAATAGTACCTTGTGGGAGTTATTTTGAAACTATGCAAATATTGTTTCTCCTCCTGCCTTTGCCCACTCACTTTAGCTTCCATCAGGGATTCTCGCCCGGAACCATTGTTACTGTGCTGTTTGCCTGCTGGTGATTCCCTGTCTCCCTCATTTCTTTTAAATGTATTAATTAGAATTCTGAAAGGAAGAGCTGGCCCTCTGCCTCATTTATTTATTCAGTTACTTGCATCAGTATGGAGTCATGGGCATTTATTTTATTCTGTGGGTCATAGTCCAATACTGTCATTATTTATTTATTACTGAGAATGTTCGAGCTCGGGCCATTAGCTCCTTCGGGTGGGCCTGTGTCCTGTGGACACCCCCCCTCGTTTTGTGCTGGCTTCCTTGCTCTCTGACACTACGACGCTTTCCGACTACTCCTGTGTTTTCCTTGTTGCAGCCCTAGATCAACCGTTTCTCCAAGAAGTCCTGGTTCCTTTTCTCGGAGAACGCTGTGAAAAGCTAAGGTCTTCTCAGTGGATGTGTGTGTAGCTACCCATGTGCACACACGTGTCTACATTCATATTCTCTCCATCTCTCCATGTAAGCACACATATAAAGAAGCAGGGCTTCATGTCGTACTGAATCCAACTCGTGTTCAGCAACACAGGATTCCTCTTAGTCCTTCGCCTCTCCTTACCTGACACCTTCCTCCCTGATAGACCCCTGCATCTCATCACGCAGAATATATGAGGGGGCGCCGGGGCAGCTCAGTCAGTTAAGTGTCCAACTTCATTCAGCTCAGGTCATGATCTCGTGGTTCATGGGTTCAAGGCTGGCATTGGGCTCTGTACAGCGGGGAGCCTGGAGTCCACTTCGAGTTCTGTGTCTCCCTCTCTCTCTGCCCTTCCCCTGCTCATACTCTGTCTCTCACACGCAAAAATAAATAAACATTAAAAATTGCTTAATACATATATGTTTTTTGAATCCTATGAGAGAAGGCTGTGATTTTCCTCTTTGGAAACTGAATATTTTCTGGTAAAGAAAGACTTGACTTTAAAAGATTCAACTCCACCTGTCCTCACTGTTGACCCACACTTGTGTAAGCCAAAAACTTACAAGTCTTTTGTTTTTGGTTTTACAGTTTGGAATCAAAATACTGGCTTTCAAAGTTACTTAGGTAAGCGGGGCGCCTGGGTGGCTTAGTCGGTTAAGCGTCCGACTTTCGCTTAGGTCATAATCTCGCGGTTCGTGGGTTCAAGCCCCGTGTCGGGCTCTGTGCTGACTGCCAGCTCAGAGCCTGGAGCCTGTTTCAGTCTGTGACTCCCTCTCTCTCTGACCCTCCCCTGCTCAAGCTGTCTCTCTCTCCTAGAAATAAATAAAACATTAAAAAAAAAAAAAAAGTTACTTAGGTAAGCACCTTCCTTTAGTGTGGCAACGTTTTCCTTTGTACTATGACTAGGCCCTTGTGACTGTTTACCTTACGTTTTGAGCACACATTGGTACGCACCCCCATCCTAGTCGATCTTGTTTGTTTTGGGGGAGGTGAAATCATAACCGTGGCCCCAGGAACCAGGACTCAACCTTCTGACCCACGGGTCTCTCTTGCTTGCTCTTCCCCGCACCCCTGGCCCTGGGTCCTACAGACCAACCTTGGGTAGCGTTTCGGAAGGCGCTGTCTTCAGCAGTAGAGCTTCTCTTTTCTTTGTGGCACTCTTAATTCTGTATTTAGCTATGAAAGAAATACCCTAACCTATCAAAAATACCAAATGCCTCAAACGTTTGTCTTAACCCACCACGTTGAGTCAGTTTACGTGCCTTCTTTGTTTGCAGAGGTCGTCTCCATCTGTTCTAGACCGAGCTCACCATCCATTTCTTTCCCTACGTGATAGAATCGTCACGCGGCTGACAGGCTCGTTCTGTGCCCAGAGCTTTGACCCCGTCTGGCACGTTCTGGGACTTCGCAGTCCCTTCGGTTTCCTCACTGGTTGTGGCACATCCTCCCTGCTTTCACAGCTGCTCCCAGGAAGCTGAGATCGCCAGCCTCTGTCTGCACGCCACCAAGGCCACCCTGGGTCTTCCTCACCCGAACGTGGTTCTGACTCTTACCAGAAGTTCCTGTCACACCAGCGAGGCAGAAATGAGCCTTACAGTCCACAACCTACTTCCGGGAAGCTTTTGTCCCCCCAGTTGGGGTTCTCTCCCCTCTTTGCCGGAGCCCTTTTCACTGATGTCAGCACTTCACTCGGTCCCATGCCTGTCGATCCAGAGAGTTAGATCGTCACCCCTTCCAGGTGGGGGTCATGCGACGCCATCCCTAATATAATTTATCTTTACATTCTTTATAAAGTGCCGTGTTACCTAGTAAACACTATAACAACCTCACACTTTCACAGATTGGGGGGAGGGGCGCATCGATGACAAGCCTGCCTGCCTTTATCCCCTTCTTCCTTCTGTGTTACATCTCTCCCACACATGTGAACTGAACATTTGAAGAAGGCAGTCCTGGGGAAATTTGGCACGTATCTTAGCCGCAATTGCTATATTCATTTGTAAGCATCATTCCCTTCCACTTTAGTAGAGAACATAGTGTTACCTGTCATGTAATTATTTTCCCTGACCGTTCTTTTTTTTTTTTTTTTTTAAATTAATAGCCCTTGCTTGGCAGTCTGTATTGTTGGAAAGGGACAAAGTAAAATATTTAATAAAGGTTGTAGTAAATGAAACCAGAGAATGTCAATTAACTTGATTTCCTTTAGGACATAATTTTTACTGCCTTTTCCCCCCTTTTTTTCTGCCAATAAGAGAGAAGATTATTTATTCGGTCATAAAGTTTACTTGCATAAAAAGTCCTCTGTGCAGAATTCTGCCTCTTGCCTGAGCAAGCCATCTGGATCTATCACGGGACCATTTATAGGGAAAGACAAACTTAGGCTTTGCTTTTGGTCTTTTAAGACTAGGAGGCAAATCCTACTTCATGGCAGTTGGTTTTAGGGAAGTGTTACAAGCACTCAGGACAGCATTCTTTGGGTGCCTTGGGTTTATTCTTTTTTTGTAGTTGTGAGTTGTAGTAAACTGAGAAAGAAACTTGACGTCTATGCTATTGTCACATTTTATACTTTGAGAATTTTTTGAATTCACTTCACAACTGATATGGGTCGGGGGGGAGGGAGAACACAGTTTAACTTCCGACCAAGGAACTAAAAAGACAGCATTAAAAGGCAGCACTAAAACAGCACAGAATCATCTGTACTGTTAGGTTAGATAAAACAGAGATAGGAGAATTATTAATATAACTCAGGAAGGTAGTGCGTGACTTTGTTAAGTGTCGGCTTCAACAAATAACACGCCTCTAGAGAATGTTTAAGTAACGGAGGGCCACATTACAGTTGTAGAGGATACATAAGGAATATTCCAGGCGACTGCCTCAGAGCAGGAGATGGGCCATCACAATACGGTTTAGAGAGCACTGTGCCTGCTTCTCGAATGAATGAGGAACAGGAGAGCGAGTAAGTACACTTACGGAGTCGAAAAGTCAGATTTCATGATTGTTAAACAGTGGAATAGCGCCTAGGAAGCCATTGTGCTGTGTGAGATGAGGGAGAGAACACATGGAAACTTTCAAGTAAAGAGTAAAATGTATGTAGGCTAAAGAAAATACCCCATTTCCGAAAAGGACAAAAAATGAGCTTTTAAGATGCTTTACTAAAAATGCCTTTACAGATCACAAATAAAGGTATTTATTTTCACTTGGATGGCTGCTTGCCTGTAAGGAAGAGGGAAGCTATGTTTCTAATAAGTGAGGGGTGGCATTTTAGCACAGTGATGTAACCAGTTGGCTGTAGACCGAATTGCGTTTCTTTTGGTTATCAAGTCACATCAGGAGGCCCTATTTGTTGTATGTCTCCAAGAAGACCTCCATCCAAACACACACAAAGCCCAAGTCAGAAAGCCTGGCGTGGGCAGGGCATCCGTCACTTGACATTTCAGAGAGTAAGGAAATCGCAGCTTCGGCTGCTGGAGGAGAGGAGAAACATCTGGCTCACAGCGCGCCCTCAGAATTTTCTTGAGCTCCAATTAGAGTCACTGTGGTAGAATGCAATCCGCAGCGTCTGGGTATTCCCACATGTGAAACCCAGCGGTGAAGGCGCGCGAAGCCAGGCGGAGAGAGCGGCCGGCCGTCCAGGGGAGAGGAGCCTCGCCCGCCGGCCTCGGCTGGGCCCCGGGCCGCACCGTCCCTGCCTGCCTGCCTGCCTGCCCGCCCTCCCCACCCCTGCCCTCCCTCCCCACCCCTGCCCTCCCCACCCCCGCGTGGGGCCCGCCCGCCTCGCCTGCCCCCCCCCAGTGCCTGCTGAGCCGGTTGCCGGCTCTGCTCCAGAGTGGGTGCCTCTGGCCGCCGGCGGGGATACGCAGGGCGGGGGTCCTGAGCCCGCGGCCTCCAGTCAGCTCAGCACCCACCATGCCGAACGGAATTAAGCCGGCCGACGCGCTGGACTCGCTGCCCTCCGTCAGCTCAGCCTACCGCAGCGCCGGGCCGCCGGGCACCTGCAAGTACTGGATCCTTGACCTAGGTGCGCGCGCCGCGCCGTGCGCTCGGGGGCTGCCGGGCCGATGGCTGCGTGCTCTGAAAGGGAGGTGGTCTGGGCTCTGGCGGAGGCGTGCTATCTGCCGCCTGCCTGGGCGAGGGGGGCTCTCAGTGGGGCGAGAAGCGCCCTTGTCGGTTGATGGTGTGGCTGGAGGCATTCTTAGTATCTGGGAACTGCTTTTGATGATCCTTTCTTTCTTGTAAGCGGCATGTAAACAGTCGAAAGCGAGCTGTGCCGCAAATCACTTTCTTATGATTTGGGTTGGTCTCAGGTCTGATTCAGGTTTAATTGCGGGGTGGGGGAGGGGGCCCAGACCATTCAAGAAAACAGCAGTGTCCTCCTGCATTTCTGTTTTGAGTCACTGGTTCCTTGTCTTCAGAACTGCAGCCACATGACAAGATAACATAAAGTTAGGGAAAGGGACGCTCCAGTGACCACCAGGGTATTTCAGGCGAGTACGTGTGCCAGGCTTGGCTTTGCACATGGAACTAGAGTTAAGACCAGAAAACATGGCTATAAAGGTCATCTGAGAGGTCGATTAGCTCCGTGTTGAGGAAAGGGCAGTGGGATAGGGGAGAATGGGGTGAGGGTGGGGAAGGCGGGCTGTGGGGCCCCGGGGACAGCTGTCCTGCAGCGCTCCAGGGGAGAGCAGCTTCCCAGCAGCGACCTGTGCCATCTGTCCAGACTGGACACCATCAGGTGAGTTTCTCACGGGGCATCTCTGGCTCACAAGCAGGGATGACTTCTAGCAGGATTTGGAGCCTGGTCTGCGGCTCGTGATGCTTGCCCCGCACTCTCTGACCGGCCGTTAGTCACGTCTGTGCTTGGGGAGCGGGCGGCAAGAGGGACTGGCGGGGGATCTGGTGAGACTTTCTGGGCACTTCCAGAGCTTATTAGGACCTCAAGAGAGAAGGGAAGGGATGAGGTGGAGGAACCCACCAGAGGAGGAGAGGTCGGAGGAAGAAGGAGGCAGAAAGTGTGCCTTCAGCACCTTGGGGGAATGGCACTGTTGCCATGTTTGGCCACGAAATGCCAGAGGAAGACGACACAATTAATCTGGTCAGCGAGAAGCGGTGGCTGTGTGAATATTGCATTTGTTGGTAGAAACATTAATTTTTTAAATAAATATGCTGTGTATTTTTTGTTCACAAAGCTATCAAGACATTTTTAAGCCACAGACCATAACTTCTGTCATATTTACGTTAATTACATTGTTTGAGAATGGCCTCGGTCTCTAGAGGCATCCAGGCCAGGCCGGGCCTCTGGGACACCGTGTGCCAGGGATTCTGCACCAGGTGGATGAAAGGAGATGATCCCGGAGACCTCTGTGCCACAACAAAATCAAAAGTCTGATTTAAAGTCTGAGCCATTCAGTAGCTCTGGGTCCTGAGAAAACTACCTTACGTCTCTGAACTCCATGTTTCTGTCTGTAAAATGGGAATAACAGAAGGGCACTCCTCTCGGTGTATCATAAACCTCCCCAAAGCTTAGACCAAAATACTTTAATGAGCAGTTTTGCTAAGAGGTAATGGATTTTAAGAAGACATTACATTCTTTTTGTAGAGAGAATTTGAATCCTAGTGTTATTTTAGCTCCGTAGAAATTCTTCTGAAGAGACATTATTTAACTTTTAAATACTGGAGGATAGTTACGCTGTCATATTTTTCATTTCCCTGAGGTATACTTTTGTTCTGGATGTCCTCAGACTGTCATGGAAAGTCCAGGTGATGGTATCCATGCTGTTACCACACAATTTTCAAGCTAACACCGATTTGGAAAGAAATTGACGTCCACTGGAATTCTCAGGGGGAAGAACTAATCTCCACAGTAAAGGATAGATGAGAGAAAACAACTCTAGTTAATAATTTTTTTGAGATGTGACTGTACATCTCTCACCAAACCTTCATAGCAATTCCAAGACAGTTTCCTGAGTGTCATGTTACATCAGAATGATGTTTTAATATATTTTGATGCTACTTACTAAATTGATTATGGAGAAATAGACCTACATCAGATTGAAAAGGAAAAATGATTTTGAGTAATACCCAAGAAACAAATCCCAAAATAACTTTAAAATGCCCAGCAAATCATAGAAAGTGATTACAAAGCCTTTCTTTAGACCCCCAAGCAGTCTGGGAGTTCATTTATTGGAGAGCACCTTGGGAAAAGGCTGTTTTTCTGCTTTCTGACAGATTCACTAAAGCATTCTCCTTCAAATGTGAATTGCTCTTGCTTGGAAAGATCTTCATGAAAGCCCGTTTTATGTGCAGACCTTGCCATTACCAATAACTTACATCCCATACACCCGGAGAGTTTTACTGCTAAGCAATTGTTAGGAAAAGAACTCAAGTTTTAGGTAAGGTCAAGAGCCATAAATTATCTCTTAAGAAGGTTTCAGTGGGAGAGCCCAGTTACACTGATAAGACAGTGGAACTATTGAATTTGTTCACATTCTGCAGTAAGTATACCCTTTTATAGGACATGTGGAATGTATCCCAGTGCTGTACATATTCTCCTGAGGAAAAACGTAACGTAGTGATCCTCCTTCACAGTAAACAGATGCACACACACACAGGACTGTGCCTTATCGTTCTCCTTGAACCCTCTTCAAACCTTCTGCCATTTTTGATGAGTGTGGATTCTCACCAATGCAGTTTTTGTTTTGATAAATTAAAAGGAAACATTTCAAAAACTGAATGCAGGGAAGGCGTTTCTTTGCTGACACACCTCATATGCACCTGCTGTGACAGTATGCGTCACGTCAGGGATGGGTGTGCATGGGACGTTCTGCCTCGTGTGAGTAAAGGAAAGCCACCAAAGTGCTCTTAGCACAACGCTGTATTGTTTCGACTACGTAGACCCTTTCACACAAGTTACCATGCAAACTAAATTCTAGCTCAAATCTCTTTGCTCTTTAAGTATTTTTAAATGAGTCAGAGTTTATCACAGGATATACATGATAATACAGTGGGAATCATGTGTTACTGTAGAAGTCAGGCCACCAGTGTTCCTGAGCTGGCTGACCCCAGCCAGGGTGACCTCCGCTAACTTCTGTTAATCACACTCACCTGCAGCCTCTCATCTGTGTGCGTGCACGGTGCGCACGCACACACACACACACACACACACACACACACACACACACACACACACACACAGTCTGCTTGCTGCTTCTGTGGTTATGTTCTCCGAAAACTACATTCAAAGTTATATTTTCCTTGTAAGCAAACTGCAATTCTTAAATAATTTTGTTTTCTCACTTTTCACTAATCAAAGATGTTTGTCACTCTGAGCTTATGGTGACAGTTTTGGGGGGAGAAATCAAAAACCGTGTGAGCACACTGAATTTATATATATTTCCAACCAGAGTACAAAGAAACTTAAAACTGTCTGGCTTTATTTAGGATGAACAAGAAATTTTGAAGTATTAAACTTTTGAGGTTCATATTAAAAATAGACTGGAAATTTCCTCAAATCCCAGGTTAGGAGCCCCCGGACGGAACGGCCTTTCCTTGCTCTGGAATCCTTTCTTCTCTCTAGACAAGGAACAGGCCTCTGCCCTTGGGCTGCACGCTCTCTCTGGTATGTGCTCTTTCTAAGCGTATTTCTTCAGCTAGACTTCAGGATGAACACAAATTTATGGCTTTTCATTCTGAAGAATTTCCTCCAGGTGCTCGAAGTTAGCCTTGTGGTGAGCAAGCAAATCCATAAACCCAGGGTAGCCTGCCTGGGAGCGCGGGGGGGAGTGAGCCTCAGAATTAGTCCATGGGGGCGCCCACTTCCTCTTCCAGTCTCTGAGGACTGGCTGGGGGTGTGGGGGGAGGAGCGTCAGCCCAGATGCTCCTGGTGTGTTTTTACAGTTCTCCCAGAAAACCATGCAGACTCAGGGGCTCCTAAACACATAGTTTCTCTGGAACTGTGTGCTAATTGTAAAAAAAAAAAAAGAAAGGAAAAAAAGGAGAAGGAGCCGCTGAGGGGGAAACAGCACAGGCAACTCCTGATTACGTTTGAACACATTTTCTTCTAGCCTTTTTATGTGCAAAATGATGCATATTTTACTCATACTTCTAAAACTAACCATAAGAAGTTGTCTCACTGCTATCCATTGTCCATTTTCTCAAACGCGTAAAGAAAGTTTCTGTTGTCACATCTTGTTAAAATTGAGGACAACTCACACTGTCACGAAAACAGACCTAGACCCAGCAGCTTGAAAAGATGAGGGTTACTCTCATGTCCAAGGACGCAGTCCTAAAGCAAGCCCCTCCCGCCCTGCCCCCTCTCATCTCTGAAAGTGGACGGATTGTTGTGAGAAGTGGCCCAGTGGCCCGTGTGAATAAGGAAGTCTCAACGAACAAGAAGGGGTGTGCTTACTGTGATGTGGAACTAAAAACGGAATGTGTTCCCTTTGTCTCTCCCCGGCTACCAAGAAAGCCAGCACACAGCGCTCCCCCGGCCGCCCTCCGCCTCAGCCCCCAACGCGGGGGTGTCTGCTCACTTCCTCCTGTGGCTTCCCTCCCGGTGGCAATGCCATTCTGTCACACGGGGCATTAATTAAAGCCAAAGACAGGGTTTGTGCCATCAATTGGTGCTCATAGCAGAGGCGTTCTTTTCCTTCCCTCTGTCTCCCAGCCTGCTTTTGTTCCCGCCTGGAATGACTCCAGGCCTCCCTTCCCTCCTTCCTCCTTCCTCGCACGTGTGCTCGCTCGGCCGCCCGGAGCCGCGCAGGAGGCCCCGGGATTCTTAGGGAGCTGCCCACTCCCCGAGGCACACCGCGGATGGGGACCTCGCCTCCAGGGTTGGACACGTGACCAGCTCCACAAACAGTTGCCCTGACCCTCTTCCTTTGTGTTTTGGGGCTTTTGTCATTGTTTTGAGATGTGCTATCCTAGAAAGGGAATGGGCAGCGTCCAAGAAATTACAGAGTGATCATTTGAAAAATTCAGGGCCATTCAGTTCTTGTAGGGGGGAAGTGGGGGTGTCATAAAATCAGCCCGAAACTTTGGGATCGAGCCCCTAGTCCTTTGTGTTCTTGGAGGTGGCCTGTAGCCATGCACATACACGCACCCCTTGGGCTTTTTGCCACCTCAGCTGCCGTTAACATTTTAATCCCATTTTCCAAGTGCCTTGCTTTAAATGAGAGCCGCGTGTTGCCTGGGTAGAGGTATTCCTGAAATAGAATTGTGAGGGATTCCTGACTGGCTAGGGCTTTCTGTTTTCTTTATTTTTGAACCCAATGACCCGGGATCCTAAAATATAGTGTGCTAGATGTTTGCTTTGTGGCTTGTGGGGGAGGGGCGGGACCGGCCAGTCCCTCAGTCTCCACAGCTGGAACTCCTTCCAGACTAATGTCCACCCCTTGAGATGAGGCTTCATCGGGCCTGCTACATCGAGGACATGGAGAGTGATGAGGCTTGGCAGGCTCGCTGCAGAACATTCCAAGGCCGTTGTCTTTTCTTCTTAATGCCACGTAAAAATCCGTGCACGGTTACGTGACATGAGTTATGTGGCTTTATGAAAACATAAGTTTGCGTGGCTTATCGCATATTTTGGTTAGGTCTGTTCTTAGGCAATGCGAACATTTTCTGGAGTGTAGGAAAAAGGCTTTCGCATGCTGGCATTCTGGATCTGGTCTTAATTAAAAATAATAAATTTGTACATGAATGAGGAGAAATCTGTCACCACCTGAAACAAATCAATCATGTAGTTTAAACCACTAACTGCAGAATGTTCTTTTAAAACCATTGCATGGGAGTGTCTTTGTGTATGTCCTGCTTCATTTAGAGACATTTTCAACTTTAAGGAAATCTACAAATTGCCCCCCTAAAAAAATCTTTGGTCACTTCTTTAAGAAGATATCCTGACTTCATTTTTTCCGAAAAGTAATAAGAAGATATTAAGCAAAAGCATAGACGTTCATCATGAAGAATACAGTTCAAATGTAAGCCTTCGAATAAGATTAATGTTTCACTGCCAACACTTTGTGTTTAATATCAGGAACAGTTAGGCCCACAGGTTAGACATTCCTGTTTCTTAGCAGTCTAAGAACCTCTGAAAGGCAGAATCAGACTAAGAGAATGTTATGTAGCCTCACAGGATTGCTATATCTCCCACAAATTAGCTTTCTGTGCCGTTAAGTGATGATTATCTATGCAGGGCAATAATAAATACAGTATTGCCCTAGGAATAGCTTCCCAAATGAAGAAATTAAAAATCAAGAACCCACTATTTTATCACCAAAAAAAACCCCTCATTATCCCTAAGGTAGCGGTATAATAAATACTAAGGAATCTACTAAACACACTGTATATGCGTCTATAATAATCTTTTCTTGGTGTAAGCGATGTTAATCCTAAGCAAGTTTGTGAAAAGAACAGCCATTTGACTTTGTGGGAACGCAGACAGTCTCAGCTTCTGAAGAAACCAAACAGATAGAGGAGCACTCAGACATGCTCCCGCCCTGAGTGTGTGAGCAGCGAGGGCTGAGAGCGGCATGCCCCAGGAGGTCGTGCCTCGCCGGTGTGGCAGTTCCCCGGGGGGTGAGGGGCAGCCGCACAGTCGCACGCAGCGCCCTCCCCCACACAGCCTGGTCTGGGGCTCACACCGTTTGTTCCCTCCTGTAGGAGACAGCAGTCGGACCAGGTGAGGCATCACCTCCGCTGCCCAGGACTTCATGTGGGGCTGCACAGTGGGGCTGCTCGATGGCCGCAGAACGTCCCGGGTGGGACTGATGCCGCACCACCTTCCATTCCCATTCACCGGCCGGTGTTCACTGGAGAGCCACAGAGCCCCTGAGTAGGAGTGTAAGGGGTGAGGGAGTGTCCGAAAACTCTGGGAGACGTGAATGTCTGCGGTTGCAGGATTTGTGTGTGTGTTTCCAGTCTCGTTTTTATGCAATTTTTTCAAAAAAAAAAATGTCTTTCTTCCATCCAGCAAGGATATCTTTAAACAACTGCTTTTGTCCTTGTGTAAAAGTCAGGAATGAGCCCAGATTCCCTCCCTGTCATCACTGGCAAAATAGCTCCTTGGGGATTTCTTTCCCCCTTGTGACAACTGAGGCTTTCCACTGCAGAAAAGCCTGCTTGTTCACCTCCCAAAAACTGCACTTCAAGGGCTAACCCACGTAGAAGGAAAGAACATGGCCCTGTTATCCGGAGAAAGCAGGAACATGGGCTGGAAGCTCTCCTCAAACAAAGCTAGTGTTTGTCCCGGGCAAGGAGGCTAACATGGAAAAGTAGGCCCTGCCGTAAGAGCGGGGGTGACAAAGGAAGGCTAGAGCTCTGACGACGTCGGTGTGTTCTGTGATGGTGTGGTTCTCAGCGTGTGTGTGTCTGCATCAGGCATGTGCGTGTCTGCATCAGGCGTGTGCCTCCTCTCCCCCACCTTCCTGGAAGGGCGTGTCAGATCAGCAGGGCACATGGCGGTGCGAGGGGTTTCAAGTCGGCCCTGTGCCTCGACCAGGGCCTGGTCTCCCTCTCCCAGTGTCCCAGTCACAGGATATGACAGCTGCCAAACTCCTCTCTTCCTGAAAGCTAACAGCCTGGGGATGAATGGTCACCAGCCAGAGATCTACTTGTACCTAAAGCATTCCTGATGCAGCAAATGAGCCAGAGCCCATTTTGTTCAGGGCATGGATAACTCTGTTCACTAGATCTGTGTTAAATTCCCTACATTGATCCAAACTGGTCCATCCTTTGGGTTATCCACTGTCAAAACTGACTCTCCAGGGGTGCCTGGGTAGCTCAGTCGGCTCAGGTCATATGGGTTATGGGATCAAGCCCTGTGCTGAGTGTAGAGTTAAGATTCTTGCTCTCTTTCCCTCTGCCTCTCCCCTACATGTATGCGTGCTCTCTCAAAAACAAAAAAAATTAAAAAACAAACCCTGACTCTACTACTATTTCATTTCTGAGGTGTTTTCAAATTTCCATTTGGCAGTTTGTGATATCTTGTTCATCTGATTAGCCAAGCAACATATTATGCCTTCTGCTTTCATTTTTATATAATTTCTTCACGCTTCCTTATTGGAAATTCAAGTGTTGAAATTCACCTGGAGAAAGATCTTTCTATATTCCCCCACCACACACACACACACACACACACACACACACACACACACACACGGAGAAAAATCTTTAAGATGAGATGCTTTCCTGACTAGAAAATCTGACGGGTTAGCATTCCCCTCAAAAGCACAAATTTGAGAGGGAAAATGATGCTCGCAGGTTTGCATGTGTTGACATAGCCACATTTTCCAGTGATTATGTAATGTTTGAGGTGTTTTCAGAACCCACACTAGGAATAACTAGCACTTAGAGATTTCTCTCTGAGTCAGAGGAGCAGGTTTGCACGTGTGACTTCCGCTTGCACGTTGGTCCGGGTGGATAGACGTTTTGAGCCGCGTGTCTCTAATGCCCCTCGCGTTATGTGGTGGTGAGAAGGCCCTTGTCTTTGCACGACACGGCCCCCTGAGCGCACACCTGGCCAACCACTCTGCGCGCACACACCCTCACTTTCAACGTCCCCTGAGACCAAAGGTAGAGCGAGTGTTTCTGTTTGAGTGCAGTTGTTTATGGTGAGTCTGTTCTCGTGGGTGCCAGTGATGACGTCGCGTTCTTCCACGCGGGTCCCCTGCTGGTGAACCCTGGTGTGAGTTCAAGGATGGCACTGCACCGAGAGCAGTGAACGTGCTGGTCACGTAGGTGCGTTTTCTCAGGCAGCAAAGAGCACATGTCCTTCACTACAGTGCGAGCTGCGGCCAGGCTGTGCCGGGCCTCGGGTGGGATCTGGGGACTGTCGTGAAAAACAGTGGCTCAGGAGTTCAATCTTTCTCTTAGTGTTTTCGGTATTTACTTCACATTGGAAAGCAAATACAGCGCTCCCGTGTTTGCAGGCAAGACCCACCTTGCAGATTGGCTTTTAATGTCCACGCCACCTTCTTCAGCCCTTCCCAGTCCACAGGCTCTGCTGCCCAGGACTTCTCTACAGCTGCTCACTTTTTAAAAAGATGGCTTCCTGCGTTAACGGGAGTTTGTGTGACCATTTCAGCCCCGAGTGAAGCCCAGAGCCCTGGGACACCTGAACGTGGGTGTGTGCAGGCAGGAGCGCAGGTAACCGACCGAGGCTGCAGTGTCCCAGCGGAGTCTGTGCTGCGGCCCTTTCGCATCTGTATTACTGCCCGGGAGGCAAATTAAGAATTGCTGGTTCACAGAGATGGGTGGAGCATAGGTACGAGCAATAGGGTAACTGGAATGAGCAAGAAGTCCGTCAGGAAAAGTCTTCAGGCTCTTAGTCACAGAGTGTACACTTAGGTCTAGAGAAATGTTTGTTCTGATATCCCGAAGCACTGAGAGTATAACCATATCGCTGGGCAGGTTGGCTTCCTCTTCAGTGCATACAGTTCCCCCAGGTATCAACCCAGCTTCACCTCGCTCCTCATGGGCATAAAATAATACAGTTAGCCTGTGGAGGTGATGGTAATCACTGCGTAAAACAAAATGTAGAAATGTATCCAGGAAAGTAAATTTGTAGATTACCTCACTTTTTTTTTAATGTTCATAGTTTATTTTTGAGACAGAGACAGAGTATGAGTTGGGGAGGGTCAGAGAGAGAGAGAGGGAGTCACAGAATCCGAAGCAGGCTCCAGACTCTGAGCTGTCAGCACAGAGCCCGACGCGGGGCTAGAAGTCACCAACTGCGAGATCATAACCTGAGCCGAAGTCAGATACAGCCGACCGTGCTGCCCAGGCGCCCCAGATTAGCTCACTATTTATGTGATCTTCAAGAGGATTTCTAGTACATTATGGCCTTTTTTTTTTTTTTTTTCTATTCCAAAAAGATGTTACCTCAATTCCAAAAGCAGGGAGTTAAAAGCCAGTTTGAAAAGTGTAGGAATGACAGCCATTTACTCAGATTATGCTCTGGAATATTTGAACCCCAACCCAGTCAGCAACCATAAGCTAACAACTTAACTCTTTGCTCCCTAAATAATTTTCTAGATATGATTCTCATGTGTACATTGCAACTTTCCTGGTGTGGTAGAAGAATTTCCTAAATTAAAATGTAATTTGCTGCATTGAATCCTTGACGAGACAGAGGTTTGAGAAACTGTTGAAGACCAGGTGCGCCTGATTAAACCCTGTCCAGTCTGTTCTGAGATAGTCTGACGGAATTACCATCAGACATTAGAAGCAGCTGCCTCAAAGTGTCCTTGAGTTATCCTTCTTGAGCACATAATCTTTCTCTAGCAATAGCTGCTAAGTAAACATTTCTTTATGTCCTTGTAAGTGGAATTGTAAATTAGCAGTTTGCCGTGGAGCCTGCCAAGCCGAGCTAGGCTTCCCCTGGTTAGAGTGGATATCAAGACATCACTGCACTGTTCATTCGACAGGGATCTTTGACCGTGTACAGTGGACAGGAAGATGGGACCCTCTTCCTTCAAAACTAGCTAAAACCAGTGTGGGAGGCTCTGCAGGAGAATTTGGAATGTGAGCCAATAGTTTACTGGAAAGTCTCCCGTTGTTGACTGTGCACGTCTGCGGGGTGGTCATGCCTCATCAGACGTGACACGGCATCAGGGTGTCAGCGCGGGTCCTGTGTGCTCCTGTGGTTGACATGATGTGGAGTGAGGGGTGCTGGTCTCCGCAGACGTGCACAGCATCAGGGTGTCAGCGCGGGTCCTGTGTGCTCCTGTGGTTGACATGATGTGGAGTGAGGGGTGCTGGTCTCCGCAGACGTGCGGCGCTGTGGTGACATGCTGCGCCCTGGCCACTGGAGCGACGAGACCTTCGCTGTCCTCCACGGTGCCTGCTTCTGGTGAGTGATCACTCGGCCCAGGGGTGCTTCCCTTTAAGCGGGCCGGTGCACACCTCATGGCTCCACGTCCCCCTGCTTGCTTCCGGGTCTTCTGCAGTTGTTCTGTGCAAAAATACGACCATTGTCTCCTGTTTGTGTCAGACTATAATTTGACAGAGTGCGTACTTGTTCTTCCCCCCCAGCAGCCTGGTAAGGACTCACTGTCACTCCACAGTCAGACAGCTGCAGGTCTTGTATGGTGCCCGGACCAGCACATGATGGGACAGGCCTCGACCTGGCCCCGTTGCTTCGGAATGACTTGATCTGTAGGGGGCCCTCTTCAAGGCAAAGTGGGCTGAAAGCCTGGGGACCCCAGCAGATACCTCTGCCCGCCTTGTGCAGGAGGGGACACAGAGCTTCTGGTGAAACGTCGCCGCGTTGCGGCCCGCGCATTAGCGTCTGTGAACACACATGCTCCACATTGCCCTTCCCACTCGCGGCGCTCACATGCATCCTGAGCCTCGCCGCCATCGTGAAACGGGGAGAGGGTTAAAATGAAATGTGATCCTTCTCGGTCTGCAGCTAGCAGGATATGGCCCTTTTGCCTTTTTTTCTTACATTAAAAAAAAATGCTTCGTGAATCACAGATGTCTCAAATTTAGCGACTGGGACGAGAAAGCGATTTATCTTCTCCCGACAGTCTCAGTGCTGTGTGTATTCGCACAGTAAGGCTCCTTCCTGCAAGGGACCGAGGGTCAGGACTCCTGCTTTCCCTCCTTTCTTGAGCTTTTTTTCCTCTTTTTAAGAAGAAATGTAGCATGGACTTTGGGTGAACTCTGACTTGAGCAAAGAAGCCATCAATGTGGGCTTGGTTTCCCCCTTGAAATAAGAGGATCAGCCCGATCTCCTCTCCTGGGGTTTCAGGCAGATTTCAGATGGCTTTCTTTTGTGTGCACTTGAGTGTCTTTTTAAAAGACTGTGATGTGCCGATAGTATCTCTTCATGCTGCAGTTTATTTTTTCTTCTTAATAAGGGCCAAGTTGTTGAATGGAAAGAAAATGAACTAACCAATCTGGCTTGCTTTGTCCATCCATCTCGAAGTGATTTTGAGGGTGTCCTGGTCACCATGTTAGGTTTGTGATTGCCAGGATGATTAACCCAAGTCTCCATTTTCCGGGTGCTCACAGTTGCGTGTATACAATACGGCAGTAAGTCGTGTTCCACCAAGGGGTCCTGAAGAAGGTCACCTCAGCCCTCCTACATTTGCAGATAGCACTTTACAGTTTGTAAAGCCCATTCATCCCATTATTTCCTGTAGTCCAATGATAGTCCTGTGAGATGAGGAGGTCCAGATGCCAGAATGTCAGTGTGAAGTCTGTCACTATTGAGTGACAGAACCAGGCTCAGACTCGGACCTTTGACAAGCCCAGGGTTCCTTTTGCCACATGTAATTGATCCTCCATCTGGACCTTGAATCGGTGGATTTTCCCCAAGCTCAAAGAACGCACATCTGCAAACAAGACATGATGTGACTGCAGCCGTTCTTGGAGGCAGGAAGGTGGGGGATGGGGTGAAAAAGCAGTGGTACTGGGGGCTGAGTCTTTTTTACTTCCAAGAAGTTAGGAATCGAGGGAAAGGCAAGAAACAGTAGTTGAAGATGGGAAAGAGGAACAAAAACAGTTTCTTTGAGTGACAGGTTAGTTTCTGCCATATGTCTCAGTTCAGTTCGGTCCCCTGGCCCCCACCATACATGATGTGTGTGGTTCACGTGCACACCGCCCTCACCACGGGCTCCTGGGCCTGGCTCTGCCTTACAAGAAAGCCCCACATAGGGCAGATCATTACACGAATAGCCTCAGTCTACTCTGAATTACCATCTTGCAAGGAAGTGGTTGACAAACTCATGAATTTGACTAAAAGTAGATGGTACTTGTAGCTCATCTCAGAACTGATGGGGATCCAGCACCAAGTCAGGATGGTGGCATTTACCCTGGTCAGCCTAAGTGATCAGGTGGCATGATGAGCCGAGGTGGTAGCCTGTAGCTGGTAATCGACTCCCTCCCTCACCCATTTGTCATTTATCCACACACATACGAAGCTCCCAGGATGTGCCAGATACCCTGCCAGCAGCTGGGCATGTGCTGTAAGCAAACCAGACCCAGCACCCACCCACGTGAACTCTGGAGTCCAAAATCATGGCTGGCTTCCCGTCTTGACAGTTACCCAGCTGGGAAAGTACCATCATGAAATGGTTCTGCAGAGCTGGGGGCATAGCCCTCCAGCTGATGATCACTCTTGGTATTGACCTGAGCCAGCCACAGTGTAATCTGTGTAATCTGGCAGAAAGGTGAGGCTTTAGTGGAAGGGGGCCTGGCCAAGCAGTGTTCACACCTGGGCAGGACACTTCAGACTTGGCATATCACAGCCACCGGGAATTCTTCTAGGAAAGGCACCTCTGTGCAGACCAGTAATTTAAGATCTTCCCAAGAAGAGAGATCCTCTAAAGCTCTGTTGGTTGTGCGATTTACTCTTAGCTCGTGCCCAGTAACCTTAGACATGTGCGTCCCACTAGGTACCACTAGGACACACTGTTTAAAATGGCAACAAAGCAGTTGGTCTAGAGGTCAGAGTCTGTTCTTCGGGTAACAACAACAACAACAGCAAAACAGCAGGACTTGGTTCCATTCTATTAATGAGTATATTAAGTTTAAAGGATTTTTAAGCTTTTAAATTTCCAATTTATGCACTATGTGACAAGTGAGGAACATTTAAATGGAGTGTTTAACCCATTGATTTGGGTAGAAGCAGCTTGTATAGTGTAAAAGAAATACAATTTGTTGTTTTCTCGAAGAGTGTCAAGTAGCATGAAGAAGTGAGAATTACTGTTAGAGACAAAGTAGAAAGAGAAGGAGTTTGCTTTCTGTTTGGTTGGTTTTCAGTTGCTAATCAACAGAATTGTGGCCAGTATATCTGACCCGCAGTAGACGGAGTGTCTGCTCATCTTGGAGGCAGGTGAAGAGATTTCCCCTCTACGTTTTCAGACTTCTGAAATGAAATTGTTTTCTCAAGGGAAAATTTAAAATTTGACAGAATTGTACAGGGTCTCCAGCCTGGCTCTGTCAGAGCATGAGGCTCTTGATATCGGGGTCGTGAGCTCCAGCTCCCCCCCGCCCCCCATGGGCATTGATCTTACTTAAAAACAAGAAAACAATTCTACTTACAATGTAACAAAACTTTCTCCTTAGTTTGTAACGGCCGCCAGATTCCTCTAAGCCCTAAATATTCCAGGAAAGTGCAACAGTGTCATTAAGTGATTTGATAAAGTGCAGCACAGGAAGAGAACTGCTTTTCCCTGGGAAACAGCAGTTCATCTGTAACTCTGCCGAGCTCTGGCCTTGAGTAGCTCTGCGCTCCTCCCGGGTCTGCGATGGAACGTTTAGGCCACGGCCATGTTTATAAATGCTTGACCTGCCAGGTGAGGAGGAACTCTCTCTTGAACCGCTTTCCCAGAGTGCAGCGAACCAAGCCCTCTGCCGCTGAGCCCCCAGAGAGGCGGAGCAAGGCCAGAAAGCCCTGGGCAGTGGCAGGTAGGGCCAGCCGCCGCCCACCAGGCCTTATCGATGGGCTGCAGCTCTCTCTCTCGTGCCTGCAAAGACCTGCCCGTGTGCTGACTGGGGAGAGGGCCCCGTGGCTGCTGCCCGAGCCGCTGCCCGCCACCGCTCACACCCAGCGACACACCGTCCCGCTCCTCGGCGCCCCGCAGGCTTTGGTGGACAAAGACTGAGCCGGGATAACGGTGCGCGCCCCTTCTCACTACGGGTTGGTGCTGCGGGCCGCACTGCTCCTGTGCCCTCCCCCGCCCCGAATCCTCACTTGTGGGCACAAGAACACGTGCGAGGCTCATTTGTTGGCTTAGCCAGTGCACCCTTTACTCCGACCGTGTGAGTGTTCTGCTTATGAATGTGAAGTCCCTACTTACTTACTGAAGTAAGTGGGCCTCCGTCTTTTTCCTGCCTCCCTGGATTCCCATAAGGCACAGTGGGCCCCGTCAGTGACACTTGTGGTGGGTTGGCCAGCCCAGGACATCTCGCAGCCTCCACCCAAGTGCCACCTCTACAGTCGTTTAGGTACAGGCTGTGAGTCAGCTTGCTCTCCTTCCTAGGGCTGGGCATTTCCGATGCCTCCTTCAGGAAGCCTTCTGGGATCTGGGGCGCCTGGGTGGCTTAGTCGGTTAAGCGTCTGACTTTCGCTTAGGTCATGATCTCGCGGTTCGCGGGTTCAAGCCCCGCGTCGGGCTCTGTGCTGACTGCCAGCTCAGAGCCTGGAGGCTGTTTCAGTCTGTGACTCCCTCTCTCTCTGACCCTCCCCTCCTCACGCTGTCTCTCTCTCTCTCCTAGAAATAAATAAAACAAAACAAAAAAAAAACCTTCTGGGATCTATCCACTTGATTCCCCTTCTTCTCAGCCTCTAACAGGATTAGTACTCACTTATGTAGCAGGAGTCATGTTCTGGCCTCATAGTTATGTGGTCCTGGAAAACCCTGCGTGGTAGATCCCACGGGTGAAGGACAGTTTTATTCATCTCTGTCCAGTGGCATGGACAGGGCTTGGCTCGGAGCCCCAGCACAGTAAAGGACTGTAAAAAATGTCACCTGCTGTGGCTGGCCTACTATCTTCCTAATAGTTGGAGCTTAAAAAAACAAAAACAAAAACAAAACATACAACTCAGTTGAATGCATCATCATTTGGCTTGTAGGTTACCTAACCTCCCTCTTCCTTTTGTCCTTCTTGTTGTCCCTACACGTAGATTCCAGAGGCGAGGCGCTGTGTTTTCCTCTTTGCCCTTTACCCTAAATCGGTGCCTGAGAAAGTTTCTAGGAGATACTTAATGTGTGCATGTGGCCAGCTTAATGCTTTCATTCCCTCCTGCCTCTTGAGATGGTCCCTGAGGAAAAGGAGAGTTGTGGAAACATTGTAGTAACTCTCATTTTCGAATAGTTATAAACGAACGAAAATAGATGCACAAATCTATGTGCACATACACACACGGGGGAAAGGCTTTTACTCGCCAACTAAATACTGTATTGATTATTTCTGAGCCAAAGTCTGGCTCTGAGAAAATCTAGATTTTTAAGAATGAGCAACCCTGCTCGAAATGTGTCATCTGTTTATGGAAGATTATACCATCCACCCGTGCAAGGCTTGGGCCAGGGAAGGAATGAGATGGCAATTAGACAGGGATCTGCCGTCTCGTCCAGGCGTCTGGAGCAGGAGTGGGAAACTGCCGTTGACTCTCTGGCGTATAATCACAGGATCGGGAGGGATTAGGTCTCCTGCTTTGTAACTGCAGCACATAATGTCTCCAGTGCCAGCAAGGTAAACAAAGTGAATACAGGTGTCTATAGAATAGATTGTCTCAAAGAATGATTTTAATATATTTTTAAGGCTTCAAAAGATTTAAGAAAATAACAAGCATCGTGAATGATCTTCCTCCTCATTCCATTTCTTAAAGCGTAAAGCGTTTTACTCCATCTCACTACCCTCATACCCTCCGGTCAGGTGCTCAGGAAAGGGCCAGGCAGTGTCCAAGGTCACTGGGTTTTGGTTTGTAAAGTACTGCCTCATAACTGCTTGGATTTGGTGAATCAACTCTCTTCTAAACTTTTTTTAGATCTCTTTTTTTTTTTTCCTAAAAAAACAATTCAGGGTTGACTCTCTTGAATTTTGGAGATCCAGTGAGAAGATTCACTTGGATATGTTTTTTCTGTAAAGCATTTTTCGTTATTTGAGGAAGGCTTCCCCTTACATTTCCTTTAAAAATGTGTGGCTGCTTTCGTTAATTGCTGCTGGTATTTACTTCGACATGAGAAGTCACTTTGAGGCCAAGAGCATGGACACCCCGCACCTGCATAGCTCTGGGATCTGGCCCCAGGCTGGATCTCCCAGTAAACCAGCCACCATTCCCCCTTTCCCAGCCGCTGACTTTGCTCTTGACACAGCTGTCTAGATGGGCATCACTTGTCCCAAAGTCTGGCGTGGTCAGATCCTTTCTGATGTGGGTGTGAATACACATCCACATTTACTTACAGAGTTGTGCTTTTTGTTCACTGGTAATGAGTCCAACTAATGTCTTTATGCATCAGGATTAGTTCTTAGTTTCCTTCAAAATCTTTTTTCAAAGCTTTTGTTTATCAGGAAAGGGGATGAACATGATTTTAAAATTCTGTCTTCCGACGCCTGTGGTATTTCAAGCGAGGACGACAGCTTCAGTGTATGTGATGGCGGGATCTGGTCCTCAGGGGCTGGGGACTTGGGGTTTGGGGGGAACGGTACGTCCTGGGGAGAATCGTCTCTGGGAATAACTCGGGTTCGGTAGAGCTTTGACAGGTGCGTGCATGAGGGAGTGGACCTTCCCTTCCCGCGTTTCCAGGCGGCAGGTGGGCTCCGGCGGCACCAGGAAGGTGGCGGGACCTGTTCGTAGGCCGCCAGGTCCAACCTGCTGTGTCTCTCTCGCCCTCCAGACTCGCTGTCCGTCTCCAGTAACGACGCCAGCCCGCCTGCCTCCGTGGCCTCCCTGCAGCCCCACATGATGGGCGCCCAGAGCTCCCCGGGCCCCAAGCGCCCGGGGAACACGCTGCGCAAGTGGCTGACAAGCCCGGTCCGGCGGCTGAGCAGCGGCAAGGCCGACGGGCACGTGAAGAAGCTGGCGCACAAGCACAAGAAGAGCAGGGAGGTCCGCAAGAGCGCCGACGCCGGCTCGCAGAAGGACTCGGATGACAGCGCGGCCACCCCGCAGGACGAGACAGTGGAGGAGGTCAGAGCCCCTGCCTTCCTCCTGGAGTCGGCTGGGGGCTGGAGGGGGGTGGGGGGGGTGCTTGCCTGTCGTGTGGCCACACTCATTGGGTTCCGTTTCCCGTGCGTCCCTGCGACCGTCAGCTCATTCCACCCTCTGTTAGCAGACTGGACGCAGCGGGGACAGGTGGGCCCAAGCCATTTCAACCCCACCCCCCGCCCCGTCCCTGGTCCCGCTGCCGCAGACGAGCTGGGAGGTGCCACTAAAGCTGCCGAAGGTGCAGGCGGCCGCCCCAGCTTAGGCGTGCAGCAGCTAGAGGAATGCGGGCACCCTGGACCCACACTTCACATCCGCCCTCCCTAGAAACACCCGGCCAGTTCAGTTTGCTGACCAGCAAACACTGGCTCATTCCCACGTTGTTAAAGATAAACGTGTGGATCAGCCAGGATTTTTTTTCAAGTTCCTTTTTGTCCAGAGTGGGGAGCTTTACGTTATGCCTCAAGGACAGAATCCCTTCGTGACCCCCAGGCTAGGCTGCGGGGCTGGTGGTGGCAGTGAGGGGCCCTCAGGGTTTTTAACTGAGATCCAGCCCCCCCAGCCCCACTCGACTCCCTCAGAACCAGAAAAAGGCAGACAGAAAGGATCAGATTTGTATTGTTTAATTTACTTTGCAGACATGGGGTTTCTGCTGCTTTTTCCCCGGCATGCTCTGCCCTGGGTTGTCACCGCAGTACATGGTTTATTATGTCCTCATCTGTCTGTTTTCTACATCTGTGTCCTCTTAGTAGAAATAAAACTGACAATTTTTCTAAAAGTGAAAGCAGAGTAAAAGTGATGTGAAACTAAATTCAGATTCTTCCAGCACATTTTGAATTGTATTAGTCGTCATACCATTATAATTTCAGTGAATTTTGTTCTAGCGAGTTACCCAAAATGTAATGGAAGTAGATCAGAGGAACTGAATTGAGAGTTATTAAGGGTTCAGACTTTTGAACTGGTCCCCGGGGAGTGGGGGTGGGGGTTGATGAGGCGATGTGTTCAAAGCCTAATGGACGATGTTGGCGGTCCCTTCAGAAGACAATGCACGGGGTCCCTTCTCCCGTCCAAGTCTGCGAGCAAGGTAGCCAGTCTGCAGGAAGGGATGAGCAGTTCCCATCAGGGGTGGAAAGAGCTTGCTCCTGATTTCTGTCCCCTCCATCCCTGTCCGTACTGCCCCCTGTTAACCCCTTGGGGCTCCTTTCTGTGATCTGATGTTGACGGTCGGGCCCAGAATATAACGAGGCTGGTTTGATTTCAGAGGGGCCGGAACGAGGGCCTGAGCAGTGGCACGCTCTCCAAGTCCTCCTCGTCGGGCATGCAGAGCTGCGGGGAGGAGGAAGGAGAGGAGGGGGCCGACGCCGTGCCTCTCCCCCCACCCATGGCCATCCAGCAGCACAGCCTGCTGCAGCCGGATTCACAGGACGACAAGGTAGGGGCCCGCGCCACCTCACACCTGCCTCAGGGCAGCAGTGGGCGCCTCCAAGGCCGTGAACGCGCAGCCTGTTTTCACTCCACGAGTACAGATACCAGAGTCAGCTTAGCACCAGCAGTGGGCCAGCGCGCATAGTTTCTCCTCCACTTGCACTTGCACAAGTAGGTTCATGGCGTTTTTAGTAATGCTTCAGTAGCTGCTGCCTCTAAACTCTTCCTTTCCTTTGACTGTACTGACCAGTGTCCCTAAGACAGGGTCAGGGAGCTCTCACGCAGTCTTGATGACCGCAGCCCTGAACAGACACGAGGCCGTCGCGCGCTCTCTGCTAGGCGTCTTTGTGCACGGGCCCTACTTTCAGACGACGAGTGCTGCTGCGCTGTCCCTCCCGCAGCCGGCCTCCTGGTAGTGCTGGGGATCACGTGGGCGGCAGGGAGCGGTGTCAAGCTCGAGGAATCAGTCACAACCATGAAAATCTCCTCTTTGGGTGTATGCGGAGCCCTCACACCAGTCTTGGGATTTTGTTTGTTTGTTAGTTCTCACCTAATCTAAACCGGCTTTGTGCATCCCAGGCATAGAGCTCTAAATACCGAAAAGGAAACCTGGTAACTGGCTTGCACATCGTCTTGCACTCTGGCCCCCGTGTGCTCCCCAAAACTGACAGGTGTTGAAAACTGTGCTATGAAGTCATTACTGGAAATTTTTTTCCTTTTTGGCAGTAACTGTGTTTTCTGAATAAAACAGATGTTTTCATCATTTTCCCCCATTCTTCCTCGTTTTCCTTCCCCGCCACCCTCCTCCGTGTTAACACGGTCATTTGCTGGATTGCCTGTGTTTTATGACCAGGACTCTGCCCTGGCCCAGCGACCCAACGGGTGTGAGGCCGAGGCAGGCCACGCCATAGTCGTGACGCAGGCAGCTGCCTCCCGCTTTGTGGCGCTGACTGCGCAGTCAGGGCACCGCAGGCCTCGGCCGAAGGATGTGGCCTGGGGTGGAGTCTGGAGTTTGGGGGCATCTGAGGTGCCGGACACGTGCAGCGGGAGCTGAGGGGAGGTGACAGAGGGGCTTCGCCCCCCGCACAGAGCAGCCCTGGCAGGGAAGGGGAACGTGTCGTTTCTCAGACAATTCCTAAACCGTTTTGTGGCATTCTGAGCAATCCCTTCTTTTAAAGCAATGGACTGAAATTTCTTAAATCTGATGGTTAGCCAAAGTGAGGTGGCTGCCCCGGTTGGCTTGTTCCCCCAAGAAGAGCATTTTCTCCGCTTGGAGAGAGGGCTGCACGGCGTACTCTGTTAGCGAGAATCATTTGCTAGTTACTGTGTCACCTCAGTGGGCACTGTCCGTAGCGGTTCTTCATTTGCAAAAATCTGTAGTAATATTCCCAGCGAGTATATTACCTTGTGACTAATATTTTGTTTTGTTCTGTTTTCTCTTTTTGTAAACTTTCACTGCAGCATTACGTTGATTTGTGTTCTGTGTCTGTTTTGGCTCAGTTTCCTTACCTCTCCATTTGAATTTTTTTCTTCGTTTTCTTCACCCCATATTCCAGATTCCGTTAGACCAAACCGACATTTGTTTTGCAAAGCGCATATGTGGACCCACATTATGTAAAAGCCTCGTTGTGAATGTATAAATCCATATCTGTCTACTGTGAGAAACACATTGTTAGGACAGCTAGCCTTGTGTCGCATGCTTCTCCGCTGTCCTTAATATGAAGCAAGGTTCATATTATGCCCCTCTTTTGGTCTCCAGTTAATTGATGGCACGAGTAATCTGCAAACACACCGTGTTTGCTAATTACTGAAACTCAAATTCAGTAGTCCCTCCCTGAAATTCCTTAATTGTCAACCCCTGTACACCCTGATTCTAGCCGTAAATGGCATCTGGTAGCTTGTGAGGCCACAGATCTTCTGTACTCTGCACTAATCATTGGGGAAATGGATGGCACAGAAAATGGTGAGCTTGTCCCCCTCTTCCCTGTCTGGTCAGTGCACCCTGGCTCCTTCCCTTTTCTTCCTGGTTTCTTTCTTTTAACCCCATAAACACAAGAAAGCCATTTTTAGTATCCTTTTTTGTTTTCCTGGTTATTTAAGGATTCACTCATTAGAACCTTAAGTCTTTTCATTCTTCCGTTGATCAGATTCTGGACTTTTTCTCTGCTTAGCCACTAGCCTTGCTGGCAGTTGCGAAAGTTTTAGTAAGAATCTCCCCATGACCAGTCATCTCTTTGAAAAACATTATGATGTTACAGGACTGAGGATTAAAAACAGACTTTGTCTGCTTTCCACATGTACCCCAGACAGGTTTTATTTAATATTTCTTGTCAGAATATTGTAAATTTAAAAGGATGACTTTAAATAAATGCAAACAAAGACAAACTTGTGGTCTTTTTGTCTGGAATTACTTTGAAAAAGAGCTTGAGCTTGCAGGAAAATTTACTGTCCACGCAGTGACTAACATGAGGCATTCCCCTCCCCCTTCTTTCTCTTAACTCCTTCCACAGGCCTCCTCCCGGTTGTTAGTGCGCCCCACCAGCTCCGAAACACCGAGCGCGGCTGAGCTCGTGAGTGCAATTGAAGAACTTGTGAAGAGCAAGATGGTAAGGCTTCTGGGAGCAAGTCTCAGTTTTGGGAACCTCTCTCGGGGCTGCTGAATGTGCTTGGGGCATGTGACACAGATGGGGACCCCAAAGCCACCCTCCCTTCTGACCACCTGCAAGTTTGGAGCCCCCTCAGCATTGCCCTCGGGTTCAGTAATTGGCTTGAATGAGCCCGGAACTCAGAGAAGGTGTTATACCAGTGGTTGTGGTGTATACTGTGAAAGGACAGATTCAGATCAGCCGGAGAGGAGGTGGCACGGGGCAGGGTGCATCCGTCCTCTCCCGGTGGGGGCATGCAGAGCGCGGTCTCCTGACGCTGGTGTCTGACATCACTGCGGGTCACACGCGGAGAGTCTCAGTCACATAAGCAAGACTGATGGCGTGGCTCCCCTTTGGCGTCCGCCCCTCCAGGAATCAGGATCCCATGTGGCCCAGGGCCCCAGCAGGAGTCACACTGTTGACATAGATTCTGTCTCGGCCTGAACCCCCTCGGCAAACAGACATTCCTATGCAGCAGGACACCCTAGGAGATTAGAGGTGCCCCCTGGGAGCCAAGATTAACCCCTCCTGCACCCGCATTGATGGCGGTGCTAACACCCCTGCAGCAAGCGTGGTCGGCTCCACTCGTCCACGGTGTCCCCGGGCTCGGTGACACCCACAGATAGGTTGACAATGCTTTTGCTGTCTCTGAGGTCTTCCTTCTAGATTTACAGTGGACAGGAGAGAAGAGCTTGCATCGTCATGTAAGGGCCTTATTTTCTGAGCGACCTCTGCATTTCCAATTGGTCAACATGGATTCATTTAATAAAAGCCCCAAAATCACAATACTGACTTGAAGTTAGAGAGGTGTGCATTGCTTCTAACTGATTCAAAGTGATTAGTTTCTGTGTTTCTTCGGTTCTCCTGTGAGATGGAAAAACCATTACTGGTAACAACATTTATGTTAGAATATCCTACGACTCCCATAAAGTGACTTGACATCTTTTAAGAGTCACCTCTCTGAAAATGAGAGCCCCCAGCCTCTCCTGCCAGCCCATCTTCCAGAGGTAACCACTGTGATCAGTTTGGTAGATTTCCCACCAGACATTTTCTCTGCAGGTGCAAATGTACGCAGGGGCGTGAGGGGGACTGGGTGCTTGTGCCTGCTCTTTCTTTCAAAGTGGATTCCTGGAGTTTCTAAGATCCTGAGAGTTAGTATATCTTGAGGATCTTCTCACATCAGTACATACAGATTGACTTCATTCCTTGGAGTAGCTCCACCGTAGTCCACTGTACAGATGCAGTGATCATCTACCGAGGGCTCATCTAAACCAGCACTGTTCGAAGTGCTGAGCATATATTAACATATTGGGAGTCCGATGAGGTAAGTACACACTGTTGTCATTTTTTACAGATGAAAAAACTAAAGCCACAGAGTTTAAACACTTAACCAGCCAGTAAGGGGCAGAGGCCTCATTATACTATAATTTATTTAAACAAATTCCTAATAATAATAATACATGTGTGTGTAGAAAATTGTTTTCGGTTTTTCACAACTGTAAACACCCATGTGTGGTTATATCTGTAGGGTAGATTTCCAACATTAGAATTGCCAGATCAAAAAGTACCCTTTTTGAAGTTATACATTTATCTTCCTTCCATCAGATATTAACTGGGTAACATATCATTCCCATTTCTTCTACCCTTAGACAGCTTCTAATCAATCATCTGATCTTTTGTTTGTTTTTTTTTTTTTCAATCATCTGATCATTCTAATCAGAGGCTGCAAAAGAAACTGTCAACCTGTCTCCAGGGACCACTGACCCTTGGCACACCTGTGGACACTTTCAAACTAATGAAACTAGTTGACTCAGTCAAGTGGGAATTCTACAAGAAAAACTCAGAATGTCTCACTCTGCCATCACTGGAATTTCTTCCCAGGCAGTCATGTTTTGAAAGTGACCAAGCAGTCATGTTCTGAAAGTGACATGACGGGCTTGGAAGTTAGGAAGATTCCTACTCTTTGGTGGATAACCCAAGAACTTGACTCCACTGGCCAAGAACTTGGGACCGTTGCAGTTTGAACTGAGCTAAACCACATCCTGGCTGTCTCTTTGAGACAGCTTGATTGATGGTCTGAACAGAGGGTACTTAAATTCTACTCAGTGAGCTTTCAGACACCCTTAACCATTTTTAAATGCAGTCATTTATACTCCTCAGTTTTACGATCATTAAAATGATTCTTGTCCAGTAATTGAGTTTTCCCAAGCAATGCAGTGCTGTGAGGCAGCCTTTCGTCACCCTGCCAGCCATCGTTCTGGAACTGCATTCCAGTTTAAGTGGGCAGAGATGGATTTCTAATTAATTCAGGTGGACTTCAAGTGCAGAGGAGTTCTACAACGTGGTTTCGTTCGGCTCTTACTGCTTTATCCCTTCTTTTCAGTGTTAAGGCATTGAACTTCACTGGTTGAAACTAAGTTCTTTCTACTCACTTACATTTCTCCTTCAGTTAACAGGCCTAAGGCTCTTGGCGTCATGGAAAGGGCGTAGGTTTTGGAGTCAGGTAGACTGGTGTTCAAACCCTGCTGCTTACGCTTGGGCTCTCTGAGCCTGTGTCTCAGCTCTGCGCGAGGCGCAAGTGCTGTTTGCTGTTGTGCTGCCAGCAAGGCTCCACCCACATGGGTGGAGTCGCTGCTGCCTGCCCTTCCCCCGGTGGAAGGACCATATTCATGCTGTTTGTGGTGGACTCACCCCATCTTCTTGTCCATGGACTGTAATCTAGATTCTGCCTTCTTTTCCTGGCTCAGCGGACCCTTTGCTGTGTGCTGATTTCCTGTCACTAATCCTCTGATGTCAAATGAGAACTGCTCTTTGTCCGTGAAAACTCTGAGTCGTGTTAATATCCTTTAACCCGCCCTGCTCATGTGACCCTGAGCTCCCCCTGCACACTTACCACGTGCCCGAGGTCCAGAGTCATCCTCATCCGTTTTCTTGTGGGTGACCTCTCAGGCTATAGCACCTTCGTAATAGAATTTGCACACTGAATTTGTTATCCTTCGAAAGCCCCATGTTAGCTTTCTAGACTGGGAAGAAGCTGTGCAGCTCTTACGTAGTGTGACATTCGGGCAACTGAACCTAACCCTAAAACCTGCAGAGTCCATCTGAAAAATAAAAACTACCCTGAAAACTATTTCCTGGGATTCCGGCCTCTCTCTCATCTGCACATTCCTGACCCTACTGGTATTTGGAAGATGGGGTGTCTTGCCTACGTGTTGGCAATAGGGCAGTAGCAGCTGACAGCCACGGCAACTATTTGAACTTGACTCTGGGGTTTTCTTCTCTTCATTGATTTAAATATAAAGGGAGATCTGAGAAAGAATGAAAATAAATGAAAGAAACATCTACCTCAAGAATACTAGAACCACAGAAATTAATGAATTGGAAAACAGAAGAACAATAGAATAATTAAACCCAAAACGTGTTCTTTCAAGAAGTAATAAACCTCAAGAAAACGGAAAGGAAGCACAAATTCACAAAACAAGGAATTAGATGGGAGAGGCAAACTAAGGAAATTAAAATAATCATTGCACCTTCTGTTAAGCTCTTTGAAAATAAATTGCACAACCTGGATGAAACGGGCATTTACCAAAACTAACCTTAGAAGAGATGGATTGTCTGTGCAGACCTGTCCACACCTAAGGAACAGAGAGGACGTGCCCACAAGACTCCACCAACCCATAGTGCTTCACAGATGATTCATCTGAATCTGTGACGTCCCAGGAGTTCCAGCCCTGTGGTGGCCTTTCCCCGGTTACACTGCCTGTGTGCCAGCCAGCAGGCAGGAACGCTGAGCCACGATCGCGTCCTGCTGGCACGGCGGCACCCCTCCGGCTGCCCTGCTGGGTCCATGCCCAGCACCCCTAGGCCTTTGGGGGCCAGACAGCCGCTCTGCCAGCCAGAGACGGGAGCTTCCGGACACCAGTCAAGTCCACTGCTCGCGGCTCTGTGTGAAGGGACATCTGTGGACATCCTTCTGATTTTCTTTGTTTAATCACCGTTGAAGGAGCAGAATGGAATCTGATGAGCATCAGCTGTTTCCTCGAAGATCTAGACAGGAGACCGTGCAGGTGTCCTCTTCCTCCTCCAGACCCCTGTCTCCGTGATCCATGAGCACAGAGCAGAGCCCTGTTACTCCCCACAGAGTGCTGCCTTCCAGTAAAGGTCAACAGCTATTTACCTAAAAAGAAGAGTGCTGTTTTCTCATCAAGCCCCGTTCCTTCACTGTTCATCACAAATAAGTGCAGCAGTTGGTACACTTCCACAGCTCCATGAGTTTGGTGAACAGAATTCCGTGCACAGACTTTGTGTCCTCAGAGCTGTGCTTAGTGACAAAGTGTGCATTGGTCTGCCACTCTCCAGGGGAGAAAATTGGACAGGCATTAGAGGTTTTGGTTTGACAGGAAATATTAAGTGTTCCTGCAGTTTGTATTGAACTTTTTGTTTGAAGATAAGCTAATCACATTTTTCCTGTTCAATTGATAAAATATCCCTTGATCATCTCTGTATCTCCAGCTGGATGCTTTGGAAATTTTAAAAGAACCGTAACCCATACCCCTAGGAGCTTTAGGAATTCAGGGTAAGAAGCACAGTTCATATGTCCCAACGAGTAATCACCTGCTAATCATTGTCACATTAATCTAGGGACAGAGTCCACGTTAAGTCTGATGTGTTGAACAGCTTTGTTCGAGGTTCTGCAGGGCATACGACACTGAAAACAGTCACTCATGGAAACCAAAATCCAGTGCAGGAGAGAGGCTAGGATGCGTCATTGAAGCAGCTTGATGGCTACCTCTGCCACAGAGGAAGGAGGCTGCAAGTATCCAGAGATCTGTTTCGCCGGTGTTGTGTGCGCTGACATGGGAGTCCAGGTTTCACGGATAATGAAGACAGCAAGCCCGTGTTCTTTTTGCAGATCGCCGACGTTGCCGTGTGGCCACCCACAAGGGACCCCGGTGACGTGCCTGGGGTAGGCTGTCCTGACGGGAGACTCCACACACTTGACAGGAACGTAACCGTAAAGAAAATGGCTAAATTCATCATGCATTCGAAATAACGTGCTCCATCCAGAGATGGTGCAGTGCTCTGCTGTAAACAAGTTGTATCATTTCTGATTACGTGGTGACAAAAGACAGAATGTATTAACGCATACAAATTCACTGTCCTTTTTGCTCTGACTTCTCTCGTTTACCCAGCAACTCTTGCTCCATATTGGTATTAATAGTGAAGGTTTTTGATACCAAATACCATGTAATTTCACAAACCTAGATCTTCTCATTTTACAGCCCGGCCTTCTGTATTTTCTGGTGTTTTGAGATTTTCTGATCCCATTTTCAGCCTCGTGGGCCGGAGGCTGGGAACGTGACTGGCGGTCTGGTTTTCTTTCAGGCGCTGGAGGACCGGCCCAGCTCACTCCTTGTGGACCAGGGAGACAGCAGCAGCCCCTCCTTCAACCCTTCTGACAACTCCCTTCTCTCCTCCTCCTCGCCCATTGATGAGATGGAAGAAAGGAAATCCAGCTCCTTAAAGAGACGGCAGTAAGAGATGTTCCCAGCACCACTGTCAGCTTTCCTCTGGTCTTCGTCACCTTCAGAAGTGTGACTGGGGTTCATCTCTGAATCAGTGCAACAGGAAGACCCAGGGTCTCTCCTTGAATAATTCATGTGTTTAAAAACATCTCGGAACCTCTGAAGGGGGCAGTAGTCCCTAGCCACGGGTGTCCTGCGGGTTTGTGTTTTAGAGTTTGGAAGATGTTTGTTTGTTTGTTTGTTTAAGCATATGCCCAGCATCGCCTGAGCTCACAACCCCGAGATTAAGAGTCACACGTTGTTCCAGCTGAGCCAGCAGGTGCCCCTACAGCTGCAGGCTCTGTCCCTTGCACAGGTGCACTGTATTTATAAATGATAGCAGCTTATGTCCTGTCACTTCTAGAGAGAAACTGCCGTGCTTTCTATTGTGTATATAGTTGTGAAGGAAAAGAAAGCAACAAAATCAGATACAATCCCGAAACCTTGAATATTTTTCAAACATGCTTTCATGATAATGTCTCAGTTCCAGTAAGGCCGCTTACGGTAAAAAGAGTCCTGAAAAATGTTACAAAAAGTTTAAACTTGTCTTTGGAGAAGGGGGGAAACGTGTATGCTGCATGAGGGCAGAGCCTGGAGTTCATTGAGAGTTCTCTCCCAGTCTGCATCTGGTACGAGATGCTCGCTCTCAGTGCCAGTTGAATGAATGGATGAACAGACCAACGGACCTTTTCAGGGACAGCTGAGATGGTTTGCTTTTCAGATCAACTGATTCCTATTATCAGAGAGGCCTTAAACAGTTATGAGCCTTCAGAAACACTCCTAGATGAGTGCTCAGACCCAAGGCTTTAAATATCTGAATTAAATTTTTTTCTTCTATGTCCAGTGAAGCTTAAAATAATTGTTTCAAAACCAAACAAAGTTGCTCCCTTTAACGCCATGCCATTGTGACAAATATATGCTTACGGCTCTCTTTATTGTCTGTATATGTGATCAGAGCCCACAGCTCATGTGGGTCATGTACACGAACCTGTAAGTGAGTTGGGACACTCAAGCATTGGAGACCCAACTGTGTAAAACTGACTTATCACAGTACATCCGGTACTAGCAGGGGTCTGACCTGACAAAAGCAAAGTGCTAAAGAATTCACTTAAACAATGAGGAGTAGGGGTTGTACCACTGGTTTTTCTCTCTTTCCAGCTACGTTTTGCAAGAACTAGTGGAGACAGAGCGTGACTACGTGCGGGACCTCGGCTGTGTTGTTGAGGTATGTGTTTTCAGAGATTTAGTAACCTTGTCAGACACCAACGGTTGTCACGTTTGACAGTTCAACACCAATGCCTTCTCAAAAGCTTTAAAAACATTTGACGCCTCCCCCCAAGAACACCAAGTTTGTGAAAAATGAAATTAGCCAATCTTAATCTGTATTCACCTTTAAATGCTTTTTTTCACATAATGCATCTTTGGGGGGCTTTTTGTTTGCTTTTTTTTATGTTTTATTTATTTCTGAGAGAGAGAGAGACAGCATGAACAGGGGAGGGTCAGAGAGAGAGGGAGACACAGAATCCGAAACAGGCTCCAGGCTCTGAGCTAGCTGTCAGCACAGAGCCCGATGCAGGGCTCGATCCCACGAACCACAAGATCGTGACCTGAGCCAAAGTCGGACGCCTAACTGACTGAGCCAGCCAGGCATCCTCACATAATGCATCTTTGATAAAATCGTCTTTCTTTACAATTAAGTTTTTAAATTATTATATCCAACCACTGTATTTATTATTTGGAGATCTTGCCTTTAATGATTTACGAAAGTTGGTATCACCGCAGAAATGGGAGAGCGTCACTGGTTGAAAAAGTCAGTGTGGCCAGCTGTGGCTTCAGATCCATGCTGAATCCACCTGGGTCCAGGACTGCTCTGTCCCAGGCCACTTGCTTGTACTTTTCTCAGAAGATATGCATCAGTATTGTCATTGCCCAGACGTTGCCTCCCACTGTGTAGCCATAACAAGACCACCACCATTCATTCTGGATCAAGCCCCATCTCTAGGGTTATTTATCCCTGGCATTGAAGTTCAGGGCAGAATCATATTTGTAAACTCTACTCAGAAAAAAGCTTTTTTTTATAGCATAGAATACTACAGTTATTCTTTCCAGCTTTGCAGATATATCTAGGACGATACTTTTTGGGTGTTCATTCCATTAAAAGTAACAGCCTTTACAGTTAATTGTGTAACAAAAGATGAGCAAGCTTGAGGTGTCTGCAGTTATGATTAACATTAAAATAAGTAACGTGAATTACTTAAGAGATTCCAGCCAAGGCTGAATCGCATTCAAGTTAAATGGAAGTTGTAAGCCACATTTTAGCAACGTATTTAATCAACTGTTGTGAAAAAATCAATTTATGAAAAGAATACTGTTAAATTCTTATTTAACGAATCATGTAGATAATCCAAAAAAGAGAAGGAAATCTGTTTATATTATGCTGAAAACAGAGGAAATATGTTTCCAGCCAAATATTTAATGTTTACAAGCTGATAAGATAATTTGTTTTTATGAAACCATTTACATTTAGATGTCTTCAGTTCCTGAGAAGAATTTAGATCTATGAATTCCACATAGTTCAAGGAGAGCAAATCCTGGCAGTGCGTACAACTGTACATATGGAGCCAGTGGAGGGCACTTTTCATACAGGACTTTTGCTTGTTTTTAAATAAAGAAAGGGTTACAAGGCCACTAGTGCATACGGCTCTTTTGTTTGTTACAACTGTTAATCCATAAATCATTATTAGACTCCAGTACGTTCACTGAAGCAAACTTTCCTGTAACTGCTCACAGGGCTACATGGCTCTCATGAAAGAAGATGGCGTCCCTGATGACATGAAAGGAAAGGACAAGATTGTATTCGGCAACATCCACCAGATTTATGACTGGCACAGAGAGTACGTAAAATACATTCCGCGCTTGATGGTGCGCACGCAGTACCATCCCTTGCTAAACTGCATCCTGTAGGGCAGATGGTAACGGGCATTAACTGGTTCATCTCCTTTTATGACCTGTAAGCTTGTGGAGCTAGCTGGAAAGGTGCAAAGGAAATACAACGTGCCAAGGAGTTTTGTAACAGCATCTCATGGCCAGGGGAGAGTCTCTTCTGTGTGCTGGGCCATCCGGGGAGCCCATCCGGTGTGGTAGGAAGCACCGACACGGAGCCTGGTTGCCCAAGTTCAGAGCCTAGTTCTGACCTTGAGCCAGTGAGCCATTTGCGTCCCTTCCCTGTGTCTCCTTTCTCCATCTGCACAGTGCAGGTCATGGTCTTATCTGTCCACCGCATGGTGGTTTTTGGTGAAAGGAGACTGAGTTAACACATGTAAAGTGCTCAGAACAACATCTGTGTAGAGTAAGCTTCAATAAAGGCTTTCATTAGAATTGCAGCCATTTCTTAAATAATTGCAAATTATTTTAGAGGGTTTTGAAGATACTCTTTTTTCCAAGAATTTTAATGAAAAAAAATAGACATGACTACACATGACAATCAGATTTGAGTCCAGTACGTTGTCACACTGTCCTGATCAGGAGGAGATACACGTTTGCCCCTTCAGGCCACCTTACTGCTAATGTTTTTTTAAGTTTACTTACTTTACTTTGAGAAAGAGAGTGAAGGTGAGCAAGCATGAGCAGGGGAGGGGGAGAAAGAGGGAGAGAGAGAGTCCCAAGTAGACTCCAGGCTGTCAGCACAGAGCCCAGTGCGGAACTCCATCCTACAAACCATGAGATCATGACCTGAGCTGAAATCAAGAGTTGGATGTTTAACCAACTGAGCCACCTAGATACCCTGCCTTACTCCTAATTTTAAAAATCCTTAGCCGTCTATGGAGTGCTTAATGCCAGCTGTTGATATTTTTGTGGAATGTTCCAGCTGCGCTTTTCTGTTTCCATGACCCTGTCACTTTCACATTCCTATCACCTTCAAAGCCCAGGCCAAATGATCACTCTCCATTAGACCTCGTCACTCCAAGCAGATGTGCTCCCCACCCCTTGCAGATAGCATGTGTAAACGTGCCTTTTAAACTGTGAAATCCTGTGCAGATACAAGGAGGGGTGATCATCGCATGTATACCAAGTAGTGTTTCACTGTTGCTAACTTTATTTCTCCTAATAGAGTATAAAACCTTTGAACCCAGGTATGGGGTCATCATTTTCCTATTCCCCCATAGTGTCTAATTCAGTTGGACTCCTAGATAAAGAATGGTCAACTTCAGACACAGCATAATTCGTAGACCTCCCAGGAACATGCAGGGAACCTAACTGTAAGAAGGGATCTGTGTGCCGTCTCGTCCGCCCCCTCCACGTCTGTCTGGGGAGCTGAGACAGGAGGGGAGGCAGCATGGTGCTCCTGGGGCGACTGGGGGCCTGCCACAGGGTGCAGAGCTGTAGTAAAACCCCAAGTGCCAGGAAATCCAGCACAGCGTTCATTGATGTGCTGGTTTGAGGGTTAATAAAATATCAAACAGGGTGCCTGGGTGGCTCATTCGGTTAAGCTTCCCACTTTGGCTCAGGTCATGAGCTCAAGATTCATTGCGATCAGCACAGAGCCTGCTTGGGATTCTCTTCCTCTCTCTGCCCCTCCCCCATGCGTGCGCACTCTCTCGCTCTCTCTCAAAATAAATTTTTTTAAAAATTTTAAATAAAAAAATAATAAAATAAAATAGCACACATCAATATTAGCATGGGTAAGTGATCAGTAAGGTGGGCACATGTTGTAAAGTCAACTGTAGCCCAGAAGTGAGAAGGAGCGGCTGTCCCCAGCTCTTCTGTTTCTGTGCTTATACCTGATCTCTGTCTCAATGGGAGCCAATACTCATAACCTAGAAGCTGATTTTAGTATTTAAGAAAACTTTATAAAACTGATACATACTCAATACTTTACATCTATTCTTACCCAATTTGAGCTCCTTAAAATTTATCATAGAATTAATACGAATCTCAGGTTTTCAGAAATAAAAATGACCAATCATCTTGAAACTTTTATTTTTTTCTCAGTATCCGGCCGTGATACATTATTGCTTGTGTCCTTAAGAAAAATGAGACCAAAAGTGTGGATTGTCCAAGAGAAGGAAAGGTTGCCAGTCAAGGGATGGTCTCATTCCGCCTTGTCTTTTCTAACTGTGTGTCTCTTTGGGTTCCTGTCCTAACAAAATGTTTTCTGTGCATGTTACATTTCTTAAGTGCATACTTTACTCTTTCCAGTTGAGGGTGTCAAAACACAATTTTGAAATATAAACCTCAGTCTAGAATCAGAAGGCCAAACTGAAAATGACTCTAATGCTTCTCATCTCATTTCAGCTTTTTTTTAGGAGAGTTGGAGAAGTGCCTTGAAGATCCGGAAAAACTAGGATCCCTTTTCGTTAAACATGTCAGTACAATAACATTATTTATATTCTGTGCGGATATTGTCATGCTTAGTAACTGATTTTTCAGATTAAAGGAGAACTCACTGATAGTTCACAAAAGTGCTTCTGTTAAGAATAAAATCAAACCGTGCAGCGTCAGTGAATTGGAATTAAGCCCCCCCCACCCCCGCACACAAATCACCCCACCCCACTACCATCACAAGCCCCAGCTGGCTGTTTAGCTCAGGGCAGTATGAGTGGCCAGAAGGACCAGAGGCAGAGCTGAAGCAGGAACCTCTAGGGGTGTCTATCTGTGGACAAACAAGAGTTTAGTGAAGATGGTGACACACCTAAACAGGAAGTAGGTTTCACGTAGGAGCCAAATACATGTGCAAATCTGGAATGTGTTTTCACGTTAATGGTCTCTTTAGGAAATTTTTCCATATTTAAAAAAAAAATTAGTGATAAGAGTTTTTGCATTTTTTGCAAATCTCTTGGATGTCTGCCTTAATAGAAAACAGACGGATTTTTTTTTTTTTTAATATATCTGCTTCCACCTTCATTGTGTTGTGGAATCCTTTGTGGTTAAAATATATGAAAAACAAAATCCGTCCTCATACAGATAGAGCTGGAAATGGACGAGTATTTTGATACTCTTTTCAGATAATTACAGGTAGTTTTCTGAGATGTTACACCAAAACTCGAACAAGTGATCCTATCATAAAGGTTGGCTACCACTTGGAATCTGAAAAGCTCTTGCTGGACTTCTCCCTTGCTGCTATACTAGGAGCCCTTGAAGTGGCTCCCACTTACAGGCTTTCACCCCTGCACCAGCTTGTGGGCTTGTGCACTGGAACGTTGGGAAACACTGGTTCACCAGGTTAGACAGATCTTCCAGATGCTGAGACATTTTCTTATACAGTGTCAAAAAGTCAGTCTTTAGGTATTGTCAGGAAAGCAGTGGCAGGTACAGGTTTTCCAGAATTCTAATCTCTACCTTGAAAGCTCAGAGTTTCATTATTAACAGATACTGCCAATTTGCCTCAAAACGACACACTTTTTTTGTTCATGTTCCAGGAAAATGTCTGACAGATACCCAAGTATAAGTAATTACAGTTTGCCTCCATCCTTTGTTCAAGGAACAATGGCGGTCCTCAAAAACCAGCAGCTCATTTAGCCCACAGCTCAGTGTCACAAATGGTTTTGCTTGAGGCAACCATCATATGCACCAGAAGTGTTGAGAGGACCTCTGTTTTGTCACAAGAATGTTAAAAAGATATATCCTCCATGGCTGAGTTTTAATAAAATGGACTTTTATTCCTGAATCCGGGTCATTCTGAGGTGAAACTGGCAGTCTTCTGCCAACGTGTGGGGGTGAATATTTGCCAGGATGCCAGCTGGCTTTACACATCAGTGAGACGGTAGCACAAAGAAAGGGGTAACTGACAGCTTCGTATTAGTTGGAAAATAGTTTTGAGCCCTGGGGTCCCCGGGAGGGTCACAAGGACTCCCAGGGGATGTGCACATCACGCTTTGAGCATCACCAGATTAAGGGATGGCTTGCTATGTACTTCTCCCCCTGCCTGCAGCGTTTGCAATTAAAGAGTCTTTTCTTACATACTAAAGCCAGCAAGGCTTCCCAAGGCCGCTGGGCCGTTTGGAGGGGTGGCAGTCATTCTTCATTTGTTATCGAGAAGCCCACTCTCCTGTTGCCCCTGGTTCGTATTTGCCGGGTAAAGTGAGAGGTCTGAAATACCTAAGGGGGCGACAGGGAAAGGCTGCTTTTGGGGCCACAAAGCAGAGTACTGACCTAGTCATGCATCTGGAATGTGCTCCCACGAGCCTGAACCACAGTTTTGTTTTAAGAAAATTTCCTTTATGAATGTGCTGAAATGTGCATGTGCTCTTATATTCTATTTGAACTTCCAGTTGTTTTAACCCATCTGTTTGTCTTTTTCATTCCTAGGAGAGAAGGCTGCACATGTACATAGTTTATTGTCAAAATAAACCAAAGTCTGAGCACATTGTCTCAGAATACATTGATACCTTTTTTGAGGTAAGACCCGAGACAGAAACAAAGTATTTCTGAATCTTTTGTTATGGTTGATATCCAAAAATTAAAATATCATGTTTCCCAGAAGCAAAGCAGGTCTCAGGAAATTAGCCTCAGTTATAAGTGTTCTGAACCTGTTTCTTTCCTATAAATCAGAGAAATGAGTAGGAGTTCAGTCTGTGCTCGAGTGTCCCCGTTAGCTTTCAGAAGACTGGGGTCATTGTTAAAATAAAGGGGTTTTTAAGCAGTTTTGAACCTTAAGGCTCATTACAGATTCAGAATAACTCATGATCTAAACGTTTAGCCTAAAAATAAAACATGTGTTTATATGATGAAAGAAAGCAATTGAAAGAAAGTCTGTAAACCAGCAAAAAAAGGCTTTTGGAAACAGCCCTACGATGGCGAAGAGGCCATTCTGAGAAATGGCGCCAGCCTGGTTGGGTTTTGTACAGTGTGGCCGCCTTCCCCACCACCGCCTTTCCTGCTGAGTAGTTAGCATTTCCGACAGTTAGATGGGACTAAATAATCGCCCTTTAAAAGACAACACTTCAGATCTTTTTTTTTTCTCCTTTAAAACCCCAGGACCTAAAGCAGCGTCTCGGTCACAGGCTGCAGCTCACAGATCTGCTAATCAAACCAGTGCAGAGGATCATGAAGTACCAGCTGCTCCTGAAGGTGAGGGTTCGCCGGGTGCACACACTGGCATCAGGCGCGGGTTGGGTGAGAAGGCCACACGGCCGACAGGAAGGAAGTTTGGGCAGGTGAAGGGCCTCTTTCCTGTAAAAAATATCAAGCAGCCTTCTTCCTCCTGATTTTAAACATTTCAGAGGAAATTTAATAAAATCTAACAAGGCACGTTACACTGTTTTCTCGAGTTTTCGTTTACATCAAGGTCTGCATCCAAATGTTGGTTGAAGGGGACTCTTCCCACCACAGATCTTTGGATACTAACAGTTTTCCCTGGCCCTGTCGACCTCACGCGTTCCCTCATCTTCCTGGGGTCCTGGGTAAAGTTCAGATGTCAGTCCCCAGAAGCAAAGGTTGCTCAGACAGGGCTCAGACGCCCTTGATTAGTTTAGATTCCTAAGAAGGATTAAAGGCAAAGCCGCAGGGTTTTGCATGACAAAAGTGGCTGTTGAACTGTATTGAGATTCCTTCGAATATGAATATGAAACTTTGAAGCTGGGTATTTGCAGAGACCAGAACCATCTTAGCATAAAAGGGGAGCCTTTACCTGCTTAGATTTGGGCGACTGCTCTGCCACAGCTTGAAGTCCACGTAAGGGTATCTTTTCATCAAGTTACTGGGAGAAAAAAGGGCAGCTGAAGCATCTGGCCCGGTGCCTGGCACATCAGGAATGATTCACAAGGTGAGCTGCTTAGCTGCTCTGTGATTTTCGCCCCATCATGTCCTCTCTGTGCTTCTTACAGGACTTCCTCAAGTATTCCAAAAAAGCTAGCCTGGATACATCGGAATTAGAGGTACCTACCTCCCCGCACTGGGTTGGCCCAGCTCTTCCCTACTCCCCCACCCCCACCCCGTGTCTCCCGGAACAGCCCACCCCTAGAGGAGTCTGTCCCTGGGGCCTTTGGCTCCTCCTTCCCCGGGATGTACCCTGTGCGCCCTGATGGGCAGGGAAGGAGGGAGGAGGACTTGGGGGTGGCTGTGAAGGTTAGCATACCAGCCCTCCCCGGAGTGTGCTGACCATTGGCTCCCTCTCTCTCTCTCTCTCTCTCTCTCTCTGTCCCTCTCCCTTCCCCCCCACTGCCACCCGCAGAGAGCTGTGGAAGTCATGTGCATAGTACCCAAGCGGTGCAACGACATGATGAACGTCGGGCGGCTGCAGGGATTTGACGTAATGCGCCTGTTGTTTAAACTCACCCCTCTGGCTTCCGTCACTTTCTTTGGTCTTGGATTATTTATCTCCACATGTAGAAAGCTGATCCTTGTTGCGTGGTTTTCTGTCATCTCTCACTTCTACGTGAACCTGATTGATATTCTTTCAACTTCTTTCGGTGCATTTGATTTGCTTTTCGAGGACCTTCCTCTGCTCAAAGCCCAGCGTCTGTCTGATGGTGGAAACAGGCAGGACTGTGCTTTGTCTCTTGGAGCCTCAGCTCTTGAAACAGCAGAGTTTCCTCCCCTGGCAGGTAGTGGGAAGCAAGGAGCCCCTGCACAGCCTGCATCCCTGGGAGCTTGACTTCAGGGTCGCGATGTTCAGTGTTACTCTAACAGACTTCTCTCTGAGTTGCCAGACTATTTGTATTACATGTTACCGATTAGTGTCCTAAAAGATACTCAGAATTTTTTAAAATTCAGCTACTGAGTAAGGAAAGAGGACAAGTTTTTGCTTTTCTTGCCCACTGTTCTACTAGAGAACTAGGGTTTAAAGTTTGAGTGCTGTGGTTCTCACGAGGGCACACGCACAGTCCCCTGGAGACCCTGGTCCCACAGGACCCTGTGCGTTTCTAGTGGGTCCTGCCGGGGGGGCCGTGCAGCTGGCCCGGGGCCTGCCCCTTGACAGCCCGGGTCAGTGAACTACATACACTTTCCATCCACTTTGTCTTTAATTGTAACGGAGGCCAGAGACTCCTGCAGAGGTTGGCAAGAATTTTTACCTAGATGACTATTCTGCTTGGGGCTAAGAACTCACTATAATTAAAGAAAATGTTAGGCTCTTTAAATTAATAGAAGAAAAATGCGTTATTCCTTGGGAACAAGAAAGAAAACAAAACTTCCTGTGTCTTGACTTAGAATGCAATGTTCTCCTCTCCTCTTCCTTTGCTCCCCCTTCTAGGGTAAAATCGTTGCGCAGGGTAAGCTGCTCTTGCAGGACACGTTCTTGGTCACGGACCAAGACTCGGGACTTCTGCCTCGCTGTAAAGAAAGGCGGGTTTTCCTCTTTGAGCAGATCGTCATTTTCAGTGAACCGCTTGATAAAAAAAAGGGCTTCTCCATGCCAGGATTCCTGTTTAAGAACAGCATCAAGGTAATGTGTGCCTGTGCAAATGCACGTACCCATCACGCTGATCAACTCTTCCTTTTCAGAGATGACATGTCCTTATCCTTTGTTTGTTTTCTAAATGATTGGAGAATCTCCTCAAACATCTTACAACTTGTAAAAAGTCACTCCGTCCCTCAACTGTCTGCATTCTGAAGTGGCTGTTGTCATGCACACATCTCTGCATGTCCACGGCCACTTCTCATCGTACTAAAACGTGATGACAAGACCTTGTCCTGGCTAGTTCTTGTGCACCACCTTCCCTCGGACCACGGACAGCTGCAGTGCAGAGACAGATTTGGAGTACTGTTCTAAGACCAGAGCAGAAAGCTTCCCCCCGTGTCTTATTCTCTGCCCACAGCCAACAAGGATATACTGAGCGATCAGAGCTGGGTGTGGGGCCGCAGGGGTGGATAAGACGGGCGTTCGGTGCCCTGCAGGAGCTTGTTGTCTGATGAAAGAGAAACACAAATAAGTAACCAGATAAAGTAATTGCAAATGACCCTGAGTCCTGTCAATGGGACAAACCAAGGGCAAGACAGAATAAAGCAGAGGAGAGGGCTCGAGGGCCCAGCAGATGGTCCCTGGGAGATGCACCCTGCTCGCCCTCCTCTCCCTCCCTGTGCCTTCCACCTGGCGGCTTTGCAGGCCCTGAGCTTCGGAGAGAGGTGTGCCTCCCTGTGTTAGGGCCCCCTAATCTCTGAGCCCTGCAGTCTCAGCAGTGAGGAGGCACAGCGCCACCCCACTCCTGGTCAGGCCTCTGCTGACCACCTGCAGCAGCCGCCCTGTGTCCTCCCTCGGGCTGGAGGAGGCTCTTGTGCCCAACAGCACCTAGGGAGGCATCAGGACCGGGCCGCATGAAGCCTCAGGCCTCTCCTGTCTCCCACTGTCCTCTAAATGTCTTCCGCCTTCCAGAAGTCTCCTGACTGACTCTCCACTCCCGACAGCAGAGAAACCCTCTATATGTTCTTTCCCATGGCCTGCTTCTGTAAAACTATTTTACACATGATATCACATATAATTTTGTAACACATGTTATATTAATAGGGTTTTTTTTTTCAAAGTTTATCCATTTTGAAAGTCAGAGATAGAGAGAGGGGGAATCCTAAGCAGACTCAACTCGTCGGTGCAGAGCCCGACATGGGGCTCAAATCCACAAACAGCAAGATCATGACCTGAGCTGAAATCGAGAGTTGGATGTTTAACCGACGGAGCCATGCAGGCTCCCCAATAGTCAAGTTTTTTAAATGGTGTCATTTTGTTTCTGGGGATAGGAAGTTAGGGATACACAAACACCGGGTCATCATAAGGGAATTCATGGGAATTCATGTGTCTATAAATTATTGTTATTGTAGTAAAACACACATAAATTTACCATCTTGGCCATTTTTCTGTGTACAGCTCAGTGACATTATGTACATTCACGTGGTTGAATCCCCATCGCCACCGTCCATCTCCAGGACTCTACTTACCTTGCAAAACCAAAATTCTATGCTCATTAAACCACCAGCCCCTGGCACCCACCATGCCACTCTCTGGCTGTATGAATTTGATCACTCAAGGTACTTAATGAAATCATAACAGTACCTGTCTTCTTGCGACTGGCTTATTTCACTTCACATAATGTCCTCAGGGTTCCTCCAAGTTGTGCCATGTGTCAGACTATCCTGTTTAGGGCTGAGTAATACTCCATTAACTCATTCCATAGATCGCATTTTGTTTATCTGTCCATCAGTCATTGGACGCTTGGGTTGCTTTCACATTGTGGCCATTGTGAATAATGCTTTAATTTTTTTAAGGTGAGTTGCCTTTGCCTGGAGGAAAACGTGGAAAATGACCCCTGTAAATTTGCTCTGACATCGAGGACGGGTGGTGTGGTGGAGACCTTCATTCTGCATTCGTCCAGTCCGAGTGTCCGGCAAACATGGATCCACGAAATCAACCAAATTTTAGAAAACCAGCGCAATTTTTTAAATGGTAAGTGTATGTTCTGTTACTGGACCTGTGTTTTCTTTCCCTAAGGTCCACATTTCCATTTCTGTTTTCTCTTCTCTCTTATATCACATGCTAATACTGACACGACGTATTTAGCCCAGACTGTGTTTCAGGTATTGTTCTAAGCCCTTGTTATATTATTACTTCATTTCCTTTTCACAATGACCCCTGGCGGCAAGTACCGCTGTTGTTCCATTTTACGGGTGAGGAAGTTGAGGCACAGAGTGGATTCGTAATTTATTTAAAGCCCCCCAATTTCTTCATTGCAGAGTCAGGATTTCAGGCAGGCCATCTGGCACATGTCCCACACAGTCTTCTCACACCATTTGTGCCCTGGAGCCCCGTCCTGAGAGGGGAATGCTGAGAAAAACTGAGGCAGCAGACACAAGTGGCCTGAGATGAGATGGTGGAGACCTTTCTCCAGTGCCTCTCTGAAACTTGTGCTGGCTTGCTCCCCCATACCTCCCACTTGCACTAGAAAACAAAACAGATTTGTCCTTCCCTGCTTCCATGACATGAGTGATTACAGAGGAGCCGGAAAAGCACTGTAAGGGACATGTCTTCTCCACCAGGAGAATGACCATACTGACCTTATGTCTTAGAGCATTCCTTTGACTCCTTAAGTCAGTGACTGCTTGCTTCCCTTTGCAGTGGCCAGTTCTGACTCTTGTTCTAATTTGGTGAGCATTGAAGGGCTCGGAGAATTCAGCCAGAAGCTAAATACTCGTCTGAGGTCTTCTCTTTGTCCTTTTCTCCACGTCCGCGTCCTCTGTGTCCCAGTCCAATAGGATGTAATTTCTTAGTCCCCATAAAAGCACCTTCACGCCTCGCATGACATGCAAGAGCCAGGAACACAGGCATTCAGTGAAAAATTAAGGGCACGACATTTTGAGCCAAGAGGAGGTCAGCTGCCTGGGAGTTAACGCAAGCCAGACTGATTATTTTTTCCATTTCTGGTTGGAATTGGATACGTGGAGCCAGTGGGGGCTGGGGGACAGTCCCTGTGTGTGTAGAAAAAAGTTTTGCATCTAGGACGGCGAGCCAATGCGGGCCTCTTTAAATGTGCTGTTCTTTTTTTTTTTTAGCTTAGTTTTTTTTTTTTAACATTTATTCATTTTTGACAGTTAGAGAGACAGAGCACAAGCAGGAGAGGAACAGAGAGAGAAGGGGAGACACAGAATCTGAAGCAGGCTCCAGGCTCTGAGCCGTCAGCACCAGAGCCTGACATGGGGCTCGAACCTGTAAACTGTGAGATCATGACCTGAGCCAAAGTCAGACGCCACCCAGGTGCCCCTAAGGACATTGTTGTCAAGTGATGCATTAAATGCCAACCCATCACATGTAACTGGTGGAAAATCTCTAAATTTTTACCATCATCTTCAAAATAAAAGGAACTGCCTTCCAAACTGGAAGCCTAAGTGGGCCATGCTGTTAAAGTTTACGAGGCGCCCCCCCTCAGTCTACATAAAGTCCTTTTCTGGAGGGTGGAGCACCATTAGGAGTGCAGTTGGGACTCTGGGCATGTCACACTCTGCCTCTGGCCCTTTGTTCCAGTGAGACGTCATGGCCAAGACAGACTTCATAAAGTGTCATTTGGCTCCAGAATGCCTGTTCACACGTGCCTGATGCCCCCCAGGCAGGCAAGGGTTCTGCCTAATTGTGTTTCTCCAAGGTTTTAACACTTTAGGAATTTGTGTTCCTATTTCCCCACGTCTTGCCTGGCATGTGTCCTTTAGTTCCTGCAGATGATGACATAACAAGGAAGCCACTGAGGTCAGGACATGGGACAGCTGCCGACCCCAGGTGGTCTTTGTGGAGCTGTTTTCCTTCCCTGTGCTACACCTGCAAAGCAGAGGTGGTTCCTAACCCACCTCTGTGCCCTTGGGGGACCCAGGGGAGATTCCTGAACTCACAGCAGCTTCTTTGGGTTAAAGTCCTTTGTGGCTGAGGCCTGGAACTTTCCTACCAGTGGGAGCCCCGCTGCTCTCTGGGATTCTCCCACGCGCAGTCGGACTCCCACTTGGCAGAGCTGCGAGTCTCTCCTCGCTGCTGCCCAGCTGGTAAAAGCCATCCCCACGCCCCTTCTGCTCCCTGTACTTGGCCTTCTCTGCACCCCAGCCCCTCCCGCAGGCACATCCCATGACGGAGTCCGTGTAAACTTGTTCATCAGGAGGAGAGTAGCATAGAAGACCTTTGCCTTTTCCTTGGCCGATGGATGGTGTCAGTCTGTCGCTTCCAGGATGGGTGGCTGCTTAAAGGTCAAGATGGCCACCAGTCACGTGGATGGACCACGACTTGAGCGGAGCGGGTGTTCGGGACCCGCATCCTTTTGATTGTATGATGTGACTTTCTCCTTTGCCCCACGAGGAATTTTCTTCTTGGTGGCCTGACAGTCTCCTCTGTGCCCCCCCCCCACTGTTTTGCAGCACTGACATCACCAATCGAGTATCAGAGGAACCACAGCGGGGCGGCGGGGGCGGCGGCGGGGGCGGGGCGGCAGCGGCGGCGGGGCCCCCAGCGGCGGGGGCGGCGGCGGCGGCGGCGGCCCGAGCGGCGGCCCCGGCAGCTGCAGCGGCCTCCCCAGCTCGAGCAGGAGCAGACCCTCCCGGATCCCGCAGCCCGTCCGACACCACTCCCCCGTGCTGGTCTCCTCTGCAGCCGCGAGCCAGGCAGAGGCAGACAAGATGTCAGGTACGTCCACTCCCGGCCCTGCTCCGCCCCCTCCCGGCAGCAGCCCCGCCCCGGAGGCCGGCCCCGGCCAGGCCGGCAGGCGCGCCCCGGGAGACCCCGAAGGCCCCGAGCGAGAAGCGGAGCACATCCCCAAGATGAAGGTGCTTGAGAGCCCCAGGAAGGCCTCGGGGAACGCGGCAGGCGCCGGCCGCGATGCGGACACCAGGGAGGCGCGGGCCCAGCCGGAGGACAGCCGCTCGCGGAGCAGCCTGGGCTCGCTGCCCCTGGGAAAGCCCAGGCCCGGGGCCGTCTCGCCTCTGAACTCGCCTGTGGCCACCGCGTTCCCTTCTCCGATCGGCAAGGAGCCCTTTCCCCCCAGCAGCCCCCTGCAGAAGGGGGGCTCCTTCTGGAGCTCCATCCCCGCCTCCCCCGCCGGCCGGCCGGGCTCCTTCACCTTCCCGGGGGACAGCGACTCCCTCCAGCGGCAGGCGCAGCGCCACGCGGCCCCCGGCAAGGACACGGACCGCATGAGCACGTGCTCCTCGGCCAGCGAGCAGTCCGTGCAGTCCACGCAGAGCAACGGGGTAAGAACGCCCGGCAGCCTGCGCCCGCCCGCCCCGCTGCCTCTGTCCCGCCAGCTCTTCTAAACGTCCCCGTGGCCGCCGCTCTCCTCTACTAACTCCCGGCTCTCCGGCCTCGCCGGCGCCCGCACTGCTCGGAGCCCCGCCGCCGCCGCCGCCGCCGCGGGGCCTGGACGGCGCCTTCTAACCCCTCCTGCCGCGGGGACAGCGCTGCTCTCGTCTCTACTAACTCGCTCCCTGCTTTGTGTGTGTCTCCTTCACGTGGGAAGCAGATCGGTACCTTGCCAACGCAGCACCTGTGCGTCTTTCACACTGACCAGCACGGTATCTCGGAACTTCCTTTTTACCCCTGCCTTCCTCACCCACGTTTTTAGAGGGGTCAGCGTCCCTGCTGTTTACCTCCCGTTTCCGTTGGAATCCGTACACTTTAAGCTTTTTGCTCATCGCTTGGTTGTGCTCTTTTTTGCCTTAAATTATCTTTGCAGCATTTTTGACTCACCTGCTGAGGGGAAAAAAGCCCCTCAAGAAAATTTCCAACATATCAAACTCACAGCAAACTAAGCAGACAAAATGGGGGAAAGGAATCTCTGCAGTGGAAATACTTGCTTCCCCCAATTTCATTCCGGAATAGAGACTGCCGTAGGGCCTCTGGAGCCGGCGCTCCTGGCGGCGCAGAGCCAGATGCAGGCTGGAGGCGCAGCGCCCAGCAGGGGGCGCCCCTGGGCTTCCTTGCCCTCTCCTAGGCCAGCTGCCTGGGTCGGTGTCAGTCCTCAAACAGAAAGGTTGCTGTGGTAGGGGTTTTCCCCCATATTGAGGCTTCCTCACTATCCTACCCAGCTGTTTGCCTACTCGGCGGATGGCCTGACCTTTAACACTTTCCTAAAGGCATGCGTGAGGGAGGAGAACTGTTCAAACAAGTGTATGTTTGATCGCTTTATAAATTTTTAAATACATTTCCCTAAAAGGGTCTGTGTCTCTCTTTATGAAAACAAATCTGGCTTTTGCATGTCTTCTCTTCTTTCCTCTGGACTCTTCTATTAATGCCTTGTTTGGGGTGACATGGCCTTGTCTTTTTCTCCTACTTGTCACATACATTGTTAAACTCGATCTTCATATTTAATTGAGAAAGAAAGTAGGAAATGGGTCTTGGTACATGTATTTGTCCGTGACTCTTATTTGCAAAAACCGGTGGTCAGGGCAGGTAACCTCTGCAGTGGCTATGGCCGGTGTCCTGCACATTCGCCTGGCCCCCGGTTGGCTGTGAAATGCTAGGAATGCAGGTGAGCAACTGCAGCCAGAGGAAGAGAGGCAGAGGTCGCAGGCCCGCCAGCATCTGGTGGGAGACTCGGGGACGCAGGCGTGGCCTTACAGCTGAGACCCCTCCTACCAGTTGGGCTCATCCTGACCTGGACTCTCCATGTAAGCACCCGAGGACCACTCGAAGTCTGTGCTTCGGGGTGGACCTCGACTGCCCCAGCCCAAGGGAGCCCATGCTGGCCTCTGGGTGCCATGAACGTGCCCAGATAACCGTCACCACCTGGTGCCCTCCCGGGACATTCACCCTGAGACAAAGGTATAGATAGCCACAGGCGACACGTGTCCTGGCTTTAGGCTGCAGAAGCTGCCTCTGCCTCTCACTTTTTCTTAGGTGGTAGGTAACCTGGAACGGGAAATTGCCAGTGTTTTAGATAAGTCCAGGTGCCTTACAGAAAGGCTGGGAAGCCCACCAGAGGCCCGAATGGGGATTTGAAAATGTCCTCTAGGACTCTTAATTATTGCAATTAAAAGGAACCGTCGCCTTGCCCCATTTCTGCCCCTCTGGGCCATCTCCTCCTCCTGGCAGGTCAGCTTTGGCTGCCATCCTCCTTGACCACTTCCATGGAACTGCCTGCACTCAACAGCCAGGTGGCTGTGCCTAACCCGTGGCCTGGGTCCTTCTTCCTCCTTTAATGGGCACCTTCTGGAAAGCTCTGCTGAGAGCAGGAGTGGAGTGGATGTGGACCAACCCAGACAGTGACTGTGCCAGCCCCCAAGTGTGGATACACTGTCTCTCTGCACCTGCTGCCCGGGCAGCAATACAAATGCAGCCCTGCCTTCATCTCGGAAGCCCAGGTGGCCCGAGCACATTCCTAACCCCCCACTCAGTAAAGGGGTGATGATTGTGCCAGCTGGGAAGACAGTTTTGAGCATTAAACGAGATGGATTTTAAGTGCCTACTACTTAGCCTGGTGCATAGGGGTGCTCAAAAAATACTAATAGCTGTTGTTATTGTGGCAAAATTAGAAGACAGAGCTTCGTACGCCTTATTGCTAAAAGCAGCTATGCTGTATAAGTTGTTTTTTGTTGGAGTTTTCTAGCAAATTTGCCTTTGTGATCTCACAGCTATTGGGTGTTGCTGTGTAAGTCAGAATGCGCAAGTTCATGCTCAGAGAATAAAAAGGCAGAAGTGAATACGCACAGACCGTAGCCTGACCTGGACAGCACAGGCATCCACGGGGGGCAGGTGTCCGCAACAGACTCTGCAAAACAGGAACAGAGCCTGGCACTCTGCCGTGTTAACTTAAATATCCACCGCGGGTCTGGAGTCCTGGACCCTGGAGTTCTCGGCGCACCGGCTGGGTGACAGCGGCTCACCGTCCATTGCCGTGTATCCCAGCACCAGGCCAGTAGCCCAGGCTGAGCTGCATGAGGCACGGTTGCCTGGCAGGCACAATCACACCGCCCAGGATTGTGAGAGAGCCCTAGGCACCCGAGAGCCCAGCAGAGGCTAGTGTCACTGGAGCCTGCCATGAACGTCCCGACAGCGACGTTGGCAGAAACGCTGAGAACGGCAAGCAAGAACAGGGCGCCGGGCGCCATATCCCACACCCCACCCATTGATAGAGGGGATGGAGCAAGATCTAGCTCAGGGATTTGACAGTGGGGTCAGCTTCCGCCCCCTCCCCTGGAACAAAGGGGTCACTTGGCGAATGACAGCTTTAGACAAATACTGTCACTTGTGTCTCTCTCGCACAGTGAGTAACACCACTCAGCTTGTGGGCCTAGGTAGGTGGCCTTCAGAAATGACCTGTTTCCTTTTGCAATCCCGCCTCGTTGAGTTGCTGAGTAGATGTTGCGTGTCCACTACATGTCGGTCGCTATGATGGATGGACAGTAAAGACACAGTGGACAAGGAGGACAGGTACGGCCAGGACTCCAGGATAGGAGGACACAGGTCCGTTCCCGAAGCTTGAATTGTGGGGCCCTCAGTGTGCACAGCTGCTCTGCTGTGCTGTGTACTCTGTGTTCCTGCGGCGGCGGCACCTTCAGGACTCTCGAATCAGGCAGACTCCTGGGAGGGCCACTCGCCGAGGGACACAGAGTGACCATCCACAGGAGCAGAGCAGTAGTTGATTAACCTTTCAGGTATCGCTCGTTGCTTTAGGAGGAGAAAAACAAGGTGAAAACGATGAGGCGAGTCAGCAGCTCGGCATGACCCTGGAGCGCGCATGCTCAGTGAACGTTTTCTTGGGCAAATTTGGGGCTGCTCCGTCACACAGCGTGTCCGTGAGCTGAAGAGCTACTCTCCAGGGCTTTTTAATTTAATAATACTTTATTAAAATGAGAACGAAAGTAACAGTGACACCACTATGACCTAGGTCTAACCCGCACGGCATCGGCAGGAGGACTGAGCCGTTGCTTTGAGGGTACGACGAAGATGGGACTAAAATAGTCTCCCAAACACAAAGCATCGTCACTGCAGTGATTTGTTTTAGATTGTCGCTTACGTCGCTTTCTAGATTTCCGATGACCAGGAAAGAGGCACAAAGTTAGCTAAGGAGAGAGGGGCGGAGGAGCCAGGGTGGCTCTGAGTCTGTGGGGAGCACAGCTCGTGACGGCGCGCGCGGAAGACCTCACATGTCGTTTCAGGTTCCCTCTGCCTTTCTCTCCTCTCTCGCGCTCCAGAGTGAAAGCAGCAGCAGTAGCAACATCTCCACCATGTTGGTGACACACGATTACACGGCAGTGAAGGAGGATGAGATAAACGTCTACCAAGGAGAGGTCGTTCAGATTCTGGCCAGCAATCAACAGAACATGTTTCTGGTGTTCCGAGCCGCCACTGACCAGTGCCCCGCAGCCGAGGGCTGGATTCCAGGCTTCGTCCTGGGGCACACCAGTGCAGTCATCATGGAGAACCCCGATGGGACCCTCAAGTGAGTGCCTGGCGGGCCACCCGAGGGGAGAGCGGCCCGAACACCAGTGGGACCTGGAGGCCCAGCGAACGAGAGCCCCGCCATTGTCTGTCAGTGCGAGTTCATCCCCGAGCACAGCGCGGATCCCCAGAGTGAAGACAGGGTGGCCTCTCCTCTCAGACTTGTTCTTACAGGTTCTTTTAATAACCTGCATTTGCAAACATGGCTTTCATAAGGCGCTACGTAAATCACGACAGTATTGTAGTCCCCAATGTTCTAGTTGGGTAGTGGGTGAGGGCTCTCTGAGGACCCCTCCCTTCTTAGCAGGCTGTGCTGAGGGTGCGTCCATGAAGGTGCTCGTTCTATGAGCTGCAGGTGAAGATGTGTGATGCCATTACTGTCCCACCTGAGTATGCTAGGTTTAATTCCGTTAAGAAATGAGACCGGGTTTGCTGTGTTAAACTTTTTTTTCTATTTTTTTAAATGTTTGTTTACTTTTGAGAGAGAGAACAGGAGAGGGGCAGAGAGAAAGAGAGACACAGAATCCAAAGCAGGCTCCAGGCTCTGAGCTATCAGCACAGAGCCCTATGTGGGGCTCAAATTCCCAAACCGTGAGATCATGACCTGAGCCAAAGTCAAACGCTTATTGGACTGAGCCACCCAGGTGCTCCTGCATTAAACTTTTTTTTTTTTTAATGTTTTATTTCTAGGGGAGAGAGAGAGACAGTGTGAGCAGGGGAGGGTCAGAGAGAGAGGGAGTCACAGGCTGAAACAGGCTCCAGGCTCTGAGCTGGCAGTCAGCACAGAGCCCGACGTGGGGCTCAAACCCACAAACCGCGAGATCACGACCTAAGCGAAAGTCAGATACTTAACCAACTAAGCCACCCAGGCGCCCTTTTTTTTTTTTTTTTTAAGAAAACTGAATTCAGGTGCTGATTTAAAACTCTGCCCTTCCCTGAATCTATTGGGCTGTGACAGAGATGGGCCACAGGACTTCTGGGAGTGGGAGCGTTGCAGGACATGGTAATTTCTTTTTTTTTTTTTTTTTTTTAATTTCTAGGAGATAGAGAGAGACAGCGTGAGCAGGGAGGGTCAGAGAGAGAGGGAGTCACAGACTGAAACAGGCTCCGGGCTCTGAGCTGGCAGTCAGCACAGAGCCCGACACGGGGCTCGAACCCACAAACCGCGAGATCATGACCTAAGCGAAAGTTGGACGCCCAACCGACTAAGCCACCCAGGCGCCCCGATAATTTCTGAAACCTCCAAAAGCAGTGACCGCGGTCATGCTCCTCTGCAAGCCCGGCAGGACCCACGGCTGGGTGCACAGGCTGGCCAGCACCACCCACGCCTCTGGGTCTGGAGCTTGCAACCCACCCAGGGATGCAGGGCTTGAGCTCAGGCTGCACACAGTCTCTCTTCCATGATAATTCCCTTATCCTGTTTCTCCTTGATATATAGAAGTATTTTATTTTAGTACATTATTCACGAATCCCATTTTGTACTTTGTTTTATCAAACGGTATTCTTAGGCCTCGTGTTAGGTTCCTCCAGAGAAATAGAGCCAGTAGGAGAGAGAGAGAGAGAGTGTGTGTGTGTGTGTGTGTGTGTGTGTGTGTACACATTCGGGGAAAGAGACAGGTGTTATGAGGAATTTGCTCATATGGTTATGGAAAATAATGAGTCCAAATCCACAATGTAGACCAGCAGGCTGGGACTCACTCTGCTAGAGAATTCCCTCTAGCTGGGGGAAGCCAGTCTTTTTGTTCTACTTAGACCTCCAGTTGATTGGCAGGGATCTACCACGTTGTGGAGTGCAGTGTGTTTTACTCTAACGATTAAAATGTCACTCTCATCCGGAAACACCCAGAACAACATTTGATCACATTTCTGGGCATCAAATGGCCTGGTTAAATTCATGGATAAAATTGACCATCGCAGGCACTTCTGTATTTTAGTCCTTAACATTTAAGAGCTTCTTGGTGTCCCCTCTGGTTGTCGAGAGTGCCAGCAGGTTTCCCTCAGCAGAGCACACCATTCCTGAAGGAGCTTCTGTCAGCCCGTGTCCACCTAAGTGAGCCACTCGGCTTTTCTCTAATACTCTCAGGAGTCGCTTGCTCAACACCGGAAAGACATAACACTAACAGTGTGTTACTTTTCCCCTAGGAAGTCAACATCTTGGCACACAGCACTCCGTTTAAGGAAAAAATCTGAGAAAAAAGATAAAGACGGCAAACGGGAAGGCAAGTTAGAGAACGGATATCGGAAGTCTCGGGAAGGACTCAGCAACAAGGTATCTGTGAAGGTGAGTCCAAGCATGGCCAGGAACCCGCATCTTTCAGGGGGGCAGCAGGGGGCCTGCCTCCTGCCAGCCGCTCCCACAGGGCTTCAGGCACAGGTAGGTCTGCGTGTGCGGGCAGCCAGGGACACCAGGGACACGCAGCACCCCCGACCAGGCGCACGTGCGGCTCACAAGGAGCGCCGGGGCCCCCTCAGCCTCACTGGCTCCAGCACGTTCCCTTGGTGGTCGTCTCCATCAGCTTCCTGTAGCCCAATCGCCGTAAATCTAGGTGGGTGGTGGTTGCCTGGAGAGAAAAGTCTCCTCCAAAGGGAACGCAAGGGCTCTGGGCCAGGGCACCAGCCGCTCTTCAGAAGGGGTGTGGGGACCAAGTGGACCGAGCCCACTGGATGGAAAGATGGGCATTTCTGAGCTTAAGGCGTTTACGTGTTTGTAAGTAGAAGATAACCCCTCTTCTGAATTCGTATGGGTGTGTTTAAGGGCGATGAAAATGCGCCGTTGTGATACCCATGGAAGCCAAGTTGTATTTCCGCTCTTCTTTCAATGATATCCATAGCCAGGGAGTAAACTCGGTGTGCCTCAAAGCAGCCCTTTCTTCTGGTTAATATCTACGTGCTTTTTCCATTTCAGCTTCTCAACCCCAACTACATCTATGACGGTGAGTTCTGTCATCTGCTTCCTCTGGCCTTGCAGAGCGCGGGTCTCCGGAGAGCCCTGGGGCGTGACCTGTGGAGTGGGTTTTCTGTGGCGCTCCGGGAGTGGGGGGCGATGCAGTCTCCTTTGTTTGTCGGCGTTGGCGGGTGTGGGAGGGGAGCCAGGGGTGACCGGTGTCCCTGACCCCTTTCTCATGCAGTTCCCCCAGAATTCATCATTCCCTTGAGCGAGGTCACGTGTGAGACAGGCGAGACCGTTGTTCTTAGATGTCGAGTTTGTGGCCGCCCTAAGGCCTCCATCACCTGGAAGGGCCCTGAACACAACACCTTGAACAACGATGGTCACTACAGCATCTCCTACAGGTGAGGGTGGGTCTCGCTGGCAGTGAATGTGACCTCCGGCCACTGTGACCGACACCGTCGAGCCCTTTGGTCACCTTCAACACCCTGACGCCTCCCGCGAGAGACCATTTAATCTGGGGTGTGCAATAAAACTTAAAGTTCCCCTTGAAATTCCTTGTCAGTGCTTGCTGTCGTAATTTCCTGTGACCCCAAAGGGGAGAGGGTAAGGGTGGTCGCTGGGGGAGCCGTGCCTCTGTGACCCACGGTACGTTGTCTGTATGGCAGTGACTTGGGAGAGGCCACTCTGAAGATCGTGGGCGTGACCACGGAAGATGACGGCATCTACACGTGCGTCGCTGTGAACGACATGGGTTCGGCCTCGTCTTCAGCCAGTCTGAGGGTGCTGGGTAAGCTGCTCCCTGAGCCCATCCGGGCCCAGAGGCCCTGCCCCTGCACAGACATGCCCCTCACGCTCTGAATATTTGGCAATGAATCCCACACGGGGCCTTCCCTCAAGAGCCAGACTGTGGTGTCCAGGACACCCCGGGAGGGACGCAGCCCTGAGACAGCTGAGTCTCTGGCGCCGGCCTCGGGATTGGAACACAGTCGCCCCATGTTCCTAGTGCTCAGAATCATGCTCGTATTTGATTTCTCTTTTACTCAGCTCCTCCGTTGACCCCGTGGCTCTGAGGGACTTTCCTCTAGGCTGGTCTCCCTAGACTGGGAGCCAAGAGGAGGCGTGTGGCCGAGGCCCCAGCAGGCGCTGCACTTGACTTAGACCCTAACCGTGCCCCTCCCATGAGTGCCGGGGCCCATGGTGGGACCTGCCTCACCCCAGTCCCAAGCCCTTGCTCTCTCCACTGCCCAGCAAGGCCTTGCTCCCCTCAGCAAGACCGTGAGCTACTGGAGGCAGAGCCCACGTCCTGGTCCTTTTCTGAGTCCCCTCTGGGTGCACGTGACCGGACGCTCAGGAGGCAACACACGCCCCCTGATTTGCCGCCACCTCTGGCGTCCCCCAGCTGTGCCGGCTCAAGGAACCTTCTTCCCAGAGCAAAAATAAACACCTGAACTAAAAAGCGCATTGAGACCAGGAGCGCCCTGTGTGTAGACCGTGAACAGAATTATCTTAGCATTGGTATCCCGTGTCTCCATTCCAGATATTTTAATTTCATTAAACCAGAGAAAGGAAATGTCCTGATTCTCAGATCATGACACAAGAAAGAAAGAGAATCTTGAATGTAAAAGTGAAAGATCCCGGTGTTGTAATTTATGAAAGAGGCCCCAGAAACGATACAGGTGGTTTTTGCTTTCTAATAAGTCAGTAGCACAAGCTTAAAGGTGCTTGGGGAGACGCGAGCTGGAGAGTGATGGAAAAGGAAGTATGTGTTCATGTCTGTCACGTATATCATCCCGTCCTCGTCCTGAGACCCAGCCCCGGTGTGTGTTTTATACAACCGGCACATCTTCGTTCCGATGAGCCACGGTGGGGATGCCCAGCGGCTATGTGCAGCCACCATGTTGGATGGCACAGGCCTGGACACCTCCCCCACCGGAAGCACCGCCGGAAGCAAGCTCGGGGATTGCTGCTCTTCTTGCAGGTCCAGGGAGTGATGGCATCATGGTGACCTGGAAAGACAACTTTGACTCCTTCTACAGTGAAGTGGCCGAGCTTGGCAGGTACAATATAAAACCCAAAGCCCCTTCCAGGAGAGCAGGGAGTAAGAAGGCACCATAGGAGCAGATAAGATCAAGTGGTAGATTTGCCAGCAGTTGGAAGTTACTTGAATTATATTTGAAAGATAACCTGTAATTGCCTCTCAACAGTACACGTTGAGGGAGTAGAGAGGACGTTTTCGGCTCAGATCCCAGGAGAGAATGAAGGCCCAAAGCCATGAACCAGCCATCGATGTAACGACTTACCCTCTCTGCTGTGCATCTATAGGACCAGACTAGCTAGATCATATCCTTGGGAGAAGTTGGAGGAGAGTCTTGGGACTGCTCTCCCCTGGAGGCTCAGCGGGGGCAGGCTGAGTTGTCTGTGCGGGTGTGTGCTGGAGGTGCGGCGCACGCCTGCACGAACAGAGAGAGGGGCTCCTCCCTTCCAGAAGGGCAGCCAAGGCTTGGGCGCTGGTCAGAAGTACCCTCGGCCCCCAGGTGGGCTCCCTCTGACTCTACTCTGCTGCCTGTCCACACGGCACTCCTCCACTTCTCGAGTCCTGACCCAGACGGCAAGGTCAAAAGCATGACAGCTGAGCCTGCCCCTTTTAGAAAGTTTTCCAGGAAACCCCCAGCCATGGCCTCCTCGAGGCTCCAGCCACCTGTGCACACACTGGCGTGTGTCAGGCTGACCGTTGGCTGTCCGTCGCTGCACGGGGCACCCCGCTTGCCGTCTCGAGGCAGCGCGCGTTTGTCACTTCAGCCACGTGCCGAATGAACGGGCAGCTAGCCGTTGGTTTCTCCTGGGCTCAGCTGGCTGGGACACGGGGCCTCTCTCCACACAGACCTTCACCCTGGGCTTCCTCACACGAAGACCAAAGCCACAAAGCTCAGAAATCAGTAGCCGCCCTTCCTCCACATTGTGTGGGTCATAAACACCACCACCCAGGCCAGGTTCAAGGGAGGAGACACAGACTGCCCTTCTGTGGGAGAAGGAGCAGAGCGGTGTGGCCGCCCTCCCACCACAGGGTGGTTTCTATGCCTTACACTCCTCAGTGCTCCCCAGATGTCATCCCAGCCTATGGCAGCAGGCTCAGATTCGAGGTCCAAGACCCTACTTTCCAGGTCAGGTCAAGGTGCCACTGAGGCTTCTTGGGTGTGGCTCCCTGGGGACAGCCCCAGAGGCCATGGGTGCAGATGAGTGACCGGCCCCACACAGGTAGTGGCATGTCAGGCACCGTGACAGTGGTGACACTCTTCAAAAGGGGGCCACCAAGTACATCCCAAGCTTCTTGACATGATGAGAAAGGCTTTCCACGACAGCAGAGGTGGGGGCCGCCCGGTTAGGGTCCCACTGTGGCTTCTGCCATATTCAGAGGTCAGGAGGTCATGCAGCCTGTCTAGACGCTGGGTGGGGAGACCGAGTCTGCGCTAGGAAGGAGAGGAGACAGTCACACGGCTGAGGGGCTTGGAGACCGGCAGGCTTCCTCGGGGGCAGAGCAGGGCCTGTGACCAAGGAAGGCTGCCCCACCCCCAGTCCACGTAGGTTAACAGGTGCTTGTCCCTGACATCCTCCAAGTCCTCTGAAAGTGACCTTCTTGACGTGTCTTCCAGGGGCAGATTCTCTGTCGTTAAGAAATGTGATCAGAAAGGAACCAAACGATCAGTGGCCACTAAGTTTGTGAACAAGAAGTTGATGAAGCGCGACCAGGTCACCCATGAGCTTGGAGTCCTTCAGAACCTCCAGCACCCGCTGCTGGTCGGCCTCCTCGATACCTTCGAGACCCCCACCAGCTACGTCCTGGTGTTAGAAATGTGCGTACTCACCCCCGCCCCCTCCCAGCTTGTGAGACTCCGCCTCAGCTTTAAGTGACTGTGTCCCTGTTTGTTCTCTCAGAAGGGCAGAAAGCGGGATTTTAGGATCTGCAGAACTTGTAAAAGACAAAAAAAAGATGCCTGCTGTCAGAGAGCACAGGCCTAGAGCTTCCCAGTAACGGTAGAAAGAAGTACAGTCTTCAGCCCGCGCTGCCCAACGGGGGAATAGGCAGCCTAGCCTCTGACACCCTTGGCCTGGGGAAGCCACCTGGTTCCCGGGGGCCCAGGGCAGGCTCGCTGAGAGCTTGCTCGTGCCCCATGCTCCGGGCATCCAGCCCTGCCCCTCGGGGCTCATGCCCACCTACTGCAGGACGGTCGGGGGGGCCCCAGCCAGAGCAGCCCCCCTGCTCCCTGTGGCACTGCAGGGGCTGTGCTCCCTCGGTGACCCCGTCAGTCAGCCAAACAGTGGAAACTGTGACCCGAGAGCAATGGTCCTCAGGTGGGGACATTCGGCCGTGCTGGGGACTTCCTTGCCTGGGGTTGGGGTGCCCTGACATCTGGCATGCCGCCCAGGATGGCCCCGCAGCCAAGGATCATGTGTCCCACCATGTGAGCCGTATGGAGTTGGGCAGCCCACCCTAGAACATTCTGGCCTCTGTGAAATACAGGGGTGTTCAGCTGGGTTTAAATTCCTGTTCCTTCTTTTTCACCAGGGAGCCCTTTCGTATATTTACATGAATTTACAACTTCTTTCCACTGATCAGAGCAAGATATTCTGTACCATTTAGTAGTTCCTGATGTGTTCTCAGGGGGACAGAGCAGGACTGACGGTGGGGCTCAGGCTCTAGGAGCCCGTCACAGGGACCCCACAAGGCCCCGTGGTTGATTTTCTGTGTGTTATATTGCTTTTTGTAAAGAATTTGGAAGTGCCTTCAAAGCGGGGGGGAGGCATGTGTCAGGAGCACACGCCCACCCAGGGTAAAGCTCCGTCTGGAGCAGCGGGGCCTGTGCAGCCCCTGAGATGTGCCCCGGCACTGAGCATCGCGGCCACAGCCCCGTCTGCCTTCTGTCCATGCTCCGGGTCTCGCTGGCTCTGTGCCGGGGGATCCTTGCTTGACCTTGGCATTTTTAAAAATCTTGTCTATCGTGGCACTAAAATTATGTCCAGGCAGCGACCTCAATATGTGGGAGGCTCCCTTCTGGCTTGAGACGCTGGGTGACTAACACCTACCGATCATCTGGGGACTTTTCAACAAAAACTACTCTAAAGTCTTCATCAAAAATTGGCAAGACGTCTGTTTCTGGCTTAAAATTTAAGTGTGTTTCGCTGTCATTTCTTTTTAGTGGAAAACTAAATGGTTTGGTCTCACCATACCATACCATTAATAGGATTTTTTTTCCATAGCAGATAACTTACTACCACATTCTCCTTGATGACCTTGTTACCAGATAAATGACCAGTTTTCCTAGAAGTTTCTTTCCTGCAAAGAGGGCAGCGTAGGCAGGGGTTCTGAGAGGCTGGAGCCAGACCGCCTCATTGAATGTGCCTTCGCCTGCGAGCCGTGTGTCCTGGAGGACGTAGGTGTGAGGGTGAAATGACTGGCAGAGTGTGTCGTCCCCACGCGGGCAGTGCCGCATCAGTGGTTTTTACGTCAGCAGCAATTCACAGTAGGAAGCCTTGGAGCTCAGCGTGACGCGAGAGGCACCAGCCACCCACACCGGGTTGGCAGGCGGCTCCCTCGGCTCCCAGCTCTCACTCTGGGGGCACGGAAACTGGGGTCACTTTGACCAAAGGCACAGTTTCAGTCACTGTCAAGCCTTCTAGAACGGCAGGGAGGGGGCAGTCTTCCCTCCGGGTCACAAGTGAGCAGGGTGGCGGCACCTACTCCTTAGAAGTCTTCACAGCTCCCCTCCGAGTGCTTACGTTAAAAGCAGCCGGGAAATGCATGGCAGGAACTGGTGGCAGGAAGCCCAAGCTCAGGGCCTGTGCAAATGCCCGGATTCCGGGTGGAGCAGGCTGGTCATGCTGTGGAGGCCAAGCATGAAGACCAAGCGGCTCTTTCCTCATCACAGCTTGATGTCTGCCTCTTACATGGTCTCACTAGGCCTTCCCGTTGCCCATTTTACAGATGGTAAAACTAAGCTTCGGGGAGGTGGTATACTTCATTCTGTCCCATAGCAGATGGCTCGCCCAGGCTGTGCCCTCAGCATCTGAGAGGCTGGGCAGGAGCCCACATGTCCTGCTCTCCGCCTCCCCACCCCTGCTGAGGGCCAGGCCACACTGTTCCCCACTCGCATCCATGATGAGGTTGGGAAGAAATGTTCCCCTTGATAGACTCGTGCCTTCAGGTGGCAGTATGATTCCGAAACCAGCCTTGCAGGGCGTTCACAGGGGCACACACAGCCGTCCATCTCCTGTTACGCGGGGGAGGTGGGCACTGTGATGAGCTTTGCACACCTTCCTGCCTCCACAGGGCTGACCAGGGGCGTCTCCTGGACTGTGTGGTGCGATGGGGAAACCTCACCGAAGGGAAGATCAGGGCGTACCTGGGGGAGGTTCTGGAAGCTGTCCGATACCTTCACAACTGCAGGATAGCACACCTGGACCTAAAGGTTAGTGGGCTTCCCGGGGCCGAGGCTGGCGTGTCTGACCACAGGGCCTCTCAGCTTGTCCGCTGCCAGGAGGCCTGGGGAGACTGGGGACTGATACGAGGGGGTGGGTAATGGGAACACGGGTCTCTAATCTTTGTTCGTAAGATTTACTTTCAATGATACAATCGGTAAAGTACTCTTCACACATTTCCTGAGGTTCCAGAAGGTTCCTGAGTTGCGAGGCTGGTGTGGGACTGGTTCAGTGTAGCTGAGAAAGGAAGGTGAATGTTACTGTCGGTGCCAGGAGCCAGGCGTGAGAACGGACAGCCAGCTTCCTCAGCCAGGGCCCTTCCGCGTGGCGACGCCATCCTGACCTCCTGGGAGGGCCGTCTCTGCCACGCGACGCTTGCTCCTCCTCCACGGCCTGCGCGCGCTGTCTCCTCCTGTCTTGCGTGTGAACCGTTCCTTCCAGTGACTTCAGTGATTCCATGCAGCGTCACGCGTTAAACTCGAGAGTGGGGTGCGTGGGAATGACCGTTGTCCTCCCTGTCTCCTAGCCTGAAAACATTCTGGTGGATCAGAGTTCGGCCAAGCCAACGATCAAACTGGCTGACTTTGGAGATGCTGTCCAACTCAACACGACCTACTACATCCACCAGTTACTGGGGAACCCCGAGTTTGCAGCCCCCGAAATCATCCTGGGGAACCCCATCTCCCTGACCTCGGATACATGGAGTGTCGGAGTGCTCACATACGTGCTTCTCAGCGGCGTGTCCCCCTTCCTCGACGACAGCGTGGAGGAGACCTGCCTGAACATTTGCCGACTAGACTTTAGCTTCCCAGAGGACTGCTTTAAAGGAGTGAGCCAGAAGGCCAAGGAGTTCGTGTGCTTCCTCCTCCAGGAGGACCCCGCCAAGCGTCCCTCGGCTGCCCTGGCCCTGCAGGAGCAGTGGCTGCAGGCGGGCCACGGCGGCGGCAAAGGTGCGGGCGTCCTCGACACGTCCAGACTGACTTCCTTCATTGAGCGGCGCAAACACCAGAACGATGTTCGACCTATCCGTAGCGTTAAAAACTTCTTACAGAGCAGGCTTTTGCCTAGAGTCTGACCCATCTTGAAGTTCTTTCTCATTCTCTTTCACCTGCCGAACAGCTGTTAATTTAAATTTTGAAGAGAAACACAAACCAACATGACTGATCAGCTGCCGTATGTTCATCGTGTGACGTTGTGTTCCGAGCGAGCGGCGCTCGGCAGTGGGCGGGGCTCGGGAGCACGCTGTGGGGGGTGGAGGACTTCTCGCACACTCTTCATGAGCGGACACAGCATTGCTGTACCACTGTCTTTTATTCAGGTTTCTGCAAAAAAAAATTAAGTAAATAAAAAGAATCTTTTTTAAACGAACATGAATAGAATTTTGCAAATTTAACGTTTTCCAAGATTTATTCAAGGACACGAAATGCCTATGTTCAACCACTGGTGTTAAGGAACAAAATAGATACTGGGCACCTCTGGGGAGGACTCCCCCCCACCCCCTTCGAGGCGGGCCTCCCCACGGCCTCCTCCAGAGCTCAGGGCCCACCTGGCTCCGAGCTTTCCTAGCTGCCGGGTCTGCTGCCTCTCACTTGGACGCCAGACCGGGCTCCTGAAATGTGCATTCAACCTCAGACTTTTGCATAAAAATAGAATGAATCGTTCTGCTCTGATGAAATGTAGGCCTTACTTGTATATAAGACTGGTCCTGCCTTCAGTCTGTCCTTCCCTCCTGTCCAACAACCCCCCCTCTGCCCGCCCCCCACCCGCCACCCAGGGCTTCCTTTGGAGGAGGTCAGGGGGTTCTGCCTATCGGGCCCACCCCACTGTCCTCCCCTCCCCACCCCGCTCCCCCCGCCACCTCCAAGCCGTCAATCAGATTGTCGAGCAGTATACAGTCAGATGAAAATACTGTAAATGCACTCATTGGGGTTTTTTTTGGTTTTATTTCATATCATGTGCAATGTTGTGGCTTTAACATTTTATGCAACTATTTATGAAGACCTCTGTTGTACCTGTAATAAATATATAGAAAAAGCACATACTTCGTACAGTGAGCTTTATGGTTTTGTGCGTGTGTCGGGGGGGGTGGGGGTGGGGGTCAGAGCCCTGTGCCATCAGTTCAAGGAGATTTAACTCTGCGTGAAATTTGTCAGTTTTGAGGACTGTAAAAAGTGATTTCATACTCTGAATATAAAACTGGATAATAGGGTAACGTTTTCAGATTTATTATGCTATTATTCAGAATGCCAAAGTATTATTTTTTTTTCCCAAAATCAGTCTGGCCATTTACTACTTTTTAGACTTTTCGATGTTCCACTTTCTGTACAAAAATTGGCTGGATTTTGAGCTTTTGGTAAGAAATAAGAGCCAATGAAGCACTAGCCGCCTCAAGGCTGCCATCCGCTGTCTGTGTCGCTGTGGCAGAGTGAACGCTGGCTGGGAGACCTGCCAACAAGCCACGGGGTGTCAGGGCACGCTTGGATTTTTCTGGATGTCTTTTTATCTTTGTTGTGTGAGATACACTGCGAATGAGTCCAGCCCACGTCCCCACCCAGCCAGACACCTGGGTCTTGAGCCACAATCGGGTGTAGTTAAGCTTTGCAGCTTCCGATGTATTTTATTTATTCTTTTGTTGGGTTTTTGTTTGTTTCTTGTAAAATTGTACAGAAACTTTTTAAGAGAAATTGGATTAAAAACTGGATGTGTATTCGTAACCTCACAACTTTTATTTGTGTATTGTTTCTTTTATTATTTCAGTTACATTTTTACATTATTTTGCATGTATATTTCTTTGTACAGAGACCTTACATGTTTACACAGTATGATGTGATGTAAATATTTTATTTTGCCATCAGTTATTTTAAAAAATTAAACATATTTGCCTGAGTTTTGTGTTAGGCCTTTTATTTAATTTGGTCTCTCCGGAACCAAAAAGAGAGACATCACTGAGGAGACTGAGAGACGGGCCTCTCATGGGTTAGGTGGAGAGTGGGCGGGAAGAACGTTCCGGACCGGGAATCCTCTGCACGTGGCCAGAAATGAGTAGGTCAGGCTCCTGCAGACTGGGTCCCAGGCCCAGAAGACGCGCGTGCCCGAGCCAGAGTTCAGCTGTGTACAGTGGCGCTGCCCCCGGCCCTGGTTAGAGTTTATCTAAGGTCCCCCAGTTCTTGATGGGCAGAGTCAGAGCAGGGGAAGAGCTCTGCCCCCTGGCCACAGCAAAGCAAGCTTCGTGTCCAGAAGGATCGAAGACCGTGGAGCCCTGGGGTTCTGGCTTCAGTGTTGGGAGCCGGCCGAGGAGATTCCCCCCCCCCGCCCCCTCCAGGGGCAGCTGGCCCCCAGTGCCCACACAGGAGCCATCCAGCCCTCGGGGTACTTGTAGAGCGGATTTTGTTATCCTTCTGTTTGCTGGCATCCTGAAGGTCGGACAGGTGCGAAAGGACATTTGCGCCAAGTCCCTACATCGCGGAGGACGAGAGGCTCACTCTCCCAGAACTGGGCGCTGCCTCGGAGTCTCAGGGGCACCCGCAGTCCCGGAGGCTCAGGAAACGCCAGGAGGGCAGAACCGCGCTGCAGCCCCGAGGCATGGGGCCCGGGTGAGTCACCTGCCCACCGCAGGGCCAATCTCAGCAGCAGGAGTGAAACAAGGGGCCCGGGGGGGTGGGGCGGGGGGCTCTTGGAGCTGGACGCTTGCCGAATGAAGCAGTCAGGCCTGTAGGAGTAGCAAAACCATCTCACAGGTGACAAATGGCCCATTGTGATTATGCTCCCCACCTAGAATTTTTCCCTCAAAAATCAACTGCTTCGTATTCACGTTACCATTTATAAATTCTTAAAACCCAGGGATTCCCTTTAGCCCTAAAGGGAAGAAAAATCCCCAGTATTTTAGCAAAATCCATGGTGAGCATTACCTTAATCCAAGGATATTAGACCATCTTAAATGACTGGAAGGAGAGATCCATTCAACTGTAGGCTTCTGAGGTGTGATTGTACAGACAAATATGATTCACAGGACTGGCAGGATGCCCCGTGTACGTGATTTAACTTACAAAAAATAAAAGCACACAAATCATAAATACATGGCTTAAATACATTTCTATACATGTATGTATGTGTGATCACTGCCCAAAACAAAGTACAAAATATTCCCATTACCCCCAGATTCTTCATGTTCTTTCCCGGCCAGGGGTGATCGCTGTTCTGATTTCTGTCATTCATAGGTTAGTTTACCTTTGAACTTCATGTAGATAGAATCGTACAGAATATACTTTTTAAAATTTTCTAATGTCTTTATTTTTGAGAGAGAGCATGAGCAGGGAGGAGACAGAGAGAGGACACACAGAATCCAAAACAGGCTCCAGGCTCTGAGCTGTCAGCACAGAGCCTGACGTGGAGCTTGAACCCACAAACCACGAGATCATGACCTGAGCCAAAGTCGGACACGACGGACTAAACCCCTTAGGTGCCCCTGGAATATACTTTTTAAAATCAGGCTAACACAAGATCTCTTAACTGTGGACGTGGCTGAGCATGGCATTGATGAAAGCAGCTGCCAGGTAGAAGAAGACACTGAGGTCGAAGGCTTGCCTCAAGAAACAAGCCAAACTACACATGGTGGAGAGTCCCAAATACAGCTACAAGTAGGGAAACAAAATAGCCAACAAGAGAAACCAAGAGACCATTCAAAGAACACTTCCTGAACAGACAGGCCCTGAACAGTCAAAGAGCCCTCTCTAATACAGCAGAACTCACAGGGGCAGAGTGTACAACAAGCGATACAAGAGCTCAGCGATACAATCAAATGGAACAATATCCGTATCATAGGAATCCCAGAAGTGGAAGAGAGAGGGAAAGGCACTGAAGGAGTCCTGGAACAAATTATAGCAGAGAACTTCCCCAATCTGGAGAGGAAAGTAGAAGTTGAAATTCAAGAGGCACAGAGAACTCCCTCAGATGTAACTTGAATCGATCTTCTGCATGACATATCATAGGGAAACTGGCAAAATATAAGGACAAAGAATTTTGAAAGCATCTAGGGAGAAAAGGGCCCTAACATACAAAGAGAAACCTATCAGAGTGGTGACAGACCTATCTACTGAAACTTGGCAGGTCAGAAAGGAATGGCAGGAGATCTTCAATATGATGAACAGAAAAAATATGCAGCCAAGAATCCTCTATCCAGGGGCGCCTGGGTGGCTTAGTCGGTTAAGCGTCTGACTTTTGCTTAGGTCATGATCTCGCAGTTCGTGGGTTTGAGCCCCGCATCGGGCTCTGTGCTGACTGCCAGCTCAGAGCCTGGAGCCTGTTTCGGTCTGTGACTCCCTCTCTCTCTGACCCTCCCCTGCTCGCGCTGTCTCTCTGTTTCTCTCCTAGAAATAAATAAAACATTTTAAAAAAATTAAAAAAAAAAGATCCTCTATTCAGCAAGCCTGTCATTCAGAATAGAAGGAGAGGTAAAAGTCTTTCCAAATAAACAAAAATTGAAAGAATTTGTCACCACTAAACCATCCCTACAAGAAATCCTGAGGGGGACTCTCTGAGGGAAATATTGCAAGGAGCGCAAGATACTAGAAACACCACCACAAGCATAAATCCCACAAATGACACAATGACTCTAAACCCATATATTTCAATAATAACACTGAATGTAAATGGGCTGAATGCTCCAATCAAAAGACATAGGGTAGCAGAATGGATTAAAAAAAAATCCATCTATATGCTGTGTACAAGAAACTCATTTTAGACTGGAAGATACCTTCAGAGTAAAAGTAAGGGGATGGAGAAATATATATCATGCTACGGGAAATCAAAAGAAAGGTGGAGTAGCTATACTTATATCAGACAAACTGGACTTTAAATTAAAACAATAACAAGAGATGAAGAAGGGCATTACATAATTACAGGGTCCATCCATCAGGAAGAACTAACAATCATAAATGTCTATGCACCAAATATGGGAGCACCTAAATATTTAAAACAATCACAAACAGAAACAAGCTTATAGATAAGAATATGCTAATAGCAGGGGACTTTAATACTCCGCTTACAGCAATGGATAGGTCAACCAGACAGAAAATCACTAAAGAAATAATGGACTTGAAAGACACGTTGGACCAGATAGATCTGACGGATATATTTAGAACTTACATCCAGAGGCCAGGGAATTTACTTTCTTCTCAAGGACGCATGGCACATTCTCCAAGATAGATCACATACTGGGACATAAAGCAGCCCTCAATAAATATAAAAGAATAGAGATCATACCATGCACACTCTCAGATCATAATGCTTTGAAACTTGAAATCAATCACAGAAAGAACTCTGGAAAGCCTCCAAAAACATGGAGGTTAAAGAACACCCTACTAAAGAATGAATGGGCCAATCAGGCAATTAGAGATGAAACTTAAAAAAGTATGGAAACAAATGAAAATGAAAACACAACAGTCCAAAATCTATGGGATGCGGCAAAGGCAGTCCTAAGAGGAAAGTACATTGCACTCCAGGCCTATTTCAAGAAATTAGAAAAAGCACAAGTCCGAAATCTCATAGCTCACCTAAAGGAACTAGAGGCAGAGCAACAAAAGCACCCCAAACCCAGTAGAAGAAGAGAAATAGTAAAAATCAGAGCAGAACTAAACAAAATAGAAACCAAAGAATCAGTTGAACAGATCAATGAAACCAAGAGTTGGTTTTTTTGAAAAAATAAGCAAAATTGACAAACCTCTAGCCAGGCTTCTCAAAAAGAAAAGAGAGAGCACTCAAATAGACAAAATCATGAATGAAAATGGACTGATTACAACCAACCCCTCAGAAATACAAGCAATTATCAGGGAATACTATGAAAAATTATATGCCAACAAATTGGACAACTTAGAAGAAATGGACAAATTCCTAAACACACACTTACTACCAAAATTCACACAGGAAGAGATAGAAAATCTGAACAGATGCATAACTAGTGAAGAAATTGAATCACTTATCAAAAATCTCCCAACAAATAAGAGTCCAGGACCAGATGGCTTCCCTATAGAATTCTACCAGACATTTGAAACAGAATTAATACCCATTCTCTCAAGCTATTCCAAAAGATAGAAATCGAAGGAAAACTCCCGGACTCATTTTATGAAACCAGCATCACTTTGATTCCCAAGCCAGACAGAGACCCAGCAATAAAAGGAGAACTACAGGCCAATATCCTTGATGAATACAGATGCAAAAATCCTCAACAAAATACTTGCAAATCAAATCCAACAGCACATAAAAAGAATTACCCACCAATATCAAGTGGGATTCATTCCTGGGTTACAGGGCTGCTTCAGTATTCGCAAATCAATCAGTGTGATACATCACATCAACAAAAGAAAAGATGAAAACCATATGATCCTGTCGATAAATGCAGAAAAAGCATTTGACAAAATACAGCACGTCTTCTTAATAAAGACCCTCGAAAAAGTCAGGATAGAAGGAACTTACTTAAACATCATAAAAGCCATCTGTGAGAAGCCCTCAGCTAACATCTTCCTCAATGGGGAAAAACTGAGAGCTTTCCCCCTGAGATCAGGAACACGACAGGAATGTCCACTCTCACCGCTGCTGTTTAACATAGTGCTGGAAGTCCTAGCATCAGCCATCAGACAACAAAAGGAAATAAAAGGCATCAGAATTGGCAAAGAAGTCAAACTCTCACTTTTTGCAGACAACATGATACGCTACATAGAAAACCCGACAGACTCCACCAGAAGCCTACTAGAACTGATCCATGAATTCAGCAAAGTTACAGGATACAAAATCAACGTACAGAAATCGGTTGCATTTTTATACACCAACAATGAAGCAACAGAAAGAGAAATCAAGAAACTGATCCCATTCACAGTTGCACAAAAAAAACAAAAAATACCTAGGAATAAACCTAACCAAGGATACAAGAGATCTGTATGATGAAAACTATAGAAAACTTATGAAGGAAATTGAAGAAGACACAAAGAAATGGAAAAACATTCCATGCTCATGGATCGGAAGAATAAATATAGTTAAAATGTCATTACTACCCAAAGCAATCTACACATTCAATGTAATCCCAATCAAAATTGCACCAGCATTCTTCTCAAAACTAGAACAAACTATCCTAAAATTTGTATGGAACCACAAAAGACCCCGAATAGCCAAAGTAATATTGAAGAAGAAAACCCAAACCCAAATGAGGCATCACCATCCCAGACTTTAGCCTCTGCTACAAAGCTGTCATCCTCAAGACAGTATGGTATTGGTACAAAAACAGACATATAGACCAATGGAATAGAATAGAGAACTCAGATTTGGACCCAAAAGTGTACAGCCAACTAATCTTTGACAAAGCAAGAAAGAGCATCCAATGGAAAAGACAGCCTCTTTAACAGATGGTGTTGGGAGAACTGGACGGCAACATGCAGAAGAATGAAACGAGATCATTTTCTCACACCATACACAAAAATAAACTCAAAATGGTAAAACTCTTGAACGTGAGACAGGAAACCATCAAAACCCTGGAGGAGAAAGCAGGAAACAACCTCCTTGACCTCCACTGCAGCAATTTCTTACTTGACACATCCCCAAAGGCAAGGGAATCAAAAGCAAAAATGAACTATTGGGACCTCATCAATATTAAAAGCATCTGCATGGCAAAGGAGACGATCCATAAAACTAATAGGCAACTGACAGAATGGGAAAAGATAGTTGCAAATGACATATCAGATAAAGGGCTAGTATCCAAAATCTATAAGGAACTCACCAGACTCCACACCCGAAAAACAAACAACCCAGTGAAGAAATGGGCAGAAGATATGAACAGACACTTCTCCAAAGAGGACATCCAGATGGCCAACAGACACATGAAACGATGCTCAGCATCCCTCCTCATCAGGGAAATACAAATCAAAACCACACTGAGATACCACCTCACACCGGTCAGAGTGGCTAAAATGAGCAAATCAGAGGACTCTGGATGCTGGCGAGGATTTGGAGAAACGGGCACCCTCCTACACTGCTGGTGGGAATGTAAACTGGTGCAGCCCCCCTGGAAAACAGTGTGGAGGTTCCTCAGGAAACTAACAGTAGAACTCCCCTATGACCCAGCATAGCACTGCTAGGAATTTACCCAAGGGATACAGGAGTGCTGATGCACAGGGGCACATGGACCCCAGTGTTCACAGCAGCACTCTCCACAATAGCTAAAACATGGAAAGAGCCTCAGTGTCCATCCACGGACGAATGGATCAAGAAGATGTGGTTCATCTATACAATGGAATACTACATGGCAATGAGAAAGAATGAAATCTGGCCACGTGTAGCAACATGGATGGACCTTGAGGGTGTTATGCTGAGCGAAATAAGTCAGGCAGAGAAGGACAAATATCATATGTGTGCACGTATAGGAGGATTAGGAGGAAATTAACGTGGGGGAGAAGAAGGGGGGATATGGGGGATAGAGAGAGGGAGGCAAACCATGAGAGACTCTTGAATGCTGAGAACAAACTGAGGACTAATGGAGGTGGGGGGAGGGGAAGGGGGGGTGACGGGCATGGAGAAGGGCACTTGCGGGGATGAGCACTGGGTGTTATATGGAAACCACCTTGACAATAAACTATTTTTAAAAATCAGGCTAAACTTTATTGTGAGATCATTGCAGATGATGCCCCTTTGCCCTGTTTCTGCCTGTGGTAATATCCTGAAAACACACCACATCACAACCAGGATATTGACATTGACACAGTCAAGATGCAGGGCATCCAGTAGCCCCCAGGGTTCCCACAGCCTTTTTGTAGCCACACCCACCTCCTTCCTGCCCGTAACTCTCCTTTAACCTGTCAACTACTGATCTGTTCTCTATTTCTATAATTTTGTCATTTGGAGAACATCAAATAAATGGAATCATAAAAGGGGCACCTGGGTGGCTCAGTCGGTTATGCGTCTGACTCTTGGTTTCGGCTCAGGTCATGAGGTCACCATTCATGAGTCCAAGCCCCTCGTCAGGCTCTGCACTGACAGTCTGGAGCCTGCTTGGGATTCTCTCTCTGCCCCTCCCGCCATCCCTCGCTCACTCACTCTCTCAAATGAAATAAAAAATTTTTTTAACTTTTTAAATTTTTTTAAATAATAAAATAAATGGGATCATACAGTGTGTGACCTCTTGAGGTGGATTTTTTAGCTGAGCATAATTCTCTGGAAATTCATCTGGTGTTTTTGTAGTCTTCCTTTTTATTACTGAGTAGCTCTCCATGATTGGAGATACCATAGTTTATTCACCCACGGAAGGACATTTAGATTTTTTCCAGCTTACATTACAAATAAAGCTTCTGGGAACATTCGTGTGCAGGTTTTTCTACAAACATAAGTCTTTATTTCTCTGGAATGAAATGTCAGTCAATTCGAAGATCACATGGCAGTTAAAATTTGGGGTTTTTAAATTTTTCATGTTTAACTTCTCCAGACTGCCATTTTCCATCCCTACCAGCAATGTCTGAGTAACCCGATTTCTCCAAATCTGCCAACATTTGGTGTTGCCACTATTTTTTTTACTTAGCCATTCTGACAAGTGTATTGTGACACATTTTTGTGGTTTCACCTTTTATTTCCCCCTTGGTTAATGATTTTGCACGTCCCTCCATGTGCTTATTTGCCACCTATTTATCCTGTTCTGGGAAATGTCCCTTCATGTCTTGTGCCCATTTTCTCATTAGATTGGCTTTTTTATTGTTAAGTTTTAAGAATTCTTTATACATCGTAGATACTAGCCACTAGTCAAGATGTGGCTTGCAAATATTTTCTCCCATTTCATCTTTTTTTTTCTTTTTTTGTTAATGTTTATTTGAGAGAGAGAGCACAAATGCACAGGAGGGGCAGAGAGAGAGAGAGAGAGAGAGAGAGAGAGAGAGAGGAAGACAGAGGACCTGGGTGGGCTCTCTGCTGTCAGCACACACAGGGCTTAAAGCTACAAACAGTGAGATCATGACCTGAGCCGAAGTCCAACACTTAACCAACTGAGCCACCCAGGCACGCCTCCCATTTCATCTTTTTTTTTTTTAATATTTTTTTTTTATTTCTTTCTAGGAGAGAGAGAGACAGCGTGAGCAGGGGAGGGTCAGAGAGAGAGGGAGTCACAGACTGAAACAGGCTCCAGGCTCTGAGCTGGCAGTCAGCACAGAGCCCGACGCGAGGCTCAAACCCACGAACCGCGAGATCATGACCTAAGCGAAAGTCGGACGCTTAACCGACTAAGCCACCCAGGCGCCCCTCCCATTTCATCTTCTTAACAGGATCTTTCACAGAGAAAAATATTTTAATGTTGATGAAGTCTTCTTTATCAATTCTTTCTTTTGTGGATCAAGCTTTTTGGTGTCAAGTCTAAGAATTTTTTTTTTTAACCTAGCCCCAGATTTTAAATCTTACTGGGATTTTTATAGGAATTGCATTAAATTTATGTATTAGTTTGGGAAGAATTAGTGTCTTTACTATGTTGAGTCTCCCAATCCATGAATATGATATGCCTCCTGTTTATTTAGATCTTTAATTTCTTTTATCAGCATTTTTTTAGTTTTTCAAGTTCTTGTATATGTTTGGCTAGAATTAAATCCAAGTATTTCTCTTTTTTAAAGCAATTTTAAATGCTATCATACTTTTACTTTCAGTGTCCATGAATTTACTGCTATTATGTAGAAATTGAAACTGATTTTTGAATATTTTTTTATCCTATACTTCTCTCTAGTAATATTCTTTGTTCTGATATCTACGTTATCTGACATTAATATTGTCACCCCTACTTTTTTCTAATTAATATTTGCATGGTATATCATTTCCATCCTTCAACAGTCAGTATATCTACAACTTTATATGTAAGTAGATTTCTTGTAGACAGCATATAGTTGGGTCATTTTTTTTAATCCACTCTGCCCCCTCTATCTTTAATTAGTGTATTTACATCTTTTACATTTAATATAATTATTAATAAAGTTAGGGCCTAAGCCTGCCCTTTTATATTTTGGTTTACTGTTCTCTCTGGTTTCCATTTCTCTGTTCTCTTTTACCTGCCTTCCCATGGGTTGCTTGAACACTTTTAGAATCCCATTTTGTTCTCTACTGTTTTTTTAATGTATCTCTTTGTATGGCTTTTCTGGTTGCTTTAGGTAGTGTGTGTGTGTGTGTGTGTGTGTGTGTGTGTGTGTGTGTGAGTGTGTGTGTGTGTGTGTGTGTGTGTGTGTGTAAAACTCATCACAGTCTGCTGGTGTCATCATTTTACCAATTTGAATGAAATACAGAAACCTTACCTCTCTTTATGTCTCATTACCTTCTCCAGTTGATAATTGTTTTAGGTATTTCTCTAACTTGAATTTAGAATCACATTACACAATGTTGTGATGTTTACTTCACCCATCAAACATGAGTTAGATGCCTTGATTCGCCCCCTTCATTCCTGGAGATAGAATTCTGAGTTGACACTTCTCTCAGCACTTCTCTTGAAAAACGTTTCCTCCAGGCCTTCATAGTTTCTGCTGAGAAGTCTACAGTCATTCAAATTTTTCCCCTTAAAAGAAAGGTGTGTATCTCTCACTTTCAAGATTTTTTCCTTTGTCTTTGGTTTTCAGAGACTTGACTATGAATGTCTTAGCATTGGATTTATTTGTGTTTATTCCATCTGAGACTCACTCAAGATTCTTCAATTTATATGTTTAGGTCTCTTGCCAACTTCATTTTCAGCCATTTTTTTTTCAAGTACTTTTAGAGCCCTACCTTCTTTCTCCTTCAAAGACAGTAATGGCATTTTTGTTTTGGTTCCACGGGTTTTTGAGGCAGTATCCTCACCACCACCCCTCATCCCAGTCCCAAGCTACTTTCTCTGTGTTGAGATTGAGTAACTTGTGTTGTTCTGTCTGCAAATACATGGAGTCCTTCCTCTGTCCATTCTGGTCTGCTGTTGAACCTGTACACTGACTTGCTTCAGTCGAGGTATTTCTATGTTCTAAAATTTTGGGGGGGGTTCTTTATATCTTCTATTTCTTTGTTGAGATGTTTGATCTTTTCATTTAAGTGATTTCGAGTATGCTCACAATTATTCTTTGAAGGATTTTTATCATAGCTGCTTACATCCCTGTCATCTCTTATTGTTGATGTCTATTGTGTATCCTTTTCTCATGCAAGTCAAGAATTTCCTGGTTAACATGATGAATGATTTTCATTTGAAATGGGGGCATTTTATGTATTAGGTTATGAGACTCTGGATCTCATTTAAACCCAGTCTAGCTGGCTTCCTCTTGCCGTCATTCCAGCAGGGGAAGGGGGCTGGGTGCTGCCTCATTAATTGTGCTCAGGGGGCTGTGTTTCCACTGGCCTTCCCAGATAATCCTTCCACTAGGATGATAAAAGTTCTGACTCTGCAAGAGGCCTCTCCTGACGCCCCCTAGTGGGAAAGGGCGGGGACCTTGCTCTTCATAGGGACAGTGGGATGATGTGTCCCCCACATAATTCCTTCTGGTGGCAGAAGAGGCAGGGGTCCTTGATACTGCCAGCAATGATGAAAGTATCCGCTCTCTCTCTGCTCTAATACCTCTCAACCACGGGGTTGGGGTGCCCCATTAGTGGAAGTCTAGTTTCCCTGCTCAGTCTTTTGCTGTTTTTTATAAGATTTTTTTTAATGTTTATTTATTTTTGAGAGCAAGACAGTGGGGCAGGGGCAGAGAGGACAGTGCATCTGACGCAGGCTCCATGCTGACAGTAGAGGGCCCGTTGCAGGGCTCGAATTCACAAACCTTGAGATCATGACCTGAGCTGAAGTTGGACGCTTAACTGACTGAGCCACCGAGATGCTCCTGCGGTTTTTGTTTTCGATTTTTTTTTTTTAATGCAAGCATGAGGGCATTGGCTTCCAGAAATGATGGCTGCAATCCAAAACCAAAGAGGATTCGTGGATGGAAAATAGCACACACAAGGTATAGCAACACCACTAGCTGTTGTCGGGGAAAAGCAAACTAAGAATTGAGACCCTGGTGAGATCGCACTAACCCCCATTACAATAGCCAAAATTCAAAATAGTGGCAACATCAAATGCTGGTGAGGATGTAGAGAAACTGGATCACTCATACGTTGCTGCCTGAACATAAAATGATTCAGTTATTCTGGAAAACAGTTTGACAGTTTCTTAAGAAATTAAACAGACAAGCCAGCAATCATACCCCTGGGCATTTCCTCCAGGGAAATGAAAACTTGCATCCACCCACAAACCTGTACACCATTGTTCATAGAGCCTGTATTTGTAATAACCCCAAAGTGGAAACTACAATGTTCTGTAATAGATGAACAACTAAACAAACTTGGACGTTCGCACCATGGCATGCCACGTAATAATAAAAAGTAACAGACTGCCAATACAGGCAACAATCTGGATGGATCTCAAGGGAATGACGGTGGGTGGGAAAAAAAGCCAATTTCAAAGCATGGAACTAAGCCCTTGTAGGTACCTAAAATGTCACCAAACTGGCTGAAGGGTATAAGGAACTTCCTTGTACTATCTTTGCAACTTTCTGTGAGTTTATAATTATTTCAAATAAAAAGAAAAAATTAATTTAAAAAAAAGGCCTTGACCTTCTCACAGCCAGCTGGCAGCAGATGCGGCCCAGGACTCATGGTCTGGCATGATGAGCCCCTACTCACTAGGGCACAGTCTTCCGCGGGCTGGTGATCATCCCAGAGACGAAGCTGCCAGGCCTAGGGCCCCAAGAACACCCTTGTCTCCAAATTCAACAGCCAGGGAGAAGCCCTTCCCCATGCTCACTGCAGAGCCCAAGCCAGCTCCCATTCGAGCACCTTCTCTCCTGCCTGCCTCTCACCTCTACCCTTGCTAGACCAGCGTGAGGTCAGAACAAGCTCCTTAGCGTGGAGCCCAGTAGGGAGCCCAGGCGTGTCCCTTCTCAGGTCCTGTGGGGCACCCCTCCCTGCCGGCCAGCACACACTGGTCTCAGCCCCGGGCTCCACACCCCAGAGCCGCAGGACAGGACAGACTTCCTCAATAGCAAGAGAAGCCAAACTTTTCCTTGGGCTGAGTTCAAACCTCTGGTTGACACTGGTATCTGCCTTTCTCTGGCTGGTTGGAAAGGGAATTCTAGGCGCTTCATTGTTTCTGCAGGGTGCCCTGGGAGGCTCACCACTACCTTTATGCCGCTACTTGTATAGGAAGTTTTGTTCATAACCCCTGATTCCTCTTGGGCCACATCCCAGCTTAGAAGCTGGGACCTGCCTTGTTCTGCTGAGGTGGAAAATTACAGGCCACCCTTATCCTAATACAAACCCCATGAGTAAACCTCCCTAAACTATTGGCAAATGTCAGGGTGGCTTCTAACGCTCGTACTGTGTTGACTCTGTGGGCCCGGTGACTGTGCAGGTTGTTGCTAACGAGGGTGCCAACCTCAAGCCCCGTATTTGTGTTTACAAGACTGTTTGCTTCTACAATTAATCTAAAATTCTTAAACCTTTGCTTAAAGTTTTGCCCTGTTTGAAAGAAGAGTTTTCGTAGGGCTATATTATCAATCTGCAGGTGCCAGAAAAATGACAGCCTAGGTTTACTGATTTAAAAAAAAAAAGGTAAATGGAAATGGAAAATTTCCTAAATGGAAAAAGACCATCTCTTGCAGTGCATTCCATACACCATTTTATTTTTAATTTAAATTAATTTTTATTTTTATTTTAGAGAGAGAGTGCACGCACGAGTGAGGGAGAGGGACAGAGGGGGAGAGAGAATCTTAAGCAGCCTCCATGCTCAGCCAGTGCAGAGCCCAGTGCAGGTCTCAGCCCCACAACCTTGAGATCGTGCATGACCTGAGCAGAAATCAAGAGTCAGATGCTCAACCAAGTGAGCCACCCAGGCGCGCCCCTCCACACACCATTTTAATAAAAAACAATGCCCTTCACCTTTTTTTTTTTTTTTGCCCTTGTAAGTGACATTAAGGAGAACTAATCTATCCTGCTATTGGCTTTAGATGGCATTTGGTCTTTTGCCAGAGAGCTTAGCAGTCATTTCCTTTCATTTAAATAGCTGGAAGATAAGCAAAGTAATTATAAGCAAAAGGGCTCAACCAAATAGCTTCGGTCTCTAAGTTAGAGACCTGGAAAGAGGTTCCATCCATGAGAAGTTTGGCTGCACCTGCCCTTCACTTAGCCTGGCCTGGCTGCAGGGGGCCGGACAGCTTTATCGCTTCATCTTGCAGAAATTACCATGAGCTCTGCTCTGTGATTGAAATTAACAGGGTCTAGGCTGGATGTTGAGCAAAATGATATTAAAGTCCTAGCTCTAGGCAAGAACTTCCAATTCTACACCACTGATTACCCATTGGCACCTCACCTCCTGAAGTGCTCCCAAGTATGGATAGCAGGCACATCTAAGAATGTTTCTGTAGCATAGAGAGATTTGCAGCTGAGACAGCTAGAGCGGTTGGACCATTGGGCATGTCCGTTGGCCTCATCGGGACCTTCCTTCCCTGTTTTTGGCTTCCACAAATGAGTTTTTCCCCCGGTGGTTATGTCTTTTTCGCCCTTGGGACACTTTGATTGCCCGGTCAACTCTGCTTGTCTGTTGTGGAAGATTCTCTTCTCTGGAAATGGCTCCCCAGCATCCCCGCAGTAGTCATGTTTCAGGGACAGGTGAATAAAATGAAGAAGCTATTGCCTAGTTTGAATTAAATCAGTTTTTTAAAGCAAGTATAAATAAGTCATGAAAGCAAGGCTTCCAGGGGTAGAAGTCGAGGTACTTTATAAAGGAAAACTGGCTTATTTCTAATGATATTTTTATATCAAAAAATAAAATTCCTAGGAAAAATCTGACACAAGTTTTGTAAGACCTCTTCACTGAACTACAAAATGTCATTGAGAAAGGTTAAAAGTACCAACCAGTGGACAGAGATACCATGTTCATAGATTGGATGGCTCAATGTTCTAAAGGTGTCAGTTCTCCTTAAATTCATCTGTAGATGAAATGCAGCTCCAAATAGAGACTTAGCAGGGCTTTTTGTGGAAAGTGACAAGCTGATTCTAAAATTCATATAGAAATGCTGAGGACCATGAAAAGCCAAAACAATCTTGAAGAACAATGAAGCTAGAGCATTTATATGACCAAATAACAAGACCCGTTATAAAACCCCAGTGATCAGGACACTGTGTAATTGACACAGGGATAGACAGCCCGTAGGCCAGCCTAAGTTGTCTTTGGTGTTTCTAGGCCATGCCAGAGTTCAGAGATAGTGATGGCCTGGGATGAGATCCTGGATTAAATGGCTAGTATTTAAGAAGAAGGCCTGGGCTGGACCCCCAGGTCAGAGAATCATGAGACTGTTGAAGCCAGAGGTACTTAAACTTTCTTGTTTAAAAAAAAAAAAAAAAAAAAAAAAAAGCCAGAGGTGCGTCTGGGTGGTCAGTTAAGTACCTGACTCTTGATTTTGTCTCAGGTTGTGATCTTGTGGTTCACGGGTTCAAGACCCGCGTTGGGTGGTGCAGAGCCTGCTTGGGATCCTGTATCCCTCTCTCTCTCTCTGCCCCTCCCACATGCTCATTCTCTCAAAATAAATAAACATTTGAAAAGGGAAAAAAAAGAAAAGCTGGAGAGAGTGGTAGATGAGGGAAGACAGAGGGCTGAAGCTATAAGCTGGTTATCAGAAAGCGGTATCACTGTAACTTTAAGAACATTTTTTTCTAAATTCCCCTTTCATTAACTTCCTCTTGGGAAATGTACGGTTTAGGCCAACTGACTAGATTAGTGTTGATTTGTGTGACCTCTATCACTAAGCCAACTCAGATGTTCCATAGGATGCCAGATGCACACAAATGACTTACTGTCACTTTTAGGGCATTAATCATACTAATATTCAAGGCATTCTGAAAACCTCTCAGATAAATCTAAACCAAACTGAAGGATAAGTTGAATAAATCAAGGTATATTCAAAGAAGGAAATACTACACTATTTATTAAATCAATAAGGTCATTGCTCTGTATGGATTCAGAAGATCAATCAATAAATTATTAAATAATTAAAAAAACATACTGCAGGGGGTGCCTGGGTGGCTCAGACAGTTGGCCATCCAACTTCAGCTCAGGTCATGGTCTCACGGTTCATGGGTTCAAGCCCAACTTTGGGCTCTGTGCTAAGCCTGGAACCTGCTTCGGATTCTGTATCTCCCTCGCTCTCTGCCCCTCCCCCCCCCACTCTCTCTCTCTCTCTCAAAAATAAACATTTTAAAAAATATTTAAGTAAATAAAAAGTAGACCCCTGATGTGGGGAAGGAATTCAAACATTATTTTTATTCAATCCTCTTAACCATATATAATTAATCCTATTCTAGAAGTTCACAGGATATAGAATCCATGGCCTAAAGAATGGTTATGGGTGTTTAATTCCATGGGAGTCTCATGAAGAATTTGAATTTGAATTGTTATCATCATCCTGGCCCCTCAGTCCTGGGTGTCTGTCACTCCCGACTCCATCACTGCTCAAGATGTAGCCCCTGGGGCAGCAGAATCAGCATCACCCTGTTGCTGGTTAGAAACGCAGATGTCATTTCCTACCTGGATTGTCAACTCAGCCATGCTTTCCTTCTTTCAGCCAAAAGTAATGAGCCCAACCTGCGTAATGCACATGTGAGGTTAGCGGTCAATGTAAAACTCCACGTGTTGCAAAAGAATTTCTTTCGGATTGCAGAGCATTCAAGGGCAATTCATTGCCACATGAAAGCATGTAAACCCTATGGAGATAGAAGTAACGGAAGAGACCTATATGCAAAAAGAAGACTGATCTTAAGTCTCCCCATTGTCTCCTAACTTCTCATTATTTCAATCATGGCCTAGAATTTCCCTGCATGCAGCTCTATAATGAATAAGGAATTAAATAAAATACATTTCAGCCTGGGGAAAAAAAGGGAGAAGAAATGAAGAACGTCAGGCCTCATCCAGATCTAACATCCGCATTTTAGCAAAGTCCCCAGGGCTGCATCTGCTCATTAAAGTCAGAGAAGAGAACAGTGTAGGTGAAAGGCAACATCACTGATATTGAAGATGGCCCTGTTGTTCAGGACCAGGAGGACCATTATCACCAACAACACAGAGGCTGAGATGAAATCTCACTTCTCACTCATCAGCACAGAGTCTTTAAAATGATCAAGATAAGGGTGGAAAGTCAGCGGGGAGGGACGCGAAGCTCCCCAGCACATGCTAACCCTGAGATAAAGAGCCGGGCTTTCTGAGACAGGGTTAGGAAGAGAACAAAGTCCAAGTTTGTGGGAAGCAGCCCTGAGTCGGGCCGGCCTCCTGGGCTGCCTGGCTTTGCGCTGCGTCTGTACAGCCACATTCCTTCAAGAGAGGTAAACACACCAGGCTTTGTCAGTCTGGAACGATAAACCAAACGGAGCACTTGTACACAGCACACCGAACGATGTCCTGCAAGAGGAAAGAGTTATGTAATCCATAAATTACAGCCACGACTTGGAAGGAAATCAGGCCTTTGGTCAAAAGACACGTTACCAGAATACACAGCCAGCAGCCTGCGGAGTAATAAAGCTGCGTTCGCGTCCCCAAACACAGCAAGGCCTTCCCAGCAGCTCCCTTTCTGGATACCTTCTCTGCTGACTGGCTGACAAAATTGCAATTAAATGTCTGATCACGAAAGCCCAGTGCCTAATACATTAAAACACTTAATGCTTGAGTATCCCATTCGTCCATTTGAATTGTAATAGACAGACAGATAGATATTTTTTTTTACAAATAGTTTATTGTCAAATTAGTTTCCACATAACGCCCAGTGCTCATCCCCACAAGTGCCCTCCTCCGTGCCCATCCTCCCTCCCCCCCACACCCATCAGTCCTCAGTTTTTGTCAGCATTCAAGAGTCTCTCGTGGTTTGCCTCTCTCCCTTTCCCCCACCATTTCCGCCCTTCTTCTCCCCCTTGGTCCTCTGTTAAGTTCCTCCTAATCCTCCTATACGTGCAAACATATGATATTTGTCCTTCTCTGCCTGACTTATTTCGCTCAGCATAACACCCTCAAGGTCCATCCACGTTGCTATACATGGCCAGATTTCACTGTTTCTCATTGCCATGTAGTATTCCATGGTATAGATGAACCACATCTTCTTGATCCATTCGTCCGTGGATGGACACTTAGGCTCTTTCCAGGTTTTAGCTATTGTGGAGAGTGCTGCTATGAACATCGCGGTACGTGTGCTCCTATGCCTCAGCATTTCTGTATAGATAGATTTTTTTAAAAGAAAATTAGAATTTGAACTTTATGTTCTTGTTTGGTCAGAAGTCCACGGACCAGCAAGGTGTCGTTTGGCGGGGGACGTTCACAGAGGTTGGTGAGAGTTAAGACAGCCAAGGAACCGAGAGATCCGTCTGTCCGTGTTGGTGAGGAAGTCGGGTGGGCGGGTCGGGGGAAGGGATGGCCAGAAGCAGACGGAGAAGGTCATTTCTCTCTCTGTTTCAAGTTAGGGTGGCCATTTGTCCCAGGTGCCTGGGACCTTCTGGTTTTGGACCCTGGGAGGCCCTTCAGTCCAGGACAAACCAGGATAAGGACTCCTCCTGCTGAGCATAAACCTGGGAGAACGGGGCATGTGGGGGTGAATCTGGGAGTCCGTGGGGCCGAACTGCCACTATCTGGAGCGCAAGCTTCGTTGGAGAAAAGGGCAGGGGCGTCATTTCCCAGCAACAGGCCCACTAGTCGCTGATGAAGTTCTTCCAACAAAGGCGGACTTTTGAAAACCAGGCTTTTACTTGGGAGAAGGCTTCCTGAAAAATCCTTGAAAGTGCTTCCTGTTTTTAATTAAGGAGATCCCTGGAACATGGCCATGGGCTTTCCCTGCGGCCTTCGTAGTTTAGATTTAGTTCTTCCTCCTCACGCCGCACTGAGACCGAAACAGAAATGATCACACGGCCCTCCCCATGCTGCAGGTGGGATTCTGGAATTCAGTCTGAGACCCTCCCACGGGGAAGTGGAGGACGCTCAGGCGGGGCCCCCACTGCGGGCCGGCCTGCGGGCCCTGCCCGGCTGAGCAAAGGCACCGCGTGGCACGGCGTGAGCCGCACGCTGTGGGGCGCGAGGCACCTGGACTCAGGCAGCTCAGCAGGCGTGGGATGGGCCTAAAATCCTGCACCCAGTTCCAGGGGAGGGGACGGGGGGGGGGGGAATTTTCCAGAACTTCCCAGCGATTCTTGGACAGCAGCTGAATGTCCTGTAATTCAACTCAATCTGGATGCCACCTACCTGGAAATAATGTCATATCCCACAGGCTGAGGGGACCATCCTACAAGACTGCCTCCCTCTGTCCCCCAGACTCCACCTTCGGACTCCAGGGTGTCACCCAGGCTTCCGAGGGACCGGCCATGGGTTGGAAGTTTCAACAGCTCCCTCCTCGGGTCTGATTAACTTGCTAGAGCGGCTCACAAAACTCCAAGAAGCAGCTCACTTACTAGACTACGGGTTTATGATAAAAGGACACAAGTCAGGAACAGCCAGCTGGAAGGCAGGCACCACGCAAGGTGTGGGGGGCGGGCGTGCAGCTTCTGTCACTCTCTCCCGGACCTCGCGTGGTTCACTAACCCAGCTCCCCGACCATCCTGCAGGGTTTTCACGGAGACTTCCTTCCCAGGAGGAGGAGGCCCAGGCATGGGTCGGTTATATCACGGGCCCTTGGTGATTGATTCAACCTCTGGTCCCGCCCCCAACCCCGGAGGGAAGGAGGGAAGGGACTGAAGGTTCCCACACTCAAATCACAAGGAAGGTGGAGGCAACCAGGCCCCTCCTTAAATGACCCAGGAACCCTCTAAAAGTCACCTCGTTTAATGTTTCATTTATTTCTGAGAGAGGGAGTGAGAGAGAGAGACAGCGTGAGCAGGGGAGGGTCAGAGAAAGAGGGAGATACAGAATCTGAAACAGGCTCCAGGCTCTGAGCTGGCTGTCAGCACAGAGCCCATGGTTCGTGGGTTCGAGCCCTACGTGTGTCTCCCTCTCTCTGACCTTCCCCTGCTCACGCTCTCTCTCTCTCTCTCTCTCTCTCAGAAATAAATGAAACATTAAAACAAATTTATAAATAAATAAATAAAAGTCGCCTCATTAACATAACAAAGATGTGTGTGTGGTTTTCATCTCTTTGAAGATTCCCAGGCCTTGAGGAGGAAGACCAAATACATGCTTCTCATCACAGAGCACACCACGCGCATCCCAGGACCGTCTCCCAAGGACGGAGGTGCCAGCAGAAAGGGTCCATGCCTCCACACTGAGATCACCGGGCTGTCCCAGGAAGATCAGCGACCGCGGTGACAGCTGCCTCTTCTGTCCTGTGCCTGGACCACAGGAAGCCGACTTACACTATCGTCACTGGGCAGGACAGCCTCCCAGAGGGGCCTGGAACGCCACAGCCAACCTCTCTGGGGTGTTTTTCTCCATCCCATTATGCCTGCACAGGTCACGTCGGTTCTGTCCCGACCTTCCCGCTGGCTTTCCAAGTTTCTGTTCCCACCTCTAACTGCCTCTTCCTGCTGACATCCCCCCCGCCCCCCGCCGCCGCCCCCCGTGAAGTTCCCGAGGGCGAGAGAATGGTGCTGGCCCCGAATAAGGTGAGTTCGTATGTTGGGGCCCACAAAGCGGAGGCTGCCCCAGTGGCCCAGCCCATATCACAAGTTCAAACCTGAGTGAGCCTGCGCTTATGGGAAACACCTGTCAAGGACTCTAACAGGCACCAGTCAGTCCTCCAGCCCCGCTCCAGCCGACTCCCCTTACCCTGGAAAACCGGACCTGCGGCCTTATGAGAAAATCCCCCACCTCCAGCCAATCACGCCCTGCTTCGTCTTCTAATGCTCCCTACCCTGCTCGTGAGGCATCTGCTCCCCACCCACCCATCCTCTTTGCCTTGAAGAAAAGAGATCAGACTTGTTACTAAATTGCTTTCCTTTTGTCATCTGACATCTTTGCACATCCAGCCACAGCCCTGGTTGAACTTGAGCCAGAGAAGGGTGTGGTTAAAGGCTGGCCTGGTGGAGGGGGCCCCTTCCTAGGGGCTCAGGGACCCTCCCTGCACAGGGCCAGGCTGACACTCGTTTCACACACCGACACTTCCGAACATCTTCTGTTTTAATGCTCGGCTCTCCAACCTGCTATGCCCCCATGGTTTCGTGGAGTCACTGTTTGTAAATCATTGATAAATAATTGTCCCAACACATCTGGTTTGGTTGGGTTTCATAGGAATGAGGCTGAGAGAAGTGGCTTCACTGTCCTGAATTGTACATATGCAATAAGGAAGTTTACTCCTATATGTCCTTTGAAAGTGGAGAGTCTCGTGACATACTTTCCCCAAAGTTTCTATTTCTTTTTTTTAATGTTTATTTATTTTTGAGAGAGAGACAGAGCATGAGTGGGGGAGGGACACAGAGAGAGGGAGACACAGAATCCGAAGAAGGCTCCAGGCTCTGAGCTGTCAGCACAGAGCCTGACGTGGGGCTCAAACCCGCTAACCGGGAGATCACGACCTGAGCCCAAGTCGGATACGTAACAGGCTGAGCCACCCACGCGCCCCCAGAGTTTCTATTTCTTACAGCGACCTCATCTCTGAGGAAGTTTGTTATGATGATGTGTAACGGTCTGCAGGATATATATGTGTGTGTGTGTGTGTGTGTGTGTGTATTTAAGCAACTCACATTTCATTGTATGACCTCTATGCCTTCGTCTATTATAGTTCCTTTGTTTTATAAATTTTATAAAATTGCTTTTGTGCATCCTCAGTTCTTAGTAGATAAAGCATCTGTAGCCAACAGTCGCCATATTCCTGTACTCCAGCTAGTGGGTTCGCTCCCAGGCCCTCGGCCGGTTCTTCCTCTGCTCTGACACGTCTTCCCCAGTACGTGTATCCCACCTGCCTCTCCACACAGAGGTGCGTCCTCTCGGGTGGAAAGCGGAGCCCAGGCCTGATTCAATGGCCGCCCAGGCAACTCCCTCACGTCTTCTTCGGCATGATCACGTGAGCATGGTGCGTGTGTCTGCAGGGAAGTGGGGTGCTTTGAGCTCATCCCTCACCATGCACACGTCCTGACATCCTCACAGATGGGGTGTTCCATCCCCCAGGTGGTAGATTTAGGAAGGCTCATCTTTAGCCCAGGTAGCTGGGGAGCCTCTCCTCACCTGCCCTAGCTGTGCATGGCCCATGGGCATGAGAAAGTCCCAGGTGGTGGATTAGAGACCAAACTCTACCTGTTATTACAAGTCCCGTGCCTCAGTTTCCCCATTTGTAAATGGGGATACCAATAGTGCTCACCTGATAGGGCTAGAGGAATGAAACAAGTCATCGCATGGAAATCTCTAGAACATGGTCAGACATCATCAGTGCCATTGCTATTGATAGTATTCATGGAAACACCAGAGGCTCAGCCCCGTAATTCTTAGCATCAGTTTAGGTTTCTACATAACACCCTGGAGTGGAATCCAACTGGAATAGATTCTCTTGTCCTTTCTCTGCTAGGGCGGACCAGGGGAGTTGCTGGATGTAAAAGATGAAGGCAGCGTGGAGTGCAGCCAGATGTGGTGGACTACCGTATGTACTTCATGTATGTACGTACGTGTACGTGCAGTAAGCCCCTCCCACACTCACACACACACACACTCTCACACACATGCCTTCCTTGCAAAGAATCAGTGCTTTGGTTACTAATTCCTCGGAGGGTCTGTAATTTGTCTTCCGAGTTGTAAACGAAAGAAAGAGCCACCCATCTCCTCATTCTCCATAATTCAGTGCCCTGTTCTTCAAACGTGTGAAGTCTAGGGGGAGAAACAAGGAAAACTACCAGGGTTTTTGCCCTTCTCCATGACGGCCCGGGCCCAGCCCCCATGGGTTGGGTAGACTTCTGGGGGCAGCCAGGGCCCCCACTGTTGCTCACATCACTTCCCTAGTAGAGTGTGCCTTGAATGTCAGACGTCCAGCTCTGGTTAGGATGTAGGTTTGGGATCTCCCCGTCCCGCTAGATTTTTGACATGCTTGTTTGCATTTCCGGTGGTGTGCTAATGGTTTAATAGCCAGACTCTTCTAGCGACTACAGTGCAGGGAAAAGCTCAGGGTAGCCAAACCCCAAAGCTCATGGGTTGTGTGTTGTTTACAGTGATCTCCCATTAACAGAATGCACTGAACTTGCTTCCCCTCAGGCGCTAATGTCAACAGAATATTTCATGTGGTCTTTATTTCTTGGCATTTGACATAAAAGGAAACCTCAGGGTTATGCTTCCCACTGGGGAGTATTGAAAGGACTCTCCTTACTGCTCCTGGCAACCCCGGATCATGCTTGTCTCACGTGGGTGACAAGTCACTACATTCCCTCTTCTCGCACTCAGGAGCTTGGCTCAGTTCAGCTGCTTACTGGGCGCTTATCATGTGTTTCTTCACGTCTCAAGATTACTTACGATACGATGCCCTTGAGGTCAACTACGCCCATGTACACAATTACAAAGATGGCGGTCTGTTCTCAGAGGCACTACTAAATACTTCTGGAATTTCCCGGTGTGTCATAAAAGACACAAGGTTTACAGATTTTTCTCCAGAGTCTACAGCAGGGACCGATTATAGATAAACATGGCTTCAGGAAAAACACAGGAAAATCTTTAGCTTAGAAAAACTGAGACAGGGATTCATTGCATTAATAATATTATCTTTATATACATTATATCGAAGTAATACAATATTATGGAAAGTAGGAAAGAATCCCATCCCCCACATAACCATTCTTGACATTTTGGGTATTTATGACCTTTCACTATTTATCATAGGCATTTTTTGCATAGATGGATTTACAGTTTGATGTCTGGTTTTCTTTTTCACTCTAGGCTGCTTCCACATCCTATAACATGTTAATATTTATTTAAAAAACTAGAGGGATTGGGGCGCCTGGGTGGCTTAGTCGGTTAAGCGTCCGACTTTCGCTTAGGTCATGATCTCGCGGTTCATGGGTTTGAGCCCCGCGTCGGGCTCTGTGCTGTCAGCTCAGAGCCTGGAGCCTATTTCAGAGTCTGTGTCTCCCTCTCTCTCTGACCCTCCCCTGCTCACACTGTCTCTCTCTCTCCTAGAAATAAATAAAAATATTTTTAAAAAATTAGATTGCTTATTGTACTGTCTATTGAACACGCCTCAATTTGTTGCTCAAACTCTCCCAGTTTTGGTCTTTGGGAGTTCTTCTGGTTGGCTCCTGTATCCCTTTGACATATCCCTATCTGTTTTCTTTTTAAAGTTTATTTATTTATTTTTAGCAATCTCTACACCCAACATGGGACTTGAACTCATGACCCTGAGATCAAGAGTCACGTGCTCCTCATAATGAGCCAGCCAGGTGCCCCACTTTTTTTTTTAGTACTTTCTTACCTTCTAAAACTTCGGGCTCCTCTGTAGTTTCCCCGCCCCAGCCCTCGAATCAGCCATTCCTCAAAGGCATCCTGGTGCCTTTTGTCAAAGAACTGTACTTGGAAACAAAGATCTAGGTGCTGGTTTCATTGACTTTCATCTAATGATTTTTTTTTTTCTGTTCTCAATGGTATTGATTTCTTCTCTTTATTGTATTCTATACAATAATCTGGGAAAACTGCCAGTATTCACTAAAATTGTATAAATTCATACCATATGTCTCAACAATGTCATTTCTAGGAATTTACCCAGTAGAAGTGCATACGTGGGAAAGAATATCCACAGAGAGACTACGTTGTACACTTGAAACTCACATAACACTGTATGTTAACATATAGGGATTGAAATCTTTTTAGTTGAAAAATAAGGAAACTCTAAAAACCAAAAGGAGTATCCACAGAAATCGTGTATATAATTGCCAAAAGCTAGAAACAACAACCCAGGTGCCTTCAGCAGTAGAATGGATAAACAAATTGTGGTTTATTTCTACAGCAGAATGCTCCTCAGCAATAAAGAAGGAACAAACCGTGGATAGATGCGGTGGCATATTAACATTATGCAGGTGCAAGACACCACTCAGAAAGTGTCTATTGTATGAATTTATGAAAGATTTAAAACAAGTCAAACTAATCTGTTGTCAGAAGACAGGATTATGGGGAATGATGATGGGGCTTTGGAAAGAACATGAGGGCCACTTCTTGAGTATGGTGCTATTCTGCTTCTGGATTTGGGGGTGGTTTCATGGGTACTCATTATTATTATGACAATATTATTGTACACTTAAGATTCATGCAGTTTTGGAAGGAATGTGATATTTTAATTAAAAAGTTTATTTTTCAAAAATTGCTCCAGGTTGGCTCTTTCTCCTGCACGGCTCGTATCTGGCCCAGACAGGAAACATGTCCGGATAAACCCTAGCGGGTAAGCCACACACGGTCAGTCCCCTCTTCTCCCCTCCTCTGTCAGAACCAGTAGATCAGAACTGTCATGGGTGGGAATCAGGCTCCAGGCAAATCCTCACAAAGTCTCCCTGTTTCCAGCACCCCCGCCACGCCTATTCCCTGAGTGTGGGTCTGTTTAAGGATTTAAGTGTCGATGGGTCTCTTTTTTACTTCACATGACAGCACTTCTGACCCCTGACATGTGGGTTTTCCTCACACCAACCAATTCTGCGACACCAGCCGAGTGTCCCCAGGTTGACGCTGTCCGCCTGGACACAGCATCATGTCCCACAGGTTAAGGGCTCAGCCAAAAGACTGCCCCCACTTCAGATGCCAATCACTATAGTGGGTCTCACATTACCCACAACTTCTGTCCACCTTGGCTACAAAACAAAGGTTCCCATGACCTCCTCTGCCTTAGATTCGATTATTTGCTAGAACAGCTCACAGAACTCAAGGAAACATTTATGTGGTAAACATAATGAAGGGCTGTCGTAAAGCATATAGATGAACAGCCAGATGAAGAAGTAGAAAGGGTGAGATCTGGGAGGGTCCTGAGTACAGCCCTTCTGTCTCTGTGGACTTGGGGTACATCACCCTCCCAGTGTGAATGTATTCCCCAAACTAGAAGACCCCTCAATTCCAAACTATTGGGATTTTTATGGACAGTTCCTCACATGGGCCTGGTCAACATTAACACCATTTCCAGCCCCTCTCTTCTCTCTGAAGAATAGAGAAAAGGGCTGAACAATCCCAAGCCTCTAACCATTGTCTTCCTGGAGACCAGCCCCCATCCAGGATGCCACCGGCGTCTCATCAATAGAACAGAACATCCTACCAACTGGGAAATTCTGAAGGATTTAGTACCTGCTGTCAAGAACCAGGTACAGAGACGAGCACCTGGCAAGCGCAGTCGGTAGAGCGTGTAACTCTTGATCTTGGGACTTGTGAGTTCAAGTCCCACGTTGGGTATAGAGATTACTTACAAAAATTGAAATAGATAGATAGGTAAATAGATAGATAAATGAGCCAGGTACAAAGGCCAAACATTAGATAGAACAAAAGATGCTCTCAGTGCCCTTATCACACAGGAAATTATGTAGGATTTAGGAGCTCTGTGCCAAGAGCCAGAGGACAGAGACCAATATACATAATTTTTATTATCCCACAGGAGCCAAGAATCATGAACCAGTTCTCAAAGATTTCCTTAGAAAATCTGCCGTTGATATCACTGCATTCATTTTGATATCTGCTGTTTGTTTATCTGGGATTCTCTGCTGGAGCGTCTAGAATAATCCCCTCTAACATCCAGCATTGTCCATGTCTAAAATCCTGACTGTTGTTCAGACAGAGTCCAGTGTTTCTTATAATAATATTTCAGTGGATTCTTTATGAAGAACACACACACACACACACACAACGGACTGGTTGAGAACATCTGAACCCAGAACCTAAAATTTAATATAGATACATTTTTCTGGAGACATCTGTATAGATCTCTCTCTTTCTTTTTTTTAATGTTTTGTTTACTTTTGAGAGAGAGAAACAGAGTGCAAGCGGGGGGTGGGCAGGGAGAGAGAGAGAGGCAGAGCGTGAGTGGGGGAGGGGCAGAGAGAGAGGGAGACACAGAATTCAAAGCAGACTCCAGGCTCTGAGCTGGCTGTCAGCACAGAGTCCAACTCAGGGCTCGGACCCATGAACCATGAGATCATGACCTTCTGGGCATGGGGCGTCGGGAGCCATAGTATCCCATTGTTACACAGGAGAGGTCGGAGTGGCTGGTGGCCTGATATCCCAGCTGAGCCACCCGCCACACTTTCCTGGGTGCATAAAAGACAGACACAGGGGCAGCTCAAGGCTCCAGTCCCTCCTTGCTGGGTTACATCTCCCACACTCCACCAGGAAGGTGTCCAGGGTTGTGATATAATGAGGAAGCTGTTCATAAAATGCCTTCTGAAGAATTTTCCTCTAGTTCCCTGGGTTGTATCTCCTTCTCCTCTTCCTCCTCCCCCACCTCTACCTTCTCCTCCTCGTTCTGGCAGCCTTTCCTCTAGGAAGAAAAAGGTTTGAGGCCAAAATAGGGAAGTCTCAACAGACCGTGTGGAGAAGGAAAGTCTTCACTGCTTCTTGGGATCAGAATCCCATGGGCAGAGGACGAGTGGAGGGCAGAGGACGAGTGGAAACACCAAGGCAGGTGAGAAAAGTAGGGCGGGAAATGGCTGAGCAGAAAGCTTGAGGGAGCTCCCAGCGTCCCCGGGTGCCGCCTGGAGACCAGGGAGAACATGGAGAAGAGAGAACTTGTAGTGCCTGTAGCTTCCCTGAACCCGCCATCTTGAAAGAGAAAAGGGAATGAGAACCCCCTTGAAGGAAACAGCCCTGGTGGAAACCAGGCCTTCAGATCAACTTAGTGTTTACCTCCAAGGAGAGTGAATTAACTAACCCCAAAGAGAGCACCTCCCGGACAGCTGCCTGTTACTTAAGGATGCAAAGGAAAGAAAAATCTCCAAGCTTATAGGACAGAGTAACACACATTGTACGACGTATGCTTTTCTTGTCTTTGGCTGCTGACATGCTTTAAAAGACTTTGCTTCAGAGCGGACCAGTTAGAGCCAATGATGTGCCTGGTGTGGTGAACTCAGTTCCTCTCTGGTTTCCTGTGGGCCCTGCCGGGTGAGACTCCAGGAGTGGGCACTCCTCCCCGGCTGTAAAACGAGCGCCAGGCTCTTCATCTCTGCGCTGTGTTTTCAGTGGGGCGTAATTAGGGCTCTTTCCTGCCCCACCCGCCCACCTGTTCTATTTGCCCAAGCTGCTCTGGGGGGCAAAGGGCAGATGGTTGGGGCCAGACCGACAGCTTCTCAAGTGGAAGGGCAGATGAAGGTGAACTAGCTGCATGTGGAATCCAGGATGGATGCGTACAGATTTTAGACACACTATCTGCGAGGACGTAAAGCGTTTCTTGAGCCTCAGAACCTCAAACCTGGAGGATGGAAACCAGAGCTACACCCTCACTATCCTACTTGGGTCTTAAACTTACACCAGTTCCTTTAGATCTAACAGCAATATCTGAGCTATTAGCAGTCAGGAAAATCTTCGAAATGTAAAATACAGGACTGATGACCACAAAAATAGCTAACACTCATTGGGGACTGTCACACGCCGGGCCTGGGCCTCCGGCTTCACTTAAGTTAACCCCCAACAACGCTATGAGTAGGCACTGCCGTCGTTTTGCAGGGTCAAAAACCGAGGCAATCAAGAGAGTGAGTCACCCAGGCAAGATCTCCCAGCTACTGTCAGGCTTTGAACGAAGGCGATCCCGATCCAAAGCCCTCCCCGTCTTCTCCTCAACATTACTGCAATTTGCATGAGAACGTGGTTATATCAACCGCGCATTGTCCCGTCATCACGTGATCACAGCCACGTTACCGAATGCTTGCAACATGTCACGCCAGCTTTCAACCCTCCATATACACCACTTCATCCTGCTAAATGCCAGCAAGACAGGTGCTGTTGTGACCTCAGTGTTCCCGATGAGACCCAGGGACTCGGGAAGCCAAATCAGCGATTTGCCCCAAGGTGGCAGAGGGAGTCAGGGGTGAAAACAGGGTCCGCGCTCAGAGACTGACCCCTGAGTCTCCGGACCTACTGATGAAGTTAATATGGTGTCCATGGACTGAAACCTCCCCGATCAGCCTGTTTGAGGAACCCATCAATGTATTTCCAAGATGACCGACCCGGGGCGTATGAATTTTATTTCTCGTTTGGGCCCCAGGAATTCACCTGCACAAAGAGCAAGCTCACCCCTTCGGTCCAGGCGGAAAGCACTACCTCGCTGGCTCTTAAGCATACTGGAGCTGAAGCATGGACATGGATGGTGAAGGAGCTTTCTAATTGTCCTCTGATGAGGGCACTAGCCAAATGCATCAGCCTCTACTGGGTCCTAGTCTAGCCAACCTGACGGACATCTTACGTGGATCACTTGGCCACACCGGACGCCCTAGAGAAAAGAAAAGAAAACTGTTGCTTGACTTGGCTTCAGACGTCACAGCCTCAGTTTCCCTGCGTGTAAAACGACATTACTTCCAGGGGCGCCTGGGTGGCTCAGTCGGTTAAGCACGTGACTCCTGATTTAGGCTCGGGTAATGATCTCACCATCACGAGATGGAGCCAAATCACGAGATGAGCCCACGGCTGTGCTCCACGCTGAGCACGGGGCTTGCTCGGGCGCCTCTCTCACATCCTCTCTCTACCCCTCCCTCGCACTCACGCGCTCTCTCGCTCAAAATAAATTGTTTAAAATGAGATTCCTTCCAGAGACCCCGTGCCCTGGCACTCCATGTGTCCCGTCCGCGTCACCTGTAAAGCCCCACAAGGATTCCTTCTGGACGTGGCAGAACCACGGGACAGTTTTGCGTGGCGGTCAGTTCTTGGTTGGCTGCGTGGACGGTTTGTCCGTGCTACTGACGGCCCCCGCTGCGGCCGCACACACCACCCCAAACTCGGTGATTTGAAGGCTGCACCATGTTCTCCTGCCCGGGCATTCTGTGAGCTGGGAGTTTGGGAAGTGTCACAGCGGGGCCTTTCTCTGCTCCCTGACGTCTGAGGCCTCAGCCGCGAAGGCCCGAGAGCTGCGGCCCGACGACATCTCCAGGCCGGCTCCTCCGGGCACGTGGCGCGGGCAGGGGGCGGGGAAGACTGAGGCCTGCGGACCAGGCGCCGCTTCCGGCGCGGCCGGGCCTTCCGGGTGCCGGCGTCCCAGAGAGCGAGGGGCAAGCACGTCACTTCCGGAGCCCCGAGGGCCGTGTTGTCCACCGGGTCACAGGCCGCCCAGGTTCAAGAAGAGCCCTCACGGCAGGGTGGCCGGGTGGCACTGAGGAGCGGGTCGGGATGGGGGGCGGTGGGTGGCCCCCCGCTGGAAATCTGCCCTAACGGGGCCGAGAACATAAAGGGGACATCGCAGGACCGACCTGCCTCAGAAGAAAGCCAATGACCTCAGCTGTACCAAAAACGAATGAATAAATAAAAATAACGCCTTTGAAGACGAGCAGGCTTTCCTATATTCCGGCACCTGCTGGTTTCTCGGTGAAAGCTCGCAAGGATACAGCAAGAGCCGGAGAAATGCAGGTAATGAAGTCAACTATGTTCTCGAAGCAATTGCAAGAGACCGAGTCATCTCAGGCCGCGGCATTAGTAGCAGAGAGCTCTGTGGATGGCCTGGAATATGCCCGTAGGGGCCTGAACAGGGCATTTGCAGAGGCTGCACGACTGGAATGACAGACGGGGAAGGCGTGGAAGACGCACGCTCCCGGCAGTGGATTTCACCGACTCCCTCCGAAGCAGTGGTAATTACTTAATACAAGCGTAACACTCTATTAAATACGGAATTATGCTTAAGTCATTGTTGAGCTCAAATTATATGTACGTATGTATATTTTAGGAACATGCAGTTTTATAGTTTCTTCCTGCTTATGTGTCCTTACCCCTTCTCTGGTAACAGATGGTCGGGTGCACACTGGGAACTGTTAATCTCCTACCGGGTGGGGCTGATAAATCCAGAGACCCCACCATGCCTCCCCAGCTCATGACCCAGCATGGCCTCGTACAAGATACAGGCAATCATAGTTTCAGGAGAGTGTGTGCGTGTGTGCGTGTGTGGAGGGGAGAGGGGACCACAACTCATTCTCTAGGATTTCCGTGGCCACTGAAAAAGAGTCTCTTCCTTGGAGACTGTGTGCTAAAGATCACATGTGTGGGAGCCCGACAGTGACAGTGACCACAGGAAAGCGCGGTTAGGGACGGGGATGTGCCTGCACAGGTGCCTCCCTGCCTGGGCAAAGCATGCCTGCAAACAGGATGCTCTGCCAGGAGGCCTGCACACAGTATCCAAGTTTAATGGTCCGCTCGCAAACGAGGGAACATGCCCTCCTTAGAAATAAGGAGAAGGCTGGAATTGTGAGCAGGCCTCTTAGTAAACATGTTGTGGTCGCTTCCTCCCTTTCCTCCCCCCTGTCCTTGAAATGTGTTTGGCTACTTGCCCTTAATTGGTAAAGGAATGCATCTTGTAGATTTCAGTTTGTATCCAGTTACCGGGGTATAAAATAAACCGCAAGAGGGGCTTGCATAGAAATGTTCCTCCGGCCGGAGTTGTGTCTCTGTCTGTCTTTTGTATGTGTCTTGTCCTTTGTGTCATATCGTCTGCAACAACATGAGGCTGGATCTGGAGAGATGATGACAGGCAGAGACAGAGGATAAGGACATGCCATTGACTGAATATTGGGAAACAGTTATGCTTGGAACCACAGCTACCCCTTGGACCCCCCCCCTCCCCCAGTTAGCAGAGTGAATACAGTCTCTTTTTAGCACTCACTAGTTCTGACTAGGATTTTGTCACTCACAACCCGAGGTCCTGACTTACACACTAGAGTATAGATAACGCTGCATGACATGGGTCCGCCTTTCTCATACAGATCTTTTGTCCTCATGTGGTCTCCGGGTATAGGACTCCTCCGGAGTCCTTAGAGATGGTGATCTAGACCAGAGGGTTCCCACATTACCCCCCTCATGGTTCTGAAGTTCAGCCTGGGCAGAAGGACAGGCAGCAGTCCTCTCTGGTGGTTTACACAACTCCGGAATATTCTCCTGGCCTTCAGGTGGAACTGACAGCATCACAAACATCCCATGTATTATTGGCAGGACTTTGGAGGAACGAGATCAAAAAGAAAGGATCAGGGAGTCAGTCTCAAGATTGCATACAGCAAGAAAAAGGCCTCAGACTATCGAGCTCCTGAAAAATGGAAATTTCCTTTGTTTTTCCCTGGCACCAATTCACGCACACACATTCGTGCACACATGGCGATTATTTTTAAGATGCTTAAAATTTTAAGTACTGAGATCTCCGCCCTGCCCTTGAATATGATGTGCTAAAGGGCTTGGGGAGAGCCTGGGTCTTCCCAGCTCACGGGCTGGCTCCCCTTTAGCCCCACTGTGGAGATAAAGACCTCTGTTTGCGTTGCTCTGTTGCAAAGAGGTTGCGTTTAACGAAAACTCTTCCTACCTTTTCCTCTCTCTATATCATTGTTTCTCTGTATTCACAGAAACTTATGTTTTTTTCTTTTTAAAAAATTTATTTGTTTATGAGAGAGACGGAGGCAGAGACAGGGAGAGACAGAGGATCTGAAGCAATCTCCACTCTGACAGCAGAGACCCTTCTGCAGGGCTTGAATTCACGAACCATGAATCATGACCTGACTTGGAACCAAGAATTGGATGTTTAACCAGCTGAGCCACCCGGGCACCCCTAATTTTTTTCTTTTTTTTTAATGTTTATTTATTTATTTTTGAGATGGGGGGGAGAGAGAGACAGAGGATCTGAAGCAGGCTCCATGCTGACACACAGAATTTATATTTTAAGGGGCATATGTATTTTGTTTCTTGTGCTTATAGCTGCCTTATTTTAATGCAGTAAGATGATTGGTTTATTTTGATGATCACCACACAACTCACACTTCTGGTTTTCTCACGGACTACTGATTAGGTCATATTTTTCCAAAACACATACTATTTGAGATATATATCATATATGATATATGTATCATATGTATCATATATGTATCATATATGATACACACATATATATTTTATGTAGACTCTGCATCCAACCTGGGGCTTGCCTGAGATCAAGAGTCAGGTGCTCTACAGCTGAGCCAGCCAGGTACCCCTGAAATTTATATTTTTAATGAAGATATGTTTACATATATTCACTATATATATGTAAAACAGTAGTACATATAGTTGTATATAAATATACATTTTTTCTGTTGCTAAAAAAACAAATTCAACCAAGTAAATTTGAAAATCTAATGTCTTTATTTTCATTTCATCTTATCCAGCAAGTAGTGGAGAGCTCCAAGGGGCTACAGAAAGGGAAAAGCAGGAAAAGGAAGTCAGAAACAGAAAAAAAGGATTATTTGAGGGTAAGGTCACCTTCCTTTGGGGACAAAAGGGTCTCATTAGGTGGATAACCTCTCCCTTTGGGGGATGGAGAGGGTCCATGTGACAGGTTAGCCTATCGGTGCTGACCAGAAAATGCCTGACTGACCAGTTACAACTACATTTCTGGGGGAGGTTGAAACTATAATTAGGTCAAGCATTGAGTCTGTTTCATGACATGGCCCAACATAAGTGACGCCATTTTGGGTCTATGGCTTTTTTTTTTTTTTCTTTTTTTTTTTTTGTAGTTAATTTAATTTTGAGACAGAGACAGAGCGAGAACGGGTGGGGGAGGGGCAGAGAAAGAGGGAGACACAGAATCTGAAGCAGGCTCCAGGCCTTGAGCTGTCAGCACAGACCGTGATGCCGGGGCTCAAACCCACAAACCACAAGATCATGACCTGGGCCGAAGTCGGATGCTCAACCAACTGAGCCACCCAGGTGCCCCGATGGCTTTCTTTTTAACACGATATGTGTATTTACTATACATTAAAAGCTGTCAACAACACCAAAACTCCCAAGCTTCTTGATCTAAAATTTCAACTCTTATCCTAGTGCTTTTTGTATTTCTTTCACGTTTGTAAATAATATGCTTTTTCTGTTTATCATTTTAGACATTATCTTTTGACTTCCTGTTACGGTACATGAAAATTTGTGTCTGTTGCTCTCTCCCACATTTTTATCTCCCCCCATTCTACCAATACGGTATGTCACAATTTTTTGACCTTATTATGACTATGTCGGTATTCTTTGCTGACCCAAGGAGTGTGATGTGACGTATGTTTCCCTTCTTATACAACTGTTTGTTCTTCCTGGTGTTCATTGCCTTATTTTGGTCACTTGCTTGGTTTTCTATGTACCATACATACTTTTTTTTTTCCAAGTGTGCCATCAGCTCTACCGGGGGCCTACCATATTATTCTCCAAGTGCTCAAATGCATTAATACATAACCAATCCCTGTTCTCTCCCTGGAGCCCTCGCTTTTGGAATCCTCTGGTTTCCTGTCCTCACTAAACTGATTGATTTCTGGGCCGGTTGCACAGCTGTCATCTAGGGACTTCCCTTGGCCACATTCAGTGGCGTTATCAAGGCTGTCTATCTCTTTCCATTGTCTGGGTTGTCCTCATTTCACACTTATACAGTAAATGGTTATATGAAGCCACCCTTGCTGTGGATCCTAACAAATGGAGGTTCCAGCATATGCCACCTCAAAATATGTTTCTTTGCATATAGATTATTTTGAGCTAAAGACCTTTGAGAGTCAGCAGATGCAGGAAAAGCTCCAAAAATGGGGCACGAGATGTCCTTTTGTAAAAGAAATGTACATTTATAAAGGATATTTCCATTTGTCAAGAGGTTATCTCCCTCAAGTATCAGGAGGAGGTGGATCTTAGCAACTCTTACTAGTGAAGAAGACACCAGCTTAAATCTGCATAACAAACCTTACTAAACCACCATTTTTTGTCATACTTTTCCTGGTCACCTTTTTATAACTCGCCTCCCTTGCCCAGAAGCCTCCTTTCCCTTTGTTGAGCCTCAGGTGGTATATAAGCCCAAATCCTAACCACCCCCTTGGGTTACTCATCATTGAGTGCTTCCACGTGTGTTGGCAATACGTATTTGAATAAATGTGTTTGTTTTTCTCATATTGACCTGTCTTTTGCCTGTCAATTTACAGGGCCCCAGCTGACGAACCTAAGATAAGTGAGGGAAAAAGATGTTTTCCCCTCTCCAATACTAGCCCTAGTGAAAAGTGACTTCTTTATTCTAATGTCCATATTCCAAACCGAGGGAAGTTTTCGATTGGCTTTGTGTAGGTCATTGGCCCCTTATTGACCAGAAGAGATGAGGGTGCTCTAATGGCCTTGTGATTGGTGTCCCCTTTAAGACAACATGGAACCCAGGAGGAGTGGGGATTCCCTGAAAGGAGCCCATCCCACTCACCCAAGTGTCCACTGTAGTATTGAACCAAGTAAAGACAGCTGGAGAGATTACCTTGGGGGCCAGAGAACCAGAGCTCCGTTCTTGGCTGTACTTCCCAAGTGTTTGCATGACCCGAGGAAAATTGATTGGCCTCTCTTCATTGTCCATTCCCTTCAAAGGAAGGATCTAGATGAGAGTTTGTGATATAATCCAGGGTTCTAAAATCTTACCCTGTTGTCCAGTAAGACCTTATATTATAAAGGGTGCTCTGCCTTGAATCTAGACATAGATCACAAAACAATAATGGAAAAGCAAAGTAGAACCAGAAACTAAATAGTCCAAAACAATAATTAAACACTGATTAAATTTTTACTATGAGTCAGGCATTGTTAAAATATTTTATGTGGAGTATCACGTTTTTGTTTTTTGTTTCTTTTTTTTTTTTTTACAAATAGTTTATTGTCAACTTGGTTTCCACATAACACCCAGTGCTCATCCCCACAAGTGCCCTCCTCCATGCCCATCTCCCCCCTCCTCCCCCACACCCATCAGTCCTCAGTGTGTTCTCATCATTCAAGAGTCTCTCATGGTTTTCCTCTCTCCCTTTCCCCCACCATTTCCCCCCTTTTTCTCCCCCATGGTCCTCCATTAAGTTCCTCCTAATCCTCCTATACGTGCAAACATATGATATTTGTCCTTCTCTGCCTGACTTATTTCGCTCAGCATAACACCCTCAAGGTCCGTCCATGTTGCTACACATGGCCAGATTTCATTCTTTCTCATTGCCATGTAGTATTCCATTGTATAGATGAACCACATCTTCTTGATCCATTCATCCGTTGATGGACACTTAGGCTCTTTCCATGTTTTAGCTATTGTGGAGAGTGCTGCTATGAACATTGGGGTACATGTGCTCCTATGCCTCAGCATTTCTGTATCCCATGGGTAAATTCCTAGCAGTGCTATTGCTGGGTCCTAGGGGAGTTCTCTTGTTAGTTTCCTGAGGAACCTCCACACTGTTTTCCAGAGGGGCTGTACCAGTTTACATTCCCACCAACAGTGTAGGAGGGTGCCCGTTTCTCCACATCTCGCCAGCATCTAGAGTTCTCTGATTTGCTCATTTTAGCCACTCTGACTGGCGTGAGGTGGTATCTCAATGTGGTTTTGATTAGTATTTCCCTGATGAGGAGGGATGCTGAGCATCGTTTCATGTGTCTGTTGGCCATCTGGATGTCCTGTTTGGAGAAGTGTCTGTTCATATCTTCTGCCCATTTCTTCACTGGATTGTTTGTTTTTCGGGTGTGGAGTCTGGTGAGCTCCTTATAGATTTTGGATACTAGCCCTTTATCTGATATGTCATTTGCAACTATCTTTTCCCATTCCATGGGTTGTCTATTAGTTTTATGGATTGTCTCCTTTACCTTGCAGAAGCTTTTACTCTTGACAAGGTCCCAATAGTTTATTTTTGCTCTTGCTTCTTTTGCTTTTGGAGATGGGTCAAGTAAGAAATTGCTGCAGTGGAGGTCAAGGAGGTTGCTTCCTGATTTCTCCTCTAGGGTTTTGATGGTTTCCTGTCTCACGTTTAGGTCCTTTATCCATTTTGAGTTTATTTTTGTGTGTGGTTTGAGAAAATGATCTAGTCTCATTCTTCTGCATGTTGCTGTCCAGTTCTCCCAACACCATCTATTAAAGAGGTTGTCTTTTTTCCATTGGATGGAGTATCACATTTTTTATTTCCATGAATTCTTATTCTCTGATTGATCCAATTTCAAAGCATCCTGTTATATCTCTGTGACTCAGTTTCCTCATCTGTAAAAGAGGGGTAATAATCTCACCTACTCAGTGAGGTTTTGGTGAGTATTAAGTGGGGTGATGCACACAAAGCCCTGAGATAATATAATAATCAGTATATTAATCAATCAATATCATTATCAATCAATAATCATGTGTTACCAAGATTATTATTAGCTGTTCTTTTTTTTTTAAATATTTTTATTTATTTCTAGGATAGAGAGAGACAGTGTGAGCAGGGGAGGGTCAGAGAGAGAGGGAGACACAGAATCCGAAACAGGCTCCAGGCTCTGAGCCGGCAGTCAGCACAGAGCCCAACGTGGGGCTCGAACCCACGAACCGTGAGATCATGACCTAAGCGAAAGTCAGACGCTTAACTGACTAAGCCACCCAGGCGCCCCTATTATTAGCTATTCTTCTTGTTGGTTTTCCCAATAGTGGGCATCTGTTCAGTTATCTTTCTCCATCTACCCTCTCTAACCCAAAAGTGTGATGCAATTTTTTTTTTTTTTTTTTTTTGCCTACTGGTTTTTGTTTGATTTGATGTGTCATTCTTTTTAATTCCTCTGGTCACTTTAGGGTAGAAGTGACAATGCACTCAGGCAATTTGCCACTGTTAACCATCATCTACCAGTTTTTGGCTTTTGGTAATTTAAATGTTCTTCTTTCTTTTTAATCTTGTTCTGTTTAACCCATGATGTTTCGCAAAGGCTTACAATTCATTGTGTGAGCTTTCTCTTCCTCGTCAAATAAAGCGTGAATAATCAAATGTAAGATTCCCAGCACAGTGTGTGGAACAGAGGAAGGGCTGGATGAAGATGAGCCACACTTCCTTCCTTATCTTATCCTCTGTATCCTAATACATCTCGTGATTTCTGGCTCTAGGTAGCCGTAAAGAAGCTCCATTCTTTACTGGACAGGATGGTAGAAACAGGGCACCTCCTCTCACTTTGTCTCTGAACAGGTAGAATTTCCGCAGGGTTTATATTGTGGATAGAGACAGCTGGCGGAGTTGTGTGCGAGGGACTTCTAGCATATGGTGCAGCTTAAAACCATTGGTGAGGATTGCAGGGACATGAGTGAGCCAAAGAATTCTTTGTTGGAAGTGTCGTCCAAAAAAGGATAGATCAGGGGCCGCTGGGTGACTCAGTCGGTTACGCATCTGACTTCAGCTCAGGTCACGATCTCACAGTTCGTGGGTTCGAGCCCCGCGTCGGGCTCTGTGCTGACAGCCAGCTCAGAGTCTGGAGCCTGTCTTCAGATTCTGTGTCTCCCTCTCTCTCTGACCCTCCCCTGCTCATGCTGTCTCTCTCTCTCTCTCTCAAAAATAAATAAAACATTAAAAATTTTAAAGTAAACAAAAAAGGATAGATTATATCAACAATGAGCATCTAAGAACTCTTATCATTGGTTCATTCATTCATTCTGCAAATTTTCACTGAGTGATTGCAATGTGCTAGGAGCTGGAGATACCACAGTGCACAAGCCAGATGAAGCCCATGCTTCCTTGAGCGGCCTGTTCCACTGGTGTAGGCTAAAATAGCCTTGCCTGCCATTGGGAACTATTTTAGCACTGTGTGTATGTTATGCCAGCTTAACAACTCTTCCTAACTCCCTTCACTATTGCCATCCATCCCTTCAACCCCCCACCCCCACCCCACCCCCGGCCACAGCATAGCAGCATAGAGACTGAGAGAGCCAAATCACGTTTCCCCGGCTTCCCCTGCAGTCGGGGTCATTAGCTGCTTGACATCATTTTCTACAATGTCCCTGAAGGAGTTGTCTGCTGGGGGCTTCTGGGAAGGATAATGTAGCCGGTGCTACCTCTTCTCCTTCTTCCTTCCCTGAACTTGAACACAATGCTTAGAGCCTCAACAGCTTTCATGTCGGAAGGACCATGAGAGTCGCAGGGATGAGAAGCGGAACCAAGACAACAATGCCTGCCTCTGCACTTCCTGTCACCTGACACTCTTATTCATTTCAGCCACTGTAATTTAGGTTTGTCGTTAGTCATAGCTGGAAACATTCTTAACTGACACACCAAGATAGCAATCGACATAACCCCCTTTACTTTTCCTTTCCTTCTGAAGATGAAACCTCACAAATGTTCCCACATGGAATATTCTTTTATAAACTCAAGTTCCCATTGGGTGGTCATCACTTAATATTTTTGACATAAACTTCTCCCACTTAGGGATTTTTATGGAGTAGAAAAACCAATCTGGCAGCAAAAAGCCCTGTAAAGTTCTGTCGGCTTCAAGTTCAGAATGCAAAATAGGGCTTGGCAGTTCCAAGAAGAGCACATGACTGCTTTCCTGAGTGGTGGTGTAGGGGTGCTGCCTCCAGCATGGGACGAGAATGCAGGAAGTTTCCTTTAAGCATCTCGGTCAAAGCGAAGAACACAAATGCCCACCGAGATGCTGACATCATCATCAACTCCCAACCCCACGAGGTTTGCTGATAAACCATGCCAGGCCTTGCAAGATTATCGTTCCTAATGGACACTCAACTAGGAAGTCCACAGAAACTCAAAGTGCAGCAAAAACTAGCGTGATGATAGAAATCCCAATATTAGAGAGCAGGGAGTGAGCGCATCCCACAAGCCAAATGTGACCCAGCGCCTGTCCTTGTAAAGCTTGTGAGTTAAGAGCACCTTTTCCACTTATAAATGGTTGAAAAGTAATCGAAAAAAGAATAATATTTTGTGACATGTGAACATTATATAAAATTTCAATTTCAGTGTTCCTAAATAAAGTTTTATTGGAACGTAGCCATGCTTATTCATTTGCAAATTATCTAGGGCTGCTTCCACGACACAATGGCAGAGTTGGACAGTTGCTACAAAGAGTCTGTGGCTCACAAAGCCTCCAATATTTGCTCTTTGGCCCTTTACAGAAAGTTTCCCTGGCCCATCACAGAATTTAGGGCCTGAGCAACGACCTGTTCCACAAGAAACATCTATCATGTATCGAATCTCAACGTCATGGGGTGCCAGAGTGGCTCAGTAGGTTAAGCATCGGACTTTGGCTCAGGTCATGATCTCACAGCTCGTGAGTTCGAGCCCCATATTGAGCTCTGTGCTGACAGCCCAGGGCCTGGAGCCTGCTTCAGATTCTGTCTCCATCTCTCTCTGCCCCTCCCTTGCTCACACACTGTCTCTCTCTCTCTTTTTCAAATATGAATAAACATTAAAATAAAAATCTCAGCCTCTGATAAAAGAGTCAAAACAGAGGAAAGATTCTCCACAACACAGAAAAGTCTCCTCAGTTTCTTAAGGCATCGTGTCAAAACCCTATTTAAAAATCATGCCAATAATATATAATTTTGGAAAATTTAGAAAATACTGAAAAGTATGTAGATAATCTTATCACCCATGATAACAACTATTAATATTTTGGGCTTTGTTCTTCCAATATTTTTCTGTGAATAAATATTCCTACAAAACCTGGCCAAAAACTCTATACTAGTATTATTTCACTTGCAACTGATAGGAAACTTACCTTAAATAGGCTTATGCTAAAAAAGAGTAGAAGGAGGAAGGGGCGGGTTTTGGCTCATGTAACGGCAACATACAAGAGTGTTACCGCTTTAGGTATGGCTAAATCCAGAGCTTAATGTAATAGGGCTCTTTCTCCATCCCTTGTTTCCACTTGCTCCATACATATCTCAATATTGGGAGAGCTCTTTCCTCATAGTGACAAAAGGGCTGCAGATGTCCCCACTATACTTCTAATCCACACAACAGCAGCTCCCTATGGGAGCAAAGAGCATTTCTTTCCCCCTGGAAGAAACAAATATGAGTCCTTCCGGTGTCATTCGATGTTTTTGACACCATGAGTTTTTAAAATTTGCTGCCTGATACATGATCCTTCAGACGCCCCACACATCTTTTAAACCCACCTGTTGGAGCAAATGCTCATCTCAGAATCACAAAAATAAGGTTAGATGGGGTCTGAGAAATCATCCAGCGCATTCTGTTCCTTTACAGGAAAGAAAATTGAGATGCATTAAAGATAAGTGGTTTCCCATTATCATTCCAGAAATCAATGGTGGGGAGCCAAATCTAGATAGTTCTGGGATTGACTGCCTTCCACCCGCTGCTTTCTCTCAGATCTCACCCCTGAAGCAAAATTTGAGGCTAGAAAAGCAGTTACCTAATGGAGTGGGCCTGCCCAGGTATCCTGAAAATTAAATGAGTCAGAGAAAAAGAGCAATCTGATTTTCTTCCCTAGTCCTCAATTTGCTTCTAAAAACGGGGAGAGGGTGGGGTAGACGAAGCCACAAAGGCTCCAGTTTGCTTGTTCCTCTTTAACGAAATATAAAAAAATATGCCTTGCTCATTAATCAGAGCTGCAAGCCCAGTAAGACATCCAATAGTGTTAGAGATTGTGACTCTCCATAGATTTTTACTTAATCTTCAAATTACACAATTTGTTTTTGCATTTGTATATTTGTGTGGCAAGGCTCCTGTCGTCCCTGAAATCTTAAAAAGCTGAGCAGGCATGAAGGAGGAAGTGCCATCGTAGGAAGGCAAATTTACTGACAAGGGCATCGGAGGGCTCGGAGCCCATTTGCAGAGGAAGAGAAGGAATCTATCTGCGGACTCCGTGAATCTGCTGATGACGCGGCCAGCGGACGGTGAGCCGTTGAAGGCAGGCATGCTTCCTATATCTGGATCCTGCAAGCACTCACTCAGTGTCCGCCAGACATTGCACGGAAGACCCAGAGGACACGGATCTACGTCCCTGGCATTGGGAGCTTGCAGTCAAGTGTGGAGAGAGATGAGGCCGTGGACAAGTAGCTTCGGGCACCCTGGGTGCCGTGGGAACAGGGGAACGCACGGCGGCGCGGAGCCTCGCTGCGACTCCCGGCGGGGCCTGTGCGGAGTTGCTTCCCCAAGGAGGCCGGGCTGGAGCAGAGCTGGGACGGGCGCTTAGCCAGGGGACCGGGAGGGAAAGCCCGGCAGCGGTAACGACGCACAGCTCTGTGCACACTGCCGGCGGGACAGGTGTCCAGAATTTGGGGAAGAGTGAAGCCATCTAATTTGCTAAAAATAAAAAATAAAAAAAATAAGGAAATGCTGAGTTCTGGTCTGGACCTACGCAAAATCGTGAAGTCCTTTTCCACACACACCACCTCCTCCTCTTTCACTTCCCTTTAGGCTCTCAGCTGACCTCCTGTATCCCATTGGCCAGCTCTTGGCACTCTCCTTACCAACATCTGCTCTTAGAAAGATCCAAGGCTTGTTGATACTAAGGTGTAGATGACTGATAGAACAGTGCTGTGATTTCGTTGATTGGTATCATTTTTACAGTGGACACAATCCCAGACCAAGGAATACATTTTGCGTTGTCCCCATGGTTGGACAAGGTCACCCAGAGAGTGGAATGGCCTGCCGGTGGCCCTGGGCAATCAGAGGCTCCTCCCCTCCCCCCCCCCAACCCAGTCCTTGCAACGTGAGTTGGCCCACAGTGGGATGTGTTCCAGGGACAGAGCCTGGAGAGAGTAAGGCGCTGTTGGTACCGTCTGGACCGTATGTGTGACTGAACCGAATTAAGGCCTTTTTATAAACTCTTAAGATTTGGCAGGTGGGTGGGGCGTCTGGGTGGCTCAATTGGTTAAGTGTCCGACTTCAGCTCAGGTCATGATCTCACGGGGTCGTGGGTTCGAGCCCCGCGTCGGGCTCTGTGCTGACAGCTCAGAGCCTGGAGCCTGCTTCAGATTCTGTATCTCCCTCTCTCTCTGACCCTCCCCTGCTCATGCTGTCTCTATCTCTCTCTCAAAAATAAATAAAACATCAAAAAAAAAAAAAAAGATTTGGCAGGTGGGTGCAGAGATCTGATCGTCTTGCAGCCGCCCACGTCAAGCCTCTTAAGAAAGCTGTCATGTCTATTAAAAGTGCGTGTGGAGTGGCCTCCCTCTTCCTCTGGCCTCTCCTTGCCTTCTGTGTCCGGGATCAGTGTGGGAACTAGCCGGAGGTCCCAGTGTGGACAGCGTAAAGGCCCCAGTGGGGGAGTCACAGGAGCGCCCCGTGGCCTCTGGACAGCATCAGGCTCTCTTGGTGCTACCATGTTGGCATCTCTCTCCAGGCCTCTCCTGGCTTCTCAGCCTGGGTGAGCGTCGCACCTTGGCTTCCCCATTCCTGCCTTGACCCTCTGGACCTCTCCGCACTGGTCGCGCAATGTCATTTTGGGCCTTGGTTTCACACCAGTCTCTGTCCTCACAGCATTTACTCACCCTGTGCTGTGCCGGGGGACATGGGGCATCTCACCAGGGCCGGGAGCGGCACTCTGTAGGGCAGACCATGTTTCTCCTAGGCTCGGCTCATTTCGGAAGATCAGCTATGGCTCTCACAGACTCACTGAGTTCCTGGGAAATGATTTTTTTTTAAGGGGATACTTTCCATATGGCCTAGAGGCTGGATCCAAGTTGCCATTTACTAGCTGAATGACCCAGTGCTGGATACTTTAAACCCTCTGTGACTCAGTTCCTTTGTCTGTACATTGGGAATAATAATACATATCTCAGATTGGTGTGTGTGTGTGTGTGTGTGTGTGTGAATAATTAATACATAAAGAGCACTGAACAGAGCATTCTGTAAGTGCCTCATTATCACACCTCACTGTGTGTGATCTGCAATCATCATGATTAGACATGCTTGTCTTCATCATCATCATCACCACCATCATCACCACCACCACCACCACCCAGTCACGTCTTCACATTTCTTCTATTAAAAAAACTGATCTGGGAGCTTGGGTGGCTCAGTCAGTTAAGTGTGGGACTCCTGATTTCAGCTTCAGTCATGATCTCATGGTTTCGTGGGCTCAAGACCCACATCAGGCTCTGCACTGACAGCACAGAGCCTGCTTGGGATTCTCTCTCTCTCTCTCTCTCTCTCTCTTTTCTCTCTGCTCCTCCCCACCCTCTCAAAATAAATATAAACATAAATAAAAACTATCCCTACTTGATTTTGGAATAAAAAGTTTTGTGCTAATTCAAGGACTTCATGTAAATACGAAGCAACGTATGCTCAGATACAATGCAAGAGGGAAGCAGTCAGAGATAAGGATTTTTCAGATTTTAATTTTTATGGATATCAACAATGGTGGTGTAATGTTTGCAAAGACAATGAATAGTCAATGAACTTAAATGACATTTCTCCAAAAAAGATATACAATTGTTTAATAACCACGTACAAAGATATTCAGCATCCCTAATCACTTCACACCCATTAAGATGGCTATTATTAAAAAAAAATAGAGGGGTGCCTGGCTCAGTCAGTTAAGCATCTGACTTTGGCTCAGGTCATGATCTCACAGGTCTGTGAGTTCGAGCCCCATGTTGGGCTCTGTGCTGACAGCTAGCCCAGAGCCTGGAGCCTGCTTCAGATTCTGTATCTCCTTCTCTCTTTGACCCTCCCCTGCTCCCTCTCTCTCTCAATCTCTCTCTCTCTCTGTCTCAGGAATAAATAAAACATTAAAAAAACTTTAACAAAATAAAAAAAATAGAAAATGACTTGCTGGCAAGGATATGGAGAAATTGGAATCCTATGCATTGTTGGTGGGAGTATTTTCTGCTGTGGAAAACAGTGTGGCTGTTCTCCAAAAAGGTAAGAATTACCATATGATGCAGCAATTCTATTTCTAGGTTTACACCCAAAAGAATTGAAAGCAGAAACTCACAAAGAGGTTACTTACACACCTATGTTCATAGCAGCATTATTTACAATAGTCAAAATGAGGAAGCAGCCCAACTGTCCATTGATGGATGAATAGATAAACAAAGCATGATCTATCTTTCTATCTACCTAAAATGAAATATATAATTCAGCCTTAAAAAAGGAACTTCTTTTTTTAAAAGTTTATTTATTTATTTTGAGAAGAAGTGAGAGTGAGACAGAGAGAGCAAGTGAGCATGAGTGGGGTAGGGGTGGAGAGAGAAGGAAAGAGAGAAAATCCCAAGCAGGCTCCACACCATCAGCACAGAGCCCGATGTGGGGCTAAAATCGCCCGCATGACCTAAGCGGAAACCAAGAGTCAGATGCTCAAACCTGACTGAGCCACCCAGGCACCCTTAAAAAGAAGGAAATTCTGGCATGTGCTACAACATGGATGAATCGTAAAGACATTATTATGCTAAGTGAAATAAGCCAGTCACAAAAAGACAACTACTGTGTGATTCCACTTGTATGAAGTCGCTGGTGTGGTCACATTCAGAAAGGAGCCAAAGACAGAAAGTAGAATGCTGTTTGCTAGGGGGCTGGGGATGAGGGAGAAGGAAGAATGGGGAGTTATAGTTTAATATTTCCGGGACGCTTTTGTTTTGTTAAGATGGGTAGTAAATCACCCATGGGTAGACCAGAAAGCCAAAATCTCTACATGTGGTCACATCCTTTATTTGGCGAATATGTATATGGTGCTTATTATGTGCCAAGCGTTACTCTAAGGGTTTCGGACCATAGTTCATCACTTCATGGGGATTAACAACCTCATGGGGAAGGTACTCCCAGGAGCCCCCTTTTATAGGTGAGGAAACTGAGACATGGAAATGTTCAATAATCGTACAAGGCCATGTGGCTAGTATGCAGCCAAGCCAGGCAGTCTGGCTCCAAGGTCTAGGTCTAGATAAGTACATTACCATTTTCAGAGGCCTCCCACTCAGCTTTTGGAGTAACAATTAACATTACAGCAAACCACAAAATCCTGACCGTGGTGAATTATTTGAAAGGATCTTAGGCAGAGTCTGAACAGCTGTGTTCATAAATATTATCTTGTGGGAGTAGGTAGGGCAAGGTTACTGGCTAACTTGTTTCGTGGTTAAAGGACTTCAGTAAATTCTATTTTATTATACCACAAGAAATTAGTTTTGGTATTTTCGGCTTCTGGAATGGACAATTTTACTCATCGCTGCTCATAACCTTGTTTAGATTATAATTAGGCACAGCAATTTTATGCCATTTACTTCGTATGAGTAACGTGGCTCAGAATACGCAAGTCATGGTCTATGGCTGCAGAAACTGCCCCACTAAGTTAAAATTTGATTTGGATAAAAGGTTGTTTGTTTTGTTTTGTTTTTAACATGCAGCAGAGTTTGGGAACATTTTTATTATCTTTTGTGAATCATGGGTTGCAGAATGATGGGGTCAGAATGATCTGACCCCGGTTCAACCTCTGCATTAGCATTTACTGAGCCTCTGTTTCCTCATCTGCAAACTGGAGGTAGTAACCTATCGCATGCGCGAGTGTGAGGATTAAGTGAAACAATATGCAAAATAACACATAAAAGGATTATCAAAGTGCCTGGCCTGATGTAAGCTGTCAGTAAATGCATTGTATTAATCACCGTGGCTCTTAGAATTTTGCTGGAATTCCCAAAGACCTGTGATCCTTTGCTCTGAGATTCAGAAAAGGGGACAGTGATTCAATTCTTTGACGTTGCCCTAAGTATACTGGAGCCATCTAAGATTCCAGAGTGTTTTCCACGTCTTTCTTTAGTTACGAATTTGTTTTAAAGGGTGCCAAAACATGCCACATACAAATCTGTTTCACTCTGGAATTGTGTATATTGGAGAAAAAGGAAGTGTTCACCAGGACTTTGACTCTCTTCCTTTTTCTTCGGAAAAAGGGTCCCTCTGAATAGAAAACCAGGGGCAAAGAAACTTGTGAGCGCCTTTTTACTATTGGGCTGTTTATTTTTTCCTTTTGATAAACACTTTTATCAGAGGATTCATCTTGTCAATAACGCACATATTCCGGCTCCTAAAGTACCCTGTGACTTCTGAGTAAGCATAACCCCGTTCTGCTGACCTAGGGGAAAATAAAGATTTGAAAAAAAAAAAAAAAATGTACCCAAGGTAGTGGAAGAGGCCCTGGGCCGGCAGCAACGTCTGGATTCCAGTCTCGCCCTCCCATGGCCATGGCCCATCCGCGGGGTCTCGTCCCGGCCAGAGATGGGGGTCCTTCTGCACCTTCGCCGTGGAAAGGGAACAGGCACCTGTCCCTTTCCCCCATCATCCCACGCACCAGGTTTCTGTGATTCCCACTCAACGCGCTTTCGATGTAAAGCGCCAGGGAGGTGGCGGGATCCGTCCAAGCGCAATTCCTAGGGCGTCTCCCGAGGAGCAGCGCCGGGATCCGAGGAGCAGCTTCCCACGCTCGGCGCCGCACCCGCAGCCCGAAGCAGCAGCACACGGTAGACCCCGTCTGGGCGCGCAGGCCCCGCCCACCTCCGCCCGAGGCCCCGCCCCTCTCCGCCGCGGCCTCCCATTGGCGGACCCGCGCGTCAGTCGGCCCCCGGGCTCCCGAGGCGGGAGGGCGCCGACCGCGGCCCCCACCCCGCGCCTCGCGAGCCAGCCAGCCGCGGGGAAGCGATCCCCGGCGCCGGCGGGCGGCCGCGGCGTCTGACTGACCGACGGAGGAGGCTCCGCGCGCGACCGCAGCGCGCGGCCGGCATGGCGGCGCAAAGAAGCCCCCCGCGGGTGCGCGCGCGGGCGCGGGAGCGGGAGGGGCCGCGCGCGCCAACCGCAGGTGGGCCCCGGGCCGGGGGCGGGGAGGGGGCCCCGCGGGCAGTCCCCGGGGCTGGGGTGCGAGGCCTGCGCGCTGAGGGTTGGAAGGTCCGGGGCGCCCCAAGGCAGGGGGCTGCCCCGCAAACACCCCCGGCAGGGTCGGGGCTGCCGTCGGGGACGGAGGTCGCCGCGCGTCTGAATGGGCACGCGCCCTCGGGAAGCAGATCTGAGTCGGGGCAGGGAGGGCGGGTTCCTGGGAGGAGGGTGGGGGCTCAGCGCCCCCTTCTCGGTGTCCCCTCCGAGAACTTGATTGTCGCCGGGGCGGTGGGTGCGGGGGACGTTGCCGCGTTTCGCGCTCTGCCGGCGGAGGATGTGGCCCACACCTTCGCAGCGGTCGAGACGTGCTGAACAGCAGAGAAAAACTGGCTTTTGAACAGAAATGCCACCGAGGACAGGAGCGGCAGCACACGGTGGCACAGGTCGCGCGCGCAAGCCTGGCGGCCGGGGTGGGGGCGCGGCCCCTGTGTCCGGGCGTGTGGGCGCGTCTGCGTGGGTAGCTGGGGTAGGAGGGGAGGGGGTTTTCCTCCTCCCCCCACACCCCCCTCCGGGCGCCCTCCAGGCCCAGCTCCGAGGAAGACGACCGTGGCCGCTTCTCAGCGCTGGGCACATTCCCCGTGTTTGTCTGGTGGCCCCCGCAGGGGTGTGACCCTCCCGGCGATGTGGGGGAGCGCCCCTGTTCACAAGCGCAGGGTTCGGGCTCCAGCCGCCGCAGCGTTTATGGGAGGCTGGCAGGTGCCAGTCCTGGTTATTAACTGGAGTGCTCGGTTCCAGCAGGAGCTTTTGATTCACACGGCAAGCTGCTGGGTGTGGTGGAAACAGTGCTGTTCTGGGAGTCTGGACTGGACGTGAGTTCTAGACCTCATTCTGCCCAGGACGCTGTGCCCAGAAGCCACAGCCGTTGGGGTAACTGGTCCCTAAGGCCCCTCCCAGTCTAGACTTCTGTAACTGACTTACCTCCCAGCCTCAAAAGTTTGGAAATTGGACTCATTTTTCCACCTTTCTGCACCTTGAATTATTACAGAATTAGCCAAATATTTCCTGTGGGTGCATTCATTTGAACCTCTTATGATGTGGATTCCCACCCCCCACCCCCCCTTCTCCTTGCCGTATTTTAGGAGAGAAAGCAAAGGTGGAAATGGAGTTGGGCTCAGCAGAAGAAAGCTGGTTTGGGAGGCAGAAAGGTGCCTACTCTGGGCTTAACCTAACAATCAGGCATTTTTACTTCCGATGCCTCAAGTTCAAGGTGTGCCAGCACTGGGAGCTCAGAGAGAATTCTTTCCTCAGCTCCAGCCTGTGGGGACCGCAGTGCCTGTGCACAGTGCAAGAATGTGATTCAAGGATCAGGTTATGGAAAACTTTTTTTTTTTCCCTCCAAAACATAATCACATAACCTCTGAGGATTTAGGAGCATAGTTTCCCTTCTTTACCAATCATGTTTGGGGGTGAAAACGCTTTCGAGTCAATTGCGAAAGCTAGGATGGCGGCGAGTTATTTTTACCTACCCCTCTTTTGGTAAGAGCCAGTCGCAGACTCACTTCCGAAATCATAGCAAATGCTAATAAGTAACACTTGACAATGAAAACCAAATGGACAGCAACCAGAGGAAACCCACAGAACGGGTAGAGAATGGAAAGCATTTTTTGGTAGCCATTTTTACTAATTCTTTTTCGGTGCTTGGATATTGAGAATCATGAACTGAACATTTGTGCACCATATTACGGGAAAGACACTGAGAATTGGAATGGGAAGTGGCACCCCAGATCATTTGGTGCAATGCCCTGAGGCCCCAACAAGGCCCAGGAGGAAAGAGGAAGCAGGGGAGACCCACCCTCTGCAGGAGAAGCTCAAAATCCTTAGCATACCTTTGGCAGTCTGGTGTTTGAAGAGGGGATGTGTGCCCCACATTCTTCCTGGCTCCTGGTGCCTCGGGGTCAGCCTCAGGGTCATTAACTGTCATGACTGGTTCAGATTCTGTTGTGGGTCTTCACAGAAAAGCCTGCAGGTTTTCAACCAGGCCACCCGGACCCGCAGGACCCCATGGTGGTCCCTAGGCGCTCGCCTAGGCAGGAACGCCCAGTGTGGAATGGGGGACCCATCAGTCATGTGCCCTCATTCTAGCGACACAGACTGCAGCTCTGTCCCTGTCCCCGTTCTTGTTTTATATGCTGTTCTGAGTAAGATTTTGTTTGGGAAAAAGAGTCTAATGCTAAACAGAAAGTTTCCAAATAATGGTAATGGCCAATATGTTTGAATTTTGCTGTTGTCTTTATTACATGTAAATAGCTTAGAGCCATGCATAGTGCATTGTACGCTCTCAAAGGTTAGCTCACTCAGAGGGTATTATTAGTGTCATTACCTTATACCATGAGGAGTTGTTATTTTTATCCCTTTTTTATCGGAACCAAGTCATGTGCAAACTTGTACAAGATTTCCCACTTCCCACCTAGACCTTTCTACTAACAAAAAGCTGTGTTCCTCAGTACCATGGAATACATTATTCCAAAGCCATTCAAGGATGACTTTATGTACAAAGCAGCTGCTTTTGATCCACCGAATTCTGTCTTTGCCTCGTTCCCTTGGGCGCTCATAGGTACCACACTCGGTAGACAAGTGAGTTTACGTGGTGAGCACTTCTGTGTTAAAAGGGAGAGGGGGTAGGTCAGAACAGCTAAGGACCAGGCAGCTGGGCCCTGGCCGGGAGAGCGATGAGAATCGGGGTGGGGGGCGGGGAGTGCGCATACATTCCCTCCTCAACTCAGACTACAGAGGGTGCTAGGAATTGTGATCTTATTCTAGAACCAGTGCCTTCCAAGCCTCTGCTCTCAAGGACTTAGACAACGAGCAGAGGGGGTGCTGGCAGTGGCCAGGGGGTGCCAAGGAGGAGAAGGGGTCCTTTGTGTGCTAGTTGTAACCTTAAAGAGAAATATTTCCCTTCTTTAAAAGATAGGTCGAAGGCCTAGGAACAAAAGCAAACAAACAAAACCCAAACGCTACAATTAAAAACACACGCAACGGAACGCCTAAAACCAAACGGTCCATAGTTGGTATTCTCGTGCCAGCCTGTTTGCCCCATCTGTGAGATGGATTAAATGCCAAATAAAATGTAAATTCTGGTACTGAGTGTTGTGGCTAAGTAGAAATCTTTGCCAATCTTTGATTGGCACAGTTATGCGTTTGAAAATGACCTTTCCCCTGGCTCCCCGGAGTGGGTGGCCACCTGTGGCACCCCGTGGTGTCCTTGCCACGGGAGCGGTGGGCATTTGAGGTCTCCTCACGGTGCTGGCCACAGAGACACTGCCCGTGGGTAGTCTTATGTAATCTTTACAACCACCACTCTGAGGCTCGGAAAGGTTACGGAATTTGCTCAAAGTTTCCAGCTAAGTGATGGCCAGGATTCCAGCCCCGGCAGCGTGGCTCCACCCAAAACCAGTACTTAACCACCCGCTTCGTCTGCCTCCCGAAACACGGCTCAGGCTTACACCTGCGAGTGCTCTCGTCCTGGGTCACTGCCCCACATTGCAGCTGTTCTCCATTAAAGCTGGGTTCCCATTGTATACCCTTGTTGTCGCTCGCATAACTCACAGGTCTGGGGTGCAGGAGAATTGAGATTATGACAAAGTCATCATGATCCAGCTGAAACTTGCAACATACACGGTTGCTTCTTTGTAGCTATTAAAGCCCCTTCACCAACGGTCTCGAGCAGAGCGAGTTGGTTACTGGGCTGGTGTATTTGACCTTTGCCTCTGGTCCACTTGATCTTTTGGCAAATGTTCAGTTACTTAAAACAATCGTTCTTAGAACTGAGGTGGGACACACATTTACTGATGTGTAATTAACTTAATGCAAGAACATAGAAATGTTATTTCACGAGAAATCAGCAGAGAAAAGTGTTTGTTAATGCACTCGTTTTTGACTGTAATCTCTTGTTCTAGTCACGCCCCATTTTTGTACTTTCTCATTTAATTGGAGCCAGAAGAGACAGGTGGCATCGTGTTTAAGACAGGGTGTTTTGTTCATTTCTAGGAGACTAAGGACTATTGTCTGTACTGTTGCTGGGATTCTCCGGTAATAAACGAAAATCTCAGTCACTGTACCATGTAAAATGCCATGCTTGATAAATCTCTGAATTAAGAATTTAATAGTGAGCCTTTTGTTGTTGATTTAGCCATATATCTATGACTTTGAGTCTATGTGGGATTGTGGATGATAGGTATATAGTAATTTAAAATACTGTATTAGCTCTCTCTCCGCTCGCCCTGTAATTGGCTTTTATGAATGTTAGGGTTAGTCTTCCAGCCAAGGGAATAATAATGTAATTGAAAATTGGTTTCTCAAGAGATCCCCATCTCACTCCTCCAATTCAGAGAGAAGTGGGATCTGATTCAAAGTTAAGGGTTAACTGTCAAAAGGAGAGAGGCATACTGCCCTCTCTTTTTTTTTTTTTTTTAATTTTTTTAAATGTTTTATTTATTTCTAGGAGAGAGAGAGAGACAGCATGAGCAGGAGGGTCATAGAGAGAGAGAGGAGTCAGTCCACAGACTGAAACAGGCTCCAGGCTCTGAGCTGGCAGTCAGCACAGAGCCCGACGCGGGGCTCGAACCCACGACCCGTGAGATCATGACCTAAGCGAAAGTCGGACGCTTAACCGACTAAGCCACCCAGGCGCCCCGACATACTGCCCTCTCTTGTTCCCATTACAGTGGACATGAGCCCCCCGCTCTCTCTCCCCTGGGACAGCCTCAGTAGGTACAAACGGGAAGGAGATGGAGAGGGGAGTTGGTGGTGGGAGCTCATTGGGCAGGGGTCTTTGAACAACTTGTGTCTCTAAGTCAGGGCAGCGAGTTCCCAGAGCCTTTGGTCCCCCAAGTTTAGGAGAAGTGAACTGACTCCCTTCTTGCCTGGTAAAGAGAGAATCGTTCTCTTAAGTCTTAGAGTAACACCTGGTCCAATGCGGGCAGAATTGTGCACCTGTGACACAGGAAGGCCTCACCGCTCCGGGGGCGGCAGGGAAACTGCGTACCCTGTGCTTTCCTGGCCCCGTGTCCTAGGTCCTTAGGTAGGAACGCCCCGGAGGAAGCAGGATGGCTTATAGGAAGGGGGAAGTGGAAGAGATGGCGAGCCAGTGCCGGCGCGGACTCAATATAATCAGGCACCATCTAGATATAAAGGTCTGGATGGTGCTGACGCCAGCTCTTTGTCATTTTACTGGGCATTTGAAGATGAACTTGGGGTTCAGTTTGTAGCTGAGGATGAAGTTGGCCCCTTACCTTGAAAAGCAGTTGTAGCCAATGGAATTATGAATAGAAGGTGGGGGTGCGCCTCAGTTTTGCACCTGAAGCAGCGTCAGACTCGGGCATGTCGATGCCTTCTCTGCAATCTGAAGCAGAGAGAACAGTCGCTCAAACCGAGAGAGTTTATGAGGTTCGTTTCACCCACGATGTCTCCCATTTTGTTTTTTAAATATCTGTCCAGCTCCCTTTTGGCAAACCCCGCTGACTGTTGGGACAGAGGCCTCGCACGGCAAATGCGCGTTGGCCTGTGCTGTCTTGTTTTCGCTTTAACATCCCAGCATTGTCGCCCATTTGTGCCTCATTGATTCATTCATCCAAAATGTGGAGCCGGTGACCTGCGAAGGTACAGCGCTCCTTCTCGCTCCCTCCCAGGCTCTTCCTCAACCTTGCTTTTAAAAAAATCATGGCGTGTTATAGAAGCTGGTCACCTCCAGGGAAGTGCTGGCGTGAGTCTGTAGAGCTGAGCACGGCTTCTAAGGGTTGGAGTAGTTGCTGGCGTTGTCACCGTCTCATGTGGCTTCTGTACGTGTTCAGGGCATCTTTCCTGGGGTGCAAGTTGTGAGTAATGCTTTTGTTTTTGTCTTAAGGTTTATGTATATTTGAGAGAGAGAGCGTGAAGGGGAGGGGCAGAGAGAGAGGGGACAGAGGATCCGAAGCAGACTCCCCACTAACAGCACAGAGCCCAATGCGGGGCTCAAACTGACAGAACCATGAGATCATGACCTGAGCCCATGTCAGACGCTCAACCGACTGAGCCGCCCAGGTGTTCTGTTTTGAGTAATGTTTTTTTTTTTTTAAATGTTTATTTCTGAGAGAGAGAGAGTGAGAGACAGCATGAGCACGGGAGGGTCAGAGAGAAAGGGAGACACAGAACCTGAAACAGGCTCCAGGCTCTGAGCTGTCAGCACAGAGCCCGACGCGGGGCTCGAACCCACGAACCATCAGATCATGACCTGAGCCAAAGTCAGACGCTCAACCAACTGAGCCACCCAGGGGCCCCTTGAGTAATGTTTTAAGTATAGTTGAACCCACTTGCTTCACAACTACTTAAAATCCTGTGCCTTGTGCCCCAACATGCCTGTTCCTCCAGCATAACTCGGAAACAAGTTAACATGAAGAGCCCTGTGGTGGATGACAGGAAATGGCAGTTAATGACCTGGCCTCCCTATGTTCGTTCACAGAGGAGGAAACTGAGGTGGACCAAACCATGGGCTCCTGACTCTTTGGTGCCTGTTCATCCCACTGCCCTGAAGCCATCCCACTAGGTGGCCACTTCACATTCTCATTTCCTGCTTCATATTTTCACAAGTGTAATTAAGGGAAGAGAAGACACACTGGTGGCTCACCGTTTCTGCACACGTCTTCCCAGTGAACCACCAAGATAGAGGCCGTTAGTTAGGATTAGGTATGGTGGAATAAGAGAACAACCCCAAATAAGTGAATCAAGTTTATTTTTCTCATGTCACAGCTCAAAGGTGCACCCCCTCCCCGCTTCCAGGCCCAGAATGGGCTCCATGTTGTCAGGGGCCCACTCCCCCATGTCATTTCCACTGTGCATGGCTTCCATGACCAGCTACCTCATGGTCCAAGGTGGCTGCTCACCCCTAGTCACCGCACTTACATTCTAGCTAATCGGGAGGAAGGACAAGGAATACGCTCCTCTCCGCAGAGCCTTCTGAAAATTGCACATGATGCGTCTTAGTCAGAATTCACTCACACAGTTACACCTGGCTCCTGGCGAGGAGGAAATGTAGCCCGTATTCAGGTAGCCATGTAGGCAGCTGAAAGTCAGGATTTTAGTTCTGTGGAGGAAGAGAGAACAGATACTGAGGGAAACTCTCAGTGTTTGTCATGGAGACGCACGGACCGGGTCCTGATTACATGGAATCCTTTTACTAATTCAACAAATATTTATTAACTGTCTCCTCTGCGCCTGGGCACCAAGAAAGCAGAGGGAAAACAGACACAATCCCAGTCCTTAAGACGCTTACCTACGTAGGGAGACAGACACTGTTCAAACACAAACACGGTTGTGTAAACCGTGCTAAGTGCTGTGAAGGGAAGAGACGCTGTGTGCTGAGAGAGAGTAACGGGGACTTGAGCAAGCGCGGGGGGGTGGGAAAGGGTCAGAGGCTTTGTCCCAGGAAGTGACATTGGAGCTGACAGCCAGAGAAAGAGTCGAGTGGAGGGTATGACAGGCAGAAGAAAGCAGGGGTGAAGGCTGGCGGGAGGCAGGGTGGGCTCTCACGGAGGAACTCCCAGCCAGTGCTCTTGAGCAAAAGCCACAGAGGGGACAGAATGGGGAAGAACGGGGGTCAGACTGCATGGGGCCCCGGAGGAAGGGGGACCGCCATGGCGTGCTGGCCTTGAGGATGTCCTGGGACGGGGAGTTTCAGTGCTGACACTGGGAGGGTCCCAGGCAGGCCGGGACAGGCTGGCCACCCTTGCTGGAGGCCACATTAATAATCAGGTTCCTTGCATTTTAATTTCAGCGAAGTCCCTTTATAGATAGGCGTAGCTCCGCCGTGGAAAAACAACCGGCTGGTAAAACTCGCCCCCTCCTGTTGGCTGAAAGGAGAGAGGCACAAAACACGGGCCACACGTCTTTCTTTCTTTCTTTTTTTATGTTTACTTGCTTATTTATTTTGAGAGAGAGAGAGCACGCACAAGTGGGGGAGGGGCTGAGAGGAGAGACAGAATCCCAGGCAGGCTCCACATATCAGCACAGAGCCCGATGGGGGGGCTCAAACTCACGGACCTCAAGATCATGGCCTGAGCCAGGATCAAGAGTCGGTTGCCCAACTGACTGATCCCCCGAGGCGCCCCACTTCTTGTGACCAGTGAGACTGTAACCGGCATGATGTCTCCTAACGGAAACCTTGGGAAGTGATTGGCATGTGCTAATATGTGACTTGAGAGACCGGACCGGCTGAGGACGGAGGAAGCCTTACTCCCAGCAGGTCTCAGCGCCGGCAGTACACTGGGGTCACCTGGGGACCCAGCAAAAGATGGGGGCCTGGGCCTCGGCCCACAAAATCAGAACAGGCACAGGCGGCCCTGGGGCAAGGGAGATTCTCTGCCCCGTCCCAGAGCCCCCGAGACCGGGCATGGGTGCGGATCGCCGGGCACCTCGCAGAACACAGACGAGGCTTGTGGGGGGCCCCCGCGGATCTGTACCCCTAAGTGCCCCGGGCCGCAGGGGTGTTGCTGGGCCAGAGGCCTGAGTACGTGTCTGTAGGGTCTGATGCGTTTGTTTCGAGTTTCCTTTTGTGGAGAGTGGAGCTAAAGGGCCGCGTAAAGGTGGAGGGGGAGGTGGGGGGAGAGGAGGAAGACCTGGAGAAGACGGGGGGCTCTGCTTTGTGCCGCTGTCAGGGGTGCGCCCATCTCCGCTTCTCAGTTCCAAAGGTTTGTGGGTTACAGGGTGCGGCTGGTTCCTGGTTCTGGAAGAGCCGGCTCCGATGGCTTCTGGCTGGGATGGCGTAATGCAGAGGTACCCTGACCTCTCACACCTCGTTAGAGGCCTTTCCAGGTCACTTCACGGGCTGGTAGGATCCTGTAAGAAAAGCCAAAATAATAATAATAATAATTGGAGGAGGAGAAGAGGGAGAAGAAAAGCCAGATTTTAAATAGGAGATGACACACCCATTGCATGTCAAAAGGCAACAAAATAACCAAGCAAACAAAAACCACCACTGGCTGTGGAGTGGAAAATGGCTTTGGAAAGGGAAGCCAATTAGAAGGATTAGTAACCATTAGCAACAGAGCCCAAAAGGTTCTGATTAATGGAAAAAATCACCTCAGGGCAAAAGTGAAAGGTGGCTTGTGTGAGTTTGCCTTGAGTTCTCTCCTGGTCACATTTCATAAATGCCTGGGAGGTGGAAGACAGCCTTCATCTTTAAGGGTCTAAGAGTTGAGGGGCGCCTGGGTGGCTTAGTCGGTTAAGCATCCGACTTCCGCTCAGGTCATGATCTCAGGGCTCACATATTCAAGTCCTATGTTGGGCTCTGTGCTGACAGCTCAGAGCCTGGAGCCTGCTTAGGATTCTGTGTCTCCCTCTCTCTCTGCCCCTCCCCAGCTTGTTCACGGTCTTTCTCTCTCTCTCAAATATAAACAAACATTGAAAAAGTTATAAAGGTTGAGAGTGTGCGATCAAAGCCCTGGCGAGTTGAGGCAGTGAACCAGATCCAGGAACATGAACTTGAGCAGGATTACGTGTCTACTCCTAATCTAAAAAGCACAGAGCCTGCACACAGGATCTGTGTGCTTCCCTTGCCAGGTTCTGGACGAACTAAAAGGTGGCCATGAGGAGTCAGAGATTTTTAAAATGTCAGCTCAGTGATAAAACCTGCATGCCCCACTTGTGTGGCCCGATGGGCTTGCTAAGCCTTGCCCGAGCTGAGCTCACGCCTGAAGGTCACTCCCTGCTGGCAATGGAGGAGGGGCTGACCTGAGCAGTTTCTCCCAAATCTGCCCTAGACCAGGCCCTTGGGAAGGAGGCAGGTGAGAGAGGGCTGGGGCAGGGGCCGGAGCCAGGTGTCCAGGAAGGATATCCGGCAGGACATCTGAGGACAGTGGGATGAAAGAGCAGACCCCCCCTCCCCCCTCAGAGGTTGGGAGACCTACTCCAGCAACAGGGCTTTAAGTTGATGGCAGGCTAATTGCGTCAGGCTTTTGTTTCTCAGCTATACGATACTGACTAATACAGTCTCAGGCTGTGTGCCTACTGTGCATCATCTAGAATCAGGTTCAGCAAAGCACGGTCCATGGGCTGAATCTGGTTCTATGGCCTGTGACCTAAGAATGGTTTTGACTTTTTTTTAATGGTTGGAAAGAAAAAAAAAATCAAACATGGGAAACTTCTATGAAATTCGGCTCTCAGTGTCTGTAAATAAGGTTTTCTTGGAACACAGCCTCACTGCATGTTGTCTAACGGCTGTTTTTTGGTCAGGGCCCATTTGGGTACTTGGGACAGAGACCAGATGGCAGACAAGCTAAAATGCTTGCTCTCTGACCCTCTAAAAGAAAACTGGCTGACCCCTGACCGAGAATGAGGGAGTCGTCATGTTTTTGAATTGTCTCCTGGGTGGGTCACGCCAGAACATCGCGTTCTGTCCTGTGGTCCCACTTTAAGTGTGGAACGGGTTCAGAGGAGAATGACCGGGACGATGAAAAGATCCCTCCCCGCCCCCCCCGCCCCAGCCCGGGTCATAGGACTGACTGAGACAACGGGAATGCCTAACCTCGAAGAGAAGCAAGCACAGTGGAAATGATAGCTGCCTTCTATGGTTGTGCTTGTTAATTGTTTTGAATTCTTAGAAGAGAATTGCTCCAGGAAGGCAGTTATGAGGTTAATTGAAAGGGCACTGACCTTGAGTCAGAGCCTGTTGGATCAAGTTCAGACTTCTACTTGCTTTCTCTGGGCTTCAGTTTCTTCATCTCAAAACTGATGGGGTGCACGTGACGGCCCATCAGATGACCAGGTCCACAGCGAATTAAGATTCCGCCTTCACCTCCGAGGTGTTTTCAGGCCGCAGAGGACACAGTCACAAATATGCCTAACTGACCCGTGGTGTAGACAGAGTGTGGCAGCCAGGGGCAGGGGTGGGGAGAGCACTCTGTCTACACCGCTCTGCAGAGCGGCTGGTGTGAATCAGACCTTGGAGAATAAGTGGAACTCCAGCCTTCGCCCAGAGCATTCTGTGATCCTGTGAAAGACTTGAAGTGTGTTGCACAGAAGAGCAATCTGACATGTTCCTCATGACTCCGAGCAGTAACGATTCGAGCTGGGGCTGCAGATCTGAACACGCCCGCCTCCTGCTCAGGGACTTTCCCTGCTCGGCAGGCAGCATCGGCATCTCTAACGGGGTCTACAGGCCCAGCTGCGCCCCGCCCCTCACCTGCCTGGCCTTGTGAGCTCCTGCGTCTCCCCGGGGCTCCGCTCTGTCTCCCGGGGGAACCGGTCAGGTACCCACGTGACCTCTGCTGACGGAGCCACGTTTCTGTGGAGCATTGGCTCCATTGTGCCCCCGAAAACAAGGAGAGGTCAGCTTGCGTCGGCGATTATGACACCAGCTCTTGGCCTGGGTTCGGCCTGCAAGAGGTGCTTCATCTATATTCATTGAGTAATGATAGACTTTGATCAATGAAGAGAGAAATATTCCAGAAAAGGAAGTGGTCTCCCACACATGGGAGCGAGTTCCCAGCCCCAGAGGGGCAGGGGAGGTTGTCACAGGGACGCAGGGGGAGAGTTTCCATCTGCACTGTGGTTACATGCACACTTTTGTGGCTGGTGTTTAATTTCGTCCACCCCTCTGTTATCACTGATGGTCTCCTCCGCTAGGGAGGTGTTTTGAGATTCTTGAAGCTCAGTGGTTTGGCTGAGGTCCTGCAGTTAGAAAATGGCAGAGTGAAGACAGACTTGCCGGCTGGTTCCGCCAGGTCAGGGCCAAGGAGAGTGTCTGGGTGGATCAGGTGATCCTGGAGTGTTGAGACTTTTCTCCAAAAGGCGTTACAACTTGCTGGTCCACAGAAGCCTATCCCACCTCACAGCTCTTGTATTTTTATAGTTGGGAGGGTTCAAAATCCCCTACGCATGATTAGAAGATTAAACTTCTCTTTTAAAGTGATGGATTGCAGTTAACTCCCCTGAACTTGTGCCCTAGTAAATGGAAAAACTCTGAGCTACGACATTGTTACACACACACACACACACACACGCACAGCCCTGTGAGTGTTTAGCAAGGAGCAGTTTCCTGTTGTATTTACTGACATTCAGTTTAACAGGAGCCTTGGGTAAAAACATGCCCAGTCCCGCGGGGACTGTGCTCCTAGCCTAAGTGGGTTGCATGACAGGGTTACAGCTGAATGTCTCACTTGTCATGACTTTCTAGATAAAAACCTTCCCCTTGGTGGCTCTCTTCCTCAGTGATACTGATCTTGCACTTTTTGGTTATAGTCCTTTACTAAGTGGAAGATTGTCATTGCTTAATTGAGCAGAATTCATATTGAAATTTACAAAAGCTCACAAAGTCTTTTGCCCTCACCCTTGTTAAGAGGGTATTTTTTTTTTCCCTCTGTAGCTGATAGGAAAACAAACAGCTAGCCTGTGAATTTTCAAGAAGCAAGACCCCTTAAGCCTGGTCCTTTCCACCGCTGTGCTGACTTGTAAAGTTTCTCCGGTGGTTCCCCCGCGCTCCAGATGACTGAGAAGCCTTGCTGCCATCCCAGGACTTGTTCTGTGTGTTTATCCTTGGGCTTGCATCCTGCTTAGTTTAGTTGTTTGGACTAACGTACGTTATGTTGCTTTATTCGCCAGCCTCTCGGTTTCTCAGAATTAACCTCAGAGAGAGACGACAGGCTTGGAGAGGGAGGCCTGCCTGCCACGTGGGCGTCGAGCTCACAGGAGCTGGCGTTATTTTGCGTCCCTGCAGCGAGACCCCCTTCCTCCCCAAAGCCAGAGGTGCTCACCCTGGGGCGCGCAGGTCGGGGCTCTGTGGGCCCAGACAAGCCGGCCAGTAGCCCTCCTGACGGGAGGGCATCTTGTCACTTCACCATGAGCTCCTTCAGGACAGAGCATATGACTTTCCGCTGCCTGCCAGCCCAGGGTGAGGGTTTGCGGGGAGAAAGTGTAACCAGAGAAAGACTAGCAGGAGAAAGGAAGGCCCTTCCAGACCTTCCTGGGTCCCGGCACCACTGGGCGGATGATCAGACCTCTCTGCAATACTTCCCACCTTTGGTTAGAATAACCCGAAAGCCACATTCACTTTTTCAGAGCAGATGGTGCTCCACGACTCAGCTCAGAAAAGTGTGAAAAGCTTACCAACGCCTCTTTGTCCAGGTTACCCACCAACCGCTTCAGTCCTCTGGCTGCAGAAAGTGTGAAGCTGTCCTGGGGCCCCACCTGGCCCCCCTCTGCTCCCTGATCCGTCAGTCTGTTTCTCTAGGGCTCTGTCTCCCCTGCCTCCTGCTAATTAACCATAATGTGGAATTGATGCAGAAGGAGGAGCTGTTGAAGTCATTAAATTACATTTAGTATCTTTTTTTTTTTAACAAGATGACATTAATGCATGTATTTCTTCACTCCTTCTGCTCTCAAACATCTAAATTAAATTGCCTTTTACGTCTTTTGGCTCAGGCCTCATCTCCCCCCTCCGTGGCCCACTAGGTAGCCCCTGATCTGCTTTCAGGAGAAAGTCAATAGCCAGATGTAGTTGGCTGTGTAGACGTATGGAGGGAGAGGTGCCGTGGTTGGCTGTACCATGAGTAAGATTGGGAGAAAAGCGGACGCAGGGACGGATGGGCTCTCTGGGCCAAGGAAACCACTGGATGTTTTGAGGGTGAGGGAGACCCTGAGGAGTTTCCATGAGAAGGAGCCCAGGGCCCCGGGGTGGGGGTAGGGGAGGGGGGGCTGCCATGTGCATAATCACTCTGTTTCCGCTCTTCAGTGTCTTTTGGTTTTGTTTTCAGGGTTTGTTTTTTTTTTCTTTTTGGTTTCCTGTGTTAATGTTTGAATTTTTTCAGCTTTGGTACATTTTAGGGAATGGAAAAAATTCTAAGTAGAATTTTACCACAAAAGGTGGCTCTCTCTCTTTTTTTTTTTTTCCTTTTCAGTTCTAGTCAGTGGTCTCGTCTGCCATATACAGTTTGAGCGATGGCAGATCTGATTTTACTTTCAGATAGCCCCGTTGTTGACTTCAGGACTCTGGTGCAATCACTCACGGATCTAACTACTGAAGGATAACTCCTTCCCACAGTGTGCGTGGGGGTCTTTCACGGGTCTTCATGCTGAAGATCGGGGGGATGTGTGAGACCTTATTAATCCACTTGCCCGTAGGACAGAAATGTATGGTGGCCTCGTTGCAGTCACCACTTCGGTTGTCCATTCCAAAAGTACTAAGCCCGGGTCCTCTTGGCCAGGGGAGGGGAGGCTGGGCCCGGGCTGAATTCTCCCCGAATTCTCTCCCTGGGCTGATGCACAGAGGACCCCCGTGAAGAGTCTGACATGAGAGACTTTATCCCCTGTCAGCTGTATTTGGGGAAATGAGATTTGACTCATGAGATCATCCAGGTCAAGTTCGTGACAGTGTTTGGCAAGGCACCGCATTTGTGGTACTGTCTACGTCTGTTGCTTTGGAGTTATAAACCGGTTATTGACACACGCGGGAAAATTTTTGATTTCCATTCTCTTTTTAAAGAGTCTCAGTTCCACATGCCGTAGCAAAGTTAATTTGAAGACTTACTAGCTGCCTCAGTCACAGACAGGCGGCCGAGTGACGAGGCACGCTCCCTGGCACCACGTTGCCCCGCCTTGGAATTCCAGCTTTACCACTTACGTATTTAACCTTTCTCTCCCTTGCACCCTCATCTGCAAAATCAGGGTGGTTAGAGTAGTAGCAATAAGGCTAATAATCCGCACGGACTGGGGACTTAGGCTTTGTCAGGCGGCTTGCTCAGCGCTTCCCTAACGTTTCCACTCAGCCTCACACCCAGAGGCACAATCCCAGACCAAAACCGCACTGCCCCGTGTGACTGTGCAGGAAGGATCATGAGGGCCAGCGTGGCATTCCCTGTGTTCCAGGCACTGTCGCATCGTGTGGAGAAGCAGAAGCCCAGTGCAGGGCCGGGTGGGGGCCAGGGCCTCCTCACCACGGTGGGGCAGCCTTTGCAGGAGCAAGTGAGAGAATTACTTTAGTTTTTTTAAGTTTATTTATTTATTTTGAGAGAGAGTGAAAGCGAGAGAAAGTGCACATGTGCAGAGGGGAGGGGCAGGGAGAGAGAGAGAGAGAGAGAGAGAGAATCCCAAGCAGGCTCTGAGCTGACAGCGCAGACTTGAACTCTGACGCAGGGCTCGAACTCATGAACCATGAGATCACAACCTGAGCCGAGACCAAGAGTTGGACACTTAATTGACTGAACCACCCAGGCGCCCCAAGAGAATGACTGGAAAGCACATAGCATGGCTCTGGCTTATATTTTAATTATCAACGGAGCCATTCTTTTCCCTTCTAAAACACTGCACTTCCTCTCCTTAGATGAAGAAGCCCCACTCCTTATGATATTTTCATATACGGTACGGTCACCGCAGGATTGTCTGTGAGCTGCAGCCGCTTACCCAGGACTTCAGGGGCCCCACTACCAGCTCGCTCCCTGGCACCCACACCAGCTGCCACGTTCATGCGCCCTGGTCCTTCTTTGGTTTGAGTCACTTGACCACGAACTGCCAGTTAGGTAGGGGGAAGCCAGGAGTTTAAGTTTGTATTCTAGGTTTGCATGGAAAAGGCGTACTGAGCCCTCACATGTTTTTTTTTTCTAATAAGTTGATCATATCCCTTTTCTGGGCTGGAGGTGGACTTAATTTCGAGGATAAGGGCATCAGGCTAAGGAAGTGTGTTGTGTGTGTGTGTGGGAGTGAGGAGAGCCATCTCTGCCCTGGAATCCCTGGGCAGCAGCCATGGAATGGCCTCGTGCTGGGGAGAAGGCCTGGCTTAGGGACTCAAATCAAGTTCCCAGAAGGCCTGCCAGTAACTCCACGACTGTAATGTGGTGGTTAGTCTGTGACAGATGAGAGCAGTGTACCGCATGGAGGGCGCGGCCGCCAGACCCCACCTCAGTGACGGCAGGCCCGCCAAGTCCACACAAACACAAGCACCACCCAGTGGGAAATAGGCAGATGCTCTAAAAGGCTCTTCCTGGAAGAAGAAATGTGAATTGTTCCTACGGAAATGCGCACGGCTGTGAGAAATCGACCAGAACTGGGGCTCAGGGACATAGGGACACTCGTACACGTGAAGGGGGTGCGGTAGACGGTTTGTTTTGGAAGGTGCTTTGGCAATATCTGTCAAAACTAAAAATGTACACACCCTTCCTTGATCCAGGGTTTCCCTTCTTGAAATTATCCTAAAAGCTACTGGGAGCCCACAAGGACTACTGGGGGATAATGTTCTCAGCAGTGTTTGTAAGAGTGAAAAATGGGAAATAATCCAGATGGTTTGTTGTTAAGGCAGTGTATAATGTTACATATATGATGCTCTTTCATTTTTAAATTTTTTTTTTTGAGAAAGAGAGTTGGGGAGGGGTAGAGAGAGATAGAAAGAGGGAGAGAGAAAATCCCAAGCAGGCTGCATGCTATCAGCACAGAGCCCAATGCAGGGCTCAGTCCCACGAACCATGAAATCATGACCTGAACCAAAATCAAGAGTCAGCTACTTAACCAGCAGAGCCAGTCAGGGACCCCATATGATGGGTTACATGTCTACTAAAATATTATGCATTCTTTAAAAAGAATAATGTAGATCTATATGTAGTTAAATAAAAAGATGTCTAATGTGTATGACGAGAAAAAACAAACTAAATCCATGTGTAATATTCCATTTTTCTAGGAAAAGTTTATAAATACATTTAAAAATTATGTATTGCATAGACAAAGTTCTAATTCTTCCTGAATTTAAGGAGTTACTAAAAGTATTTACATATGTCAGAATTTTTCACAGTTGGGAAATCACTGTGAATTAATAAAAATCTAAATTGTAGATGTAAAGGCAGCATAGCTTTACATTTTTAAACAACTTACACAAAGTTTTACTAAATATCTAGGCAGGAGTAAGTGTATAGTGAAGAGCTAATGAATTATTCTGAACAGATGAGTACGTGTTTTTGAAAATGTCCTTTTAAACTGAGAGCTTTCCCCCTGAGATCAGGAACACGACAGAGATGTCCACTCTGACCACTGTTTAACATAGTGCTGGAAGTCCTAACATCAGCGTCAGACAAAATGAAATAAAAGGCATAAAAATTGTAAAAGAGGTAGTCAAACTTTTATGTTTTGCAGCTGACATGATACTCTACCTGGAAAACCCAAAAGACTCCACCAAAAAGCTCCTAGAACTGATATAGGAATTCAGCAAAGTCTCAGGATACAAAATCAATGTACAGAAATTGGTTGCACTTCTATACACCAATAATGAAGTGACAGAAAGAGAAATCAAGAAATCGATCCCATTTACAATTGCACCATGAACCATAAAATACCTAGGAATAAACTAACCAAAGATGTAAAAGATCTGTATGCTGAAAACTATAGAAAACTAACAAAGCAAATTGAAGAAGACACAAAGAAATGGGAAAATATTCCATGCTCATGAATTAGAAGAATAAATATTGTTAAAATGTCTGTACTGCCCAAAGCAATCTACACATTCAATGCAATCCCAATCAAAATTTCACTGGCTAGAACAAACAATCCTAAAATTTGTATGGAACCACAAAAGACCCCCAATAACCAAAGTAATGTTGAGAAAGAAAACCAAAGTGGGAGGCATCACCATCCCAGACTTTAGCCTCTACTGCAAAGCTGTCATCACCAAGACAGTATGGTATTGGCACAAAAACAGCCACATAGACCAATGGAATAGAATAGAGAACTCAGAATTAGACCCACAAATGTATGGCCAACAAATGTATGGCCAACTAATCTTTGACAAAGCAGGAATGAGTATCCAATGGAAAAAAAGGCAGTCTCTTTAGCAAATGGTGCTGAGAAAACCGGACAGCAACATGCAGAAGAAGGAAACTAGACCACTTTCTTACACCATATACAAAAATAAACTCAAAATGGATGAAAGACCTGAATGTGAGACAGGAAACCATTAAAACTGTAAAGGAGAAAACAGGCAACAACCACTTTGAGCTCAGCCGCAGCAATTTCTTGCTCAACACGTCTCCAAAGGCAATGGAATTAAAAGCAATAATGAACTATTGAGACCTCATCAAGATACAGAGCTTCTGCACTGCAAAGGAAACAATCAACAAAACTAAAAGGCAACTGATGGAATGGGAAAAGATATTTGCAAATGACATATCGGTTAAAGGGTTAGTATCCAAAATCTATAAAGAGCTTACTAAACTCAACACCCCAAAAAACAAACAAATCAGTGAAGAAGTGGGCAGAAGACATGAATAGACACTTTTCCAAAGAAGACTACCAGATGGCCAACAGACACATGAAAGATGCTCAACGTCACTCATCATCAAGGAAACACAAATCAAAACCACACTGAGATGCCACCTCATACCAGTCAGAGTGGCTAAAATGAGCAACTCAGGAAAACTACAGATGCTGGCGAGGATGCGGAGGAACGGGAACCCTCTTGCACTGTTGGTGGGAATGCAAACTGGTGCAGCCCCTCTGGAAAACAGTGTGGAGGTTCCTCAAAAAATTACAAACAGGACTACCCAATGACCCAGGAATAGCACTGCTAGGAATTTATCCAAAGGATACAGGAGTGCTGATCACGGGGGCACATGTTTATAGGGCTGCTTTCAACAATAGCCAAACTATGGAAAGACCCTAAATGTCCACCAACAGATGAATGTATAAAGAAGATGTGGTTTATATATGCAGTGGAATACTACTTGGCAATGAGAAAGAATGAAATCATGCCATTTACAGCATCGTGGATGCAACTGGAGGGTGTTAGGCTAAGTGAAGTCAGTCAGTCAGAGAAAGACAGGTGTGTATGTTTTCACTCATGTGGAACTTGAGAAACTTAACAGAAGAACGTTGGGGAAGGGGAGAAGCAAAATAGTTACAAACGGAGGGAGGCAAACCATAAGAGACTCTTAAATACAGAGAACATACTGAGGGTTGGTGGGGTGATGCGGGGAGGGGGAAATGGGTGATGGCGTGGAGGAGAGCACTTGTTGGGATGAGCACTGGGTGTTGTATGGAAGCGATGAATCATGGGAATCTACCCCCCAAACCGAGAGCACACTGTACACACTGTATGTTAGCCAGTTTGACAATAAATTTTATTTTTAAAAAATAGCAACCAACATTTAAAAAATGTCCTTTTAAGTAATTGCAAATATGTCTATTTTTATTTACTGGTAATTTTATTTCTTTGTTTGCCAGTAAATTCTTGTGAGAGTTTAAATGTATATCAAGTATCTGTATGGTCAAAAATGCTAAAAGTTGGGCACCTTGCTGGCTCACTTGGTGGAGCATGTGACCCTTGTACTTGGGGTCATGAGTTCAAGCCCCACACTGGGTGTGGGGACTACTTTTTTTTAAAAAAAGCTAAAATTGTAGCAATTTCTGAATTGCTGAGACTTTTGCTACCATTAATTACTGGAATTTTACTAAACCTTGTGCCAGGGAGAGAACGATTTCACAACGATCCCCAGGAGGTTTGGCCACTATTCAAAAGTTCTCTTCCTCATTTGTACTTCGGCATTTTACATGCTCAAGCATCATATAATTGGGAATGTGCTGCACATAGTAAGATATTGCAAGTATGCAGTTGGAGCTCTCGAGGCCCATTCATTCTCTCTGGTCAAGTCAGGAACTGCAGCGTGGACCATATGCAGCACCTCCGTCTCTACCTCACAGGTCTGCTCAGAGCTCCACTTCTTGGAAATGATGTCCATGTGCCTGCGGTTTGGACCACTCATTGTATGTGTTGAGGGGATGCCATCTGTCATGGATCCTAATAATTGAAGAATATCCAAGTGACTTTAGGGACGCCTGGGTGGCTCAGTCGGTTGGGCATCCAACTTTGGCTCAGGTCATGATCTCACGGTTCGTGGGTTTGAGCCCAACGTTGGGCTCTGTGCCGATGCTAGCTTGGAGCCCGGAGCCTGCTTCAGATTCTGCGTCTTCCTCTCTCTCTGCCCCTCTCCTACTTAAGCTCTGTCTCTCTTTCAAAAAATAAATAAATGTTAAAAAATGTTTTAAAAAAAAAAAGAACAAGTGGCTTTAAAATTTCTAAAAAGGGGGTGGGAGGCACCTGGGTCACTCAGTCAATTGCGTGTCCAACTCTTGATTTCAGCTCAGCTCATGTGGGATTGAGTCCCTCACTGGGCTCCACACTGAGCATAGAGCCTGCTTGAGATTCTTCTCTCCCCCTCCCCCCATTTCCCCCTGCCTCCAGTTGTGCTCTCTCTCTCTACTTAAAAAAGAACAAAAACCCAGGTGGGCAGATGTACATGGTGATGGTATCACTTGAGGACCCTGGTGTTGAACAGAATCCCTCCTGGAACCATTCTTGGATTTAGCAGATACACAGCACAGCGTGCGCTCTTAATTTCATTCCATCTTTCTCCAGGGAGATCAGTACTTTCCCCCAATATTACAGTCAAGGCCATTAGGAGTAGAGAAGTGAGGTTTCCCGCAGTCACACGGCGAAAGTCATCAAGACACAGGTTTTGAACAGGTCTGAGGGATTCTGGAACCTATACTCTATGATTATTCCTCACGAATTGTGTGGAACAAAGACATTCTTACATATGACATTGATTATAGGAGAAACGGGTGTTTCTTTAACTTTCAGACTGAACTTTTGAATGCTTTTAAAGTTGTTTCTGTAATCAATGACAGACACTTGGCAGATACAATTAGCAACATATCTCCCCCCCCAACAAAGCAGATTTATATAATTATGATGTGTCTTTTTTTATTATTAAATTTTTGTAGGAAGTGACCAGGTTCACGCCTGGACACTGGTCACCAGCCATGCGTTGGATACTGCGTGGAAGATAGCCAAGGGCTCAGTGACACTGGCAGCATCATTCCTGGTGGCCGCCCTCTGCTATGTGAGGCGGGTGCACTCCTATTTAGGGCACCGGCTGAAATGGTAGGTGGTTGTACTGCCCTCCTGTTTCGCCAATAGACCCTTGCCATCCAAAGTAGATTTTTGATATTATTTTCCCTTTATCTTTTAGGTGGATCGGATATCTGGAGAGAAAATTCAAAAGTAAATATTTTCACGTCTCATTTGTAAGATGCAGAGAGGGTTCAAGAAGGGCGAGGAGAAGGGAAAATTAACTACCTCTCATGTCCGATTTGGTCCAGGGAACCTCAGCGTGGAGGCGGAGGTCGATCTCCTCAGTTACTGTGCAAGAGAGTGGAAGGGAGAGACACCGCGTGCCAAGCTGATGCGGAAGGTGTGTCTGTTTGTCAAGGTCACGGATGATGGAGAATTTGTGTGTAAAAATCAGGACACGAACATTCCACCCTGCTTTACTAAACCCAAAGATCTACTAACACCAGATGTGCCACAAAGAACAATCGTGGCTTTTTATGATAGAGCCATGCAGCTGCCAGACAGTGGCTTTGGGCTTTTACCTGGAGCCAGGGCCATGCGGGTGTGGACGATGACATACAGTAGGCTGTCACTTCAGGAAACTCGAGGGTGGCACTCTTTTCAGCTCTTCCCACCAAGCCTATGGGCTCTCTCGACAAGCAGGGGAGACGTCTGTCTCTGCAGGAATTAGGCACCTGGTTGTAAAATATTCTGAGGAGTTTGAGAATTTTCCATAGGACTGAGCTTGCTAACTGTTCCCAGCGGTGCTATCCAACCTTGTCAGCAGCAGGAAATTTTCGTTTCAAGTCCTTTAGAGCGTGTCTTTTTTTTTTTTTAATATATTTTTTTATTTATTTCTAGGAGAGAGAGAGACAGCGTGAGCAGGGGAGGGTCAGAGAGAGAGAGGGAGTCACAGACTGAAACAGCCTCCAGGCTCTGAGCTGGCAGTCAGCACAGAGCTCGACGCGGGGCTCGAACCCACAAACCGCGAGATCATGACCTAAGCGAAAGTTGGACGCTTAACCAACTAAGCCACCCAGACGCCCCTAGAGCGTGTCTTAAAAGTATATAGGTTTTTTTTTTTCAGTGTGGTCACATTGTAGCCGTCATCACCCCTAAATGGCATTCCCTGGCTCCCGGGCTTCCAGGAAGTTACCAGTTGAAGGAGCATGACACAGACTCAATACCCACAAATGTCCCTTTAAAATGACGTGTCATCATAGGGCACCTGGGTGGCTCGGTCGGTTAAGCCTCCGACATTTGATATCAACTCAGGTCATGGTCTCTTGGTTCGTGGATTTGAGCCCCTCATTGGGCTCTGCACTAGCAGTGTGGAGCCTGCTTGGGATTCTCTCTCTCCCTCTCTCTCTCTGCCCCTCCCCTGCTCACCTCCCCTGCTCTCAGAATAAAATAAGTGACGTGGTCACATTCATAACTTATAATTGTTCTTGTCTCTGTTGTCCCCTTTCTTTGGGAGTAACATTTCACTGCCAATACAGCGAATTCGCTTTCTCTGTTCCCTTATCCAGGGGATTTGAAAACGCACTTTTTTGCTTTTGTGCGGACAGGCTTACGAGGAGCTGTTTTGGCGGCATCACATCAAATGTGTCCGACAAGTAAAGAGAGATAACTATGATGCACTGAGGTCAGTGCTGTTTCAGATATTCAGCCAGGGCCTCTCCTTTCCATCGTGGATGAAGGAAAAAGACATTGTGAAGGTACGTCCGCTCACTGGAATGTGGGAGAACATCATGTTGCCAAGAACAGTAACGCAGGTGGCTGGGTCCTCAGTGGGCGGCTTGTGCGTCCCGAGATGGAAGGAGCCTTCGAAGGCCCCGTAGCACCCCCCCTCAATGGCAGAAGGACTGTCGTACTCAGTTGTGTTTGTTTTTAATGCCACCATCTTTTCTCAAGAAGGGCATCCATTCTTCATAAGCAAGGTGGTCTACTGAAACTCACTTTTTTACTCTATACAGTTGTTCAAGTTTTAACACCTAGAACACTCCAGAGATTCTCCACTGCTCCTCGGGGCACCTGGGTGGCTCAGTCAGTTAAGCCTCCGACTTCAGCTCAGGCCATGATCTCATGATCTCAAGACTTGTGAGTTCGAGCCCCACGTCGGGCTCTGCGCTGACGGCTCGGAGCCTGGAGCCTGCTTCGGATTCCATGTCTCCCTCTCTCTCTGCTCCTCCCCTGCTTGTGCTCTGTCTCTCTCACTCTCAAAAATGAATATATTTTAAAGAGAGAGATTCTCCATTGTTCCTTCCCAGCCCTTCTTTCACCCCTGCCCAGGGCCGTCACTGACAGGTCTTGAGACCCGACAGTTTTGCCTTTTCCAGAATGTCATAGAAATGGAACTATCCAGTGTGCAGCCTTTTGAATCTGACTTCTCTCACTTAGCAAAATGCATTGCAATTCATCCACATTCTGTGAATTTGTAGGTCATTCCTTTGTACTGTTGAGTGGTGTTCTTTGATGTGAGCATGACATAGTTTGTTTATCTGTCCTTCGGTTGAAGGACACCTGACAAATTATTTTTGACCACAAATAAATATTCCCATACAAGATTTTGTATGAATGAAAGTTTTCATTCCTTTTGGGCAAATGCCAGGGAGTAGAATTGTTGGCTCACGTGGCAGGTATAGGTCTGAGTTCATAAAAACCTACCAAACTGATTTCCAGAGTGGCTCTACCATCTGGCATTTCCACCAGCAGTGTGTAAGAGTTGCAGTTGTTCCCAATTGTAACCAGGATTGTTAGGCTTCGGGCTGTGTGTGTGTGTGTGTGTGTGTGTGTGTTGGCCATTGTGATAAATGTGCACTGGTGTCACTGTGCTTTTACTCGGCATTCCGCTAGCGAGGATGGATGAACATCTTTCCGTGTGCTTATTGGCCATCCGTTATTATCTTGTTAGAGAAGTGTCTATTCAAATCTTTTACCCATTTTTATTTTATCATTGATTGAATTTTGAGATTTCTTTATATATTCTGAATACAAGTGCTTTCTCAGATATGTTATTTGCAAATATTTTATCCCTGTCTGTGCCTTGTTGTTGTTGTTTTTTCATTTTGATGGTATAAGGCAGTACATTCTTTTTTTAATTCTGTTTTATTTTTTTTAGAAAGAGAGAGAGAGAGCGTGAGTGGGGGAGAGGGGTAGAGAGGGAGAGAAAGAATCTTAAGCAGACTCCACACTTGCATGGAGCCCGATGCAGGGCTCGATCCCACAACCCTGGGATCGTGACTTGAGCTGAAATTGAGAGATGCTCAACCAGCTGAGCCACTGAGGTGCCCTGAGGAAGTACTTTTTTTTTTCTTTTTAACATTTTTATTTATTATTGAGAGACAGAGACAGAGCAGGAGTGGGGGAGGGGCAGAGAGAGAGGAAGACACAGACTCTGAAGGAGGCTCCAGGTTCTGAGCTGTCAGCACAGAGCCCGACGCGGGGCTCGAACTCACAAACAGTGAGATCATGACCTGAGCTGAAGTCAGAATGTAGGCTGTTTAAGCTAGGATGTTCATTTAAGGGCAGAGGCACAAAGAAATAGAGAGTATATAAAGTTATGCGTATATGTAGCTGCACACGGTCTATTTCCTTCCCAGTTCTTAATTGAGAGTTGTTTTGATTAGTTTCATTTTATCTAGGAAGCACTCATGAAGTGTGCACAGTGGGCCAACCCCACGGCCAGCTGCCGAGGACGGAGAATAAAAAGCCTCAGGGCTCCCCAAGCTCAGCTGGGTGGGGAGATGGATTAGATCCCTTCACTCGATCCGAGTCTTACATATTCTGTGATCTTATTTAATCCCACCCAGAGTCCTGTAAAATGGGTATATTGCCCTTGATTTACGGTGGAGGATGAGGCTAAGAGGGTAAATAATCTGCACTGGGTGAGCAGTCTCTTAGCTAATGAGTGACAGAGTGAGGTTTGGACCCCAGAGTACCTTTATTCTAAAGTCCATGTGCTCCCTGATGTGCTATGGAATTCTAGCATTGTTTGCGTAAAAATTATTTCTAAACAGATATACCTAGGCAGTTAAGGAAATGTTTTATGTAGAAAGATTGTTTCATAGACATACTCTTCATGTAGGTTTTCATCAGCTATGAAATTTGAAATTTTAAATTAAGAATACGATCCAGGGGGCACCTGGGTGGCTCAGTCGGTTAAGCGTCCAACTTTGGCTCAGGTCATGATCTCATGGTTTGTGGGTTCAAGCCCCACGTTGGGCTCTGGACTGACAGCTCGGATTTTGTGTCTCCCTTTATCCCTCTCTGCCCGGCTTCTGCTCATATTCTGTCTCTCTCTCTCAAAAATAAACAAACATTTAAAAAAAGAAGAAGAGTGATGATCCAGGGGCACCTGTGTGGCTCAACTGGTTGAGCATCCAACCTTTGAATTTTGACTCAGGTCATGATCTCACAGTTGTGAGTTTGAGCCCCACGTCGGGCTCCATGCTAGGTGTGGAGCCCACTTAAGATTCTCTCTCTCTCTCTCTCTCTCTCTCTCTGTGGGACACCTGGGTGGCTCAGTGGGTTGAGTGTCTGACTCTTGGTTTTGGTGCAGGTCATGATCTCATGGTTCGTAGGACTGAGCTCCATTTCAGGCAGACTGAGCATGGAGCCTGCCTAAGATTCTCTCTTCCTCTCCTCCTGCCCCCTCCCCCTCTCTCTCTCTCTCTCTCTCTTTCTTAAATAAGTAAGTAAACATTAAAAAAGAAAAAGATTCTCTCTCTGTCTCTGCCCCTCTCCCCTGCTTGTGCTCTTTCTCTCTCTCTCTCAAAAAAAGAGAATATTATCTACGTCACTTAATCCATAAATCTAAAAGAAGAATCTGTAAGTTATTATTTAGTTACTGTTACAGTCTTTTTAAATGGAGGTTCCTAAGTGAGGTAAGACCACATACTGTGACACATTCTAAACTGTTCTGTCATAAACGTTGAGGTACTAATCACAGTTGGCATCTCCTTCCTTTTCAAGCTTCCTGAAAAACTGCTCTTTTCACAAGGTTGTAATTGGATCCAGCAGTACAGTTTTGGTCCTGAGAAGTATACAGGTTCCAACGTGTTTGGAAAATTACGTAAATGTGTGGAATTATTGAAAACGCAGGTGAGTATGTGGGGGGAGAAAAGACGAGGAATGAAAGCACACACCCGGGTGTAGTGACTCTTCCCTGTCACACATGTCACCTGATGCCTCGTGAGGAGGACATGCGGGCAGGGGGGCCTCTCCTGGGAACTGACGATGGGCTTTCCTGTTCTTTGTCTTTCCAAGTCATGAACGAGAGCAACGGCGTACGTGCTAGTTAGGCCCGTTACGGGTGCAGGAGGCCTCTGTGGGCTGGCCAGGAAACCTTAACGGTCCTGTGCCTTCGTTTCCCCCAGAAAGATGTGGCCCAGGGCCCAGGCAGGGCACTCGGAAATGCTCTTCTGGAATGTGCCCTGTTAATAACTTGGGGACGCCACAGATGCTATCGTTTGAACTAAGAGTTTTCTTGCCTTTAATAGACGCAGATTTGGGATTGCTAAAATGAATCCTCCCTGATCAATACCAAAACATTTCAGCGCTGTGGTTTTCTGATGTGTAAAACTGCTATGTGAATAGTGTGTCCCCTGTACAGTTATCATGAGGATTGACTGAGCTAATACATGTGGCTTTAAACAGTGCTTGGCACATGGTGAGTGGGAAAGAATACTAGTTAGTACTGTTCGTCTCTGGAATATCTTCTGGGCCCACCAGTTACATTAAGCCTCTTAGGAAACTGACTTGCTTGGTATTTTACCTAATCGGTGGCGCTGTCTTAAAAAAATATTTAAGCTAGTTTGTTATTGTAAAAGTAATATATACTTACGGTTAAAAATATCAGGGTCCAAAGATATAAAATGAAAAGTTAATGGTCCCCTCTATTGATCTTTGGTTTATTTTTATAAGTACTTTATGCCGATGGCGTTGGTATTCACCTCTACCCTGTAACTTTCACTCCCGCGTCTGTATTCTCAGTGGACTGAATTTAGTGGAATTAAAGATTATCACAAGAGAGGAAGTATGTGCAACATCCTTTTCTCTGATGCTATTCTGGAATACAAACTTTATGAAGCTTTAAAGTTCATCATGCTATATCAAGTCACCGAGGTTTACGAACAAATGAAGACGAAAAAGGTCATTCCCAGTCTTTTCCGACTCCTGTTTTCCCGGGAAACATCATCCGACCCTCTGAGCTTCATGATGAACCACCTGAATTCTGTGGGCGACACGTGTGGACTGGAGCAGGTAACTGGGGCCGAAGACTCGAGTTCCGGGCCGCACTGGCAGTGCTTAGACACCCAGCTGTGTGAGGTTTGCTCTCAGTGGTGGTAAACCCAGCGGCAGCGAGGTCATGGCCTGATGGTACTGCCTTCCAAGGGGGAAAGCGGAGCGAAAACCTCCCTGCGCCGAGCATTTTGCTGTGCCCTTCCAACCCAGGGGCCACTGAGTGGTGCCGGACGCCTTTTTTTTTTTTTAGATGTTTTTTATTTATTTCTGAGAAAGAGAGAGAGAGAGAGAGAGTGAGCAGGGGAGGGTCAGAGAGAGAGGGAGACACAGAATGCGAAACAGGCTCCAGGCTCTGAGCTGGCAGTCAGCACAGAGCCCGACGCGGGGCTCGAACCCACGAACCGCGAGATCATGACCTGAGCCGAAGTTGGATGCTTAACCAACTGAGCCACCCAGGTGCCCCTGCTGGAGGCCTTTCTAGGCTTTCACTCTGTTTCTCAGATGGTGGCCGGTTCTCCCACAGCTGATTTTAACCAAGAGAAAATCCAGCCGGAGAATGAGACAGTGTTGGGGAAAGCGTTCGGCTCCTTCCTGCAGATAGATAGACACGAATGGAAATTTTAGGGGCGCGCGGCTGCCTCGGTCAGAAGAGCAGATGACTTTATGGGGCGCCTGGGTGGCTTAGTTGGTTAAGCGTCCGACTTTCGCTTAGGTCATGATCTCACGGTTCGTGGGTTCGAGCCCCGCATCGGGCTCTGTGCTGACTGCCAGCTCAGAGCCTGAGCCTGTTTCGAGTCTGTGACTCCCTCTCTCTGACCCCTCCCCTACTCATGCTGTCTCTCTCCTAGAAATAAATAAAACATTTAAAAAAAATTAAAAAAAAAAAAAAGAAGAGCAGATGACTTTGATCTCAGGATAGTGAGATGAAGCCCCACGTTGGGTGTAGAGATTATTTAAAAATAATAAATAAACTTTAAGTTAAAAAAAATTATTAAAAACTTTTAAATCCGGACAAGACTTTTTATCCCCATAGAAAAGAGTTTTGGTTTTGTTTTCCTTTGTTCTCTCAGGCGGTGTGCAAAATTACCTGACATTTTCATTAAACTTTATCTAAAACCAGTTGGAAAACAGTGTTATTTTAACGTGAGCATCCTTTATTTTTTATTAGCTCCCACCCACCCCCACCAAAGCGTTTCCCCGTAACTTCTTCAAGCTAGTGTACAGAGATGTTTCTCTGCTTGTCCCTGCCTTACACATCGTGGACATTTGTCCCTGATGGTGGTCACTCGGCGGTTCTCACGCGGGTCTGTAAACAAGGGCGTTACTTCCTAAGCCGCAGGAGAGCACGCTCCCTTCTCCGGTGGGGCAGGAAATTGGAAATGTGTGTTCTTGACCTCTCTTTCATCTCTTTTCCAGATCGATATGTTTATTCTTGGACACTCCCTTGAAATAAAGATAAAAGTGTTCAGACTGTTCAAGTTTAACTCCAGAGACTTTGAGGTGTGCTACCCAGACCTGCCGCTCAGGGAGTGGCCCGAGATCTCCCTGCTGACAGAGAATGACCGCCACTACCACATTCCCGTCTTTTAAGTCTGGCATGGACTGGGCACCGGCCCTTGCCATTCACGGCGCTCACACTTTCAAGCCAAGTCCAGTTGGAGAATCAAAGCTGGTGTTGTAACCATTGAAGGGGTTTGGACCTTCTTCTCTGGAACTGCAGGGGCCTGGAGCACAGAGGTGCGCGGACGGCATGCCTTTGTTTTCCAGTAATTTCCTCCAGACCAACCTACGTGTGGCTGGTGAGTGGCTTGACCTTGTTCATACCACCTCTAGTCATTTCACATGCCACACGCCTTTAAAGGCACCAGGACAGTGAATCTGGGCAGTTCAACAACCGGAAGAAAGCGAGAGGAGAAAAGGACTAACCAGGAAAGAATTTGTCTCTAACCTTGATGTTTCCATTAGGAACCTTGTCTTTGACTAATTTGGGATCGTTATAAACGTGGCCTTATTTTATAAGCATTACTTTTCCAGGAATCTTTATGGTATATTGATTTTCTAGAACCACTTGATTAACTGTAAAACTATGTATATGGGGTATGTGTGTATACACACACATATTCACACGTGTATACATTGTATAGTTTTATATATACACATATGAGCACATACACACAAATAATCACTACTCTGTAACATTGTATAATTTGTTTTATATCGCTTTACAATTTTTTGTTACTATTGCATCTGGCCAGCTGAATATGTTTTATGATTAAAAAAAGATGAATTCTGTAGATTAAGGCTACTGGATATTATTGAACTATTATGAAATATTAAACTGTGGTGTAGCTAATGTGTATTTAACATGCAGTAGGCAGAACACCACCACTACCCGATCACCATGCCTGTGTCCAAATCCCCAGGACCTGGGAGTGTGTTGGGTTAGAGGGCAAAGAAGAATAAGTTGCAGGTGGGATGAAGGTACTAATCTGACCTGGGAGGCTGGTCTGGGTTCTCCAGGTGGGCCCAGTATAATCCCAAAGGTCCTTCCTTAAAAGGGGAGGAGAGGAATTGGAGAAGGTCAGGGTCGGAGGGAAATGTGAAATACAGAACAGAGAGAGAGAGATGTGATATTTCTGGCTTTGAAGATGAAGGAAGGAGCCCTGACGCACGGAATGTGGACGGTCTCTGACCACAAGAGGACAGAGTCCCCCCTAGAGCCCTCGGAAAGGAACGCGGCCCTCCCCACGCCTGGATTTTAGCCCAGTAGAACCCGTGTCCGAGATCCAACCTACAGAACTGTAAGATAACACATCTGTGGTGTTTAAGCCACTAAGTTTATGGTAATGTGTTAGAGCAGCAACAGACAGCTAATACACTCAAGGAAGCTAGTTTTTGGTCATCTTTATTTTGGGACTACTTTTCTCGTTTATTTTGGTGATCTTTATTTTGAAGGTACTTTGCTAGGCTGTTTTGAACGTCCATAAATACCAAATAATTTTTAAAGTCTTGCCTAATGGCATGCTATGTCAAAGTTACAAATCCTTTCTAAGAGCGACTTAACATTTTTGATGCCAACATTTTTGCCCATGTTCACACTGCTGCCAGAAATAAAATTAAATGCTGTAGTATATGATAACAATATCCGGATTCTTTTGTGCTGGGGATAATCTCTTGTGTGTACTACGTAAGCCAGGTGTCCACTGCGCTGTGCCTGCTGTCATTTTGTTTTTTGGTTGAAGAGTTGGAAAGCAGTTAGCTCAGACCAGGGAGCTTCATGTCACCTTGATAGCCACACGAAACAAGAGTCTTCCTCCTTCTTTTTTTTTTTTAAATAGGAGTTCTTAATTGATCTTTATAGCACATTCCTGCTAGAAAGTGTCTATGGTTTTTTGTACGCCTGTCATATAATTGATCCCATTGAAAGTTATCCCCATGATACGTTACTGTGACCAAGAGGAAATGGACTCCACCCTTTGTGTTCACGAGCAGCTACAGCGACAGCCTGTAGAAGGTCACTGTGACTGATGCTCATGGCATGTCTGGTCTCACTCTGTCTCTGGTTGAGCTGGGCGGGCACCTACCCCACATTTGTCCATTACCACTCACCTGGGATTGCCTTGCTCCATGTAATGATTTCCACACCAGTCCAGGATTGAAAGGAAGAACTTTTCCACAGGGATTGGCAGCCTAGGGCTCAGTGACATACTAATTATGTTTATCCTTAATCTTATGTTGGGGGTCAGGTCAGAGTGGGGCCAAACCAAATTGTGAAAAAGGGGCATTTCAGTACAAAGAGAGTGAAAAAACAAAGACCTTTAAATAGTTGCTACATTTTGGGAAGGCATCGAATCAAGATTTTGAGAGGAGGTATTGGGTGTTGTTAGTTTTGTTTTATTTTTAATTCAGTTTTATAATGAATAACAAACTGCGTATAAATTAGCACCACTTTTAAATGCCAACAGTGTCCTGGAGGTGAATTTCCTGCATGATGCCAACATTTAATGTCTTTCTAACCTGTGTTTTAATGACGAGAAGATTATAGCAAAATTACAAACGTATGTCCTTGTACCTTTCTGACTTAAGGATAATTTTCTCTTAAATTTTTGCCACGTGTGTCCACCGAGGTGTTGTATGAATAGTAGTACCAGACTGACTTTCTTACTGTGGCACAATGTACAGAATGTAAAACTTACCGCTTTAATCATCTTAAAAAATTTTTTTAAACATTTATTCATTTTTGAGAAATGGGGGAGGAGCAAGTGAGGGAGGGGCAGAGAGAGAGGGAGACACAGAATCCGAAGCAGCTCTGGACTGAGCTGTCAGCACAGAGCCCAGCACAGACTTGAGCTCAAGAGCCACAAGATCATGACCTGAGCCGAAGTCAGGCGTGTAAGCGACTGAGCCTCCCAAGTGCCCCTTAACCATCTTTGAACGTACACTTTGAACGTACACTTTGAACGTACCCTTTGAACGTACCCTTTGAACGTACACTTTGAACGTACCCTTTGAACGTACACTTTGAATGGCATTAAGGACATTCACACTGTCGTGCAACCATCCCCACTGCCCATCCTCAGAACGTTTTTTATCCTCAAGATGGACTTTTTGACGGGGAGGGGAGGTTTCATTCCCCCACCTGGTACCTCCAGTTCTTCAGCTTTCCACGTTCTTGACATCATGGCCTTCTAATCTCAGTATTCTCTCCTGGCTTCCATGCAGGAGTCCAGTGTAAGGGAGGTTTAGGTGACCAAATGGATGAGGAAGATCCTGTTCTACTTCATCTCCAAAGTGAAGAAATAATAACAGGTGGCTTCTGGTTTCAGTCTAGGAACACCATCATTTAAAATGCCCCCAAAGAACTGTATTAATTCAGGCCACCATGATGACTTGAATTTCTTGGATGTGGGCCTGCACAATCTTGAACCAAAGTCCTTTCCGCCCATGGAGAAGGCCATAGAGTCTTCCCTAGTGTATGAGAAAGAGTCCCAGACCAATCCAGTGTAGAATCTGCCCGGGCTCCTGAAGAGAAAGGCAGCCCGAATTGGGGCATTCACGTTGATTTTCCAAGGACTTGCCTGCAAATGAATGTTGCGTGAAGATAATTGTTATTTTAGATCAGATGATTTTCTCATATTTTAGTGAGATCAAAAAAAAACCATTTTATTTCTGTTGAAGCTAACCTTGGGAAGGAAAAATATCTAACTTCTGAGCACCACATTAAAGCAGGTAAATTTTTAGATTGACAACTAACCTCTTATGGGAAAACCTATATAAATATGAGTAAAGAAATGACTAATTCAGACTTAGTGTTAGTTTTCACTTAAATAGCAAGTTCCTAAGGTGGTGTGATTGTTTTTACAAGAATGTACTTCCCACTGCTTAAGGGTGGTTACTGTGTAAAACGTTAAACTAACAACATATATTTTTACGGATCTAAAACCTTAAGAGTCTATTGGGTTACCTGTCATTAGGTTAACTATTGTTTGATTCCCTAAGGACTGACCATGTTTATGTACGTTTTTCTCTATAGACATTCAGCTCCCTTTAAGTCCCATTTTCATCATAATGATTGTTTTACAGTCAGACACAAAATTAAGTGGGTCCAAACTGTACAATCACTTTTACATTATTTGTTCAAAATAGTTGGGCTTCTCTTAGTTCATATCAGTTTTACTCCCATCCCATCCTGTAGAGCGAGAAAATGAAAGCTTATCTGGATTCTGCTTAGGTTTAGTATCAACATGGTTTGTAAGTAATGGAACACCACTCACTCCCATATCCGACATTCCCTAGACCAAAGTGCCTCTGGCTGTTCTACAGAGCATGTGCCATGGGACTGTGCTTAAAGGTCGTAGACTGTGTGTGAGGAGTTGAAAGGTCTGTTGGAACAAGTGTGGTGCAAAGCCAGCCCAAGGGAGTGAAGGTTTAATCCTGGCTGGTGTCTCTGGAAAAATCCTACTCTCTGTTTAAAAACCAGCTTTCTGGGGGTGCCTGGCTGGCTCAGTGGGTAGAGCACGTGACTCTTAATATCAGGATCATGAGTTCAAAGCCCCATGTTGAGCATAGAGATTACTTTTAAAATAAATCAATAAACAAGAGCAAGCCCAACTTTCTGTATATAATTGATCGATTGGCTCTCACCGTCAGTGTCATCAGGGCTTAGGCTGATCTTGAAGTCCTTTCGCTTCCATTGGCATCACTTACCTGTGATGATGCTTGGAAAACTTACTGAAGAGGATTTCCGCACATTAAAAGAAATGCTTGCTTTAAGTATTTCCAGCTTAGTCCAGAGGGGTTGGGTTGTAAAACCCATCTGCACAGGTAGCTTATTTAAACCAGGGATGTGGGGGCACCTGTGTGGTTCAGTCAGTTGGGCGGCCGACTTTGGCTCAGGTCATGATCTCACGGTTTGTGGGTTCGAGCCCCACGTCGGGCTCTGTGCTGACAGTTTCTGTGTCTCCCTCTCTCTCTGACCTTCCCCTGCTCACATTGTCTTTCTCTCTCTCAGAAATAAATTTTTTTAAAAAGTTAAAAAAAATTTTTTAACCAGGAATGTGTCCCGAAAAGCATTCCTAAAAGTACAGAAATGTGGGATTCCTCACCCCCCCCCCATTTAAATAGCTTATTTGTAAGCAAGGAATTTTTTGCTGTGGTTGTTCCTAACTTATAAACCCTCACATGGAATATTTAGATGGAAACAGATAGAGGTTGGGTGTTAAAACCAGGCACAAGCACAGCATTTTATTCTGTTCACCCTTGAGTCTGAAAAGGTGGAATTGGAGGTGAGTAATGTTAAAATGCTTCACAGAGAGTCTATAGCTTTACTCCATTGCACCTTAGCATCAATCAGCAAATTTATCAGGATAAACGTGAAAGCCTGAGACTCTCCTGGCCCCAGTCCCTGTTATCACTGCCATCCCCAAGGTCAAAATCCGGGAAGCAGCTTGGGAAATGCTTCAAGTGCCTATCAGTAGGAGTGTGAATTTCCCTTGGGTGCTGGTTTCTCTGCCGAACTGAGCTTCATGGAAAGGCCTCTGGGGCCAAGGGAAGAGAAGCGGCTGGTGCAAAATGATCAACAGCGAGAGCAAAGACCCTGAAAGTTGCTTCAGTGTTCTGGAACTTTCAGTATGTGATTCCAAGCAGACACATCGATGACTCCTGTACATAAAAAAAGGAGCAGAGATGAGCTGATGGTGAAAATGGTGTTTGTTATAAAATATTCATCATTGTAGGTAAATAGGAAAGATAAATATATCTCTCTTATCTGAAGTGGCCTTTAGCTATACTTTATTTTTTTTAATTTATTTTAATGTTTATTTTTCAGAGAGAGAGAGAGAGAAAGAGAGAGCACAAGTAGGGGATGGGCACAGAGAGAGGGAGACACAGAATCTGAAGCAGGCTCCAGGCTCTGAACTGTCAGCACAGAGCCTGACGCGGAGCTCAAACTCATGGACTATGAGATCATGGCCTGAGCCAAAGTTAGAGGGTTAACTGACTGAGCCACCCAGGTGCCCCTAATTTATTTTATTTTTTAAATATTTATGTTCAAGAGGGAGAGAGAGCAGGGGTGGAGCAGAGAGAGGGGGACAGAGGATCCAAAGCAGGCTCTGTGCTGAGAGCAGAGAGCCCGACGCAGGGCTCAAACACACAAACTGTCAGATCACGACCTGAGCCGAAGTAGGATGCTTCACCAACTGGGCCACCCAAGTGCCCCCATCCCCCCACCCCCACCTCTTTAGCTATAATTTAACATGCTGGAGAGATGAAAAGAAAAACTCAGCACTGGTGAATGTGTGATCTATGTGTAATGCATTGGTCAGCGGTAGGCAAATAAGAAATTAGTGTTTCCACTTGGTTTCTATTTCACAAGGTAACATGGAACACTTCAATCTGTGTGGGACCCGTGATATTTAGCAGCTGTATTTTCAGCTGCCCTCCTGTATGCCCTTATGAGAACAAACAACTGTGAAAACACATCTCGCACTGTACAAGAAAGGGAAACACTGCACAACTTTCTTTTTAGAGCAGGAAGGAAAGTGGCTTTTTCCCTTTGAAAACTGTGGCAGAGCAGTGCTTGTGACACTATTCACCGGGAGGGACAGGTTTTTAAAGTTTCCAATCCTTTGCCCCTGGCACCTCTGTAAAACACAGTAAAAATGTTACATTGAGATGTAGTTGCTATAAAAGTTTCCAAACGCTTCCTCTCCCTTTCTGTGTGTGTTACTCCAGATGACAACAAGGGTTCACAATGTGACGCTGGTCTATAGAGCCAGCCATCCAGTAGCACCGAAATAGGCGTTTCAGGCAAGAATCAATAGATGCTGATGCTGTTTATGTGGGAGTTTGGGATTTTGCCTAGAGCGGTGTGTTTGTTGTTGTTGTTGTTGTTGTTTTGTGGGGTTTTTTTTTTTTTTTTTTTTTTTTTTTTTTTTTTTTGCTCTTACTGGTCCAACCAAGGCACTGTGGGGAGTTGTACAGTGTGTGTACAGCTCAGGACACCTGACTGAGGAGGTGAATGAGGGCTGGGATCTCCCTTCCAGGCTTTATGGGTCTCTATGCTCTCTTAGCAGAAACTAGCAAGAACCTCCTTTTGATTTCGGTTCTTTGTGCTAACAAAAAACTTCATCATGACATTTTAATTCTTTCCTGGGTTTCAAGCTCCTGTGGGAAGGGATATGGGTCTTCTATCATTGTAAGTAGAACAGAGCTCATACAAAAAATGAACTATTGGGACCTCATCAAGATTCAAAACTTCTTCACAGCAAAGGAAACAATTCATAAAACTAATGGGCAACTGACAGAATGGGAAAAGATAGTTGCAAATGACATATCAGATAAAGGGCTAGTATCCAAAATCTATAAGAAACTCATCAAACTCCACACCTGAAAAACAAACAATCCAGTGAAGAAATGGGTAGAAGATATGAACAGACACTTCTCCAAACAGGACATCCAGATGGCCAACAGACACATGAAATGATGCTCAACATCCCTCCTCATCAGAGAAATACAAATCAAAACCACACTGAGATACGACCTCACGCCAGTCAGAGTGGCTAAAATGAGCAAATCAACGGACTCTAGATGCTGGCGAGGATGTGGAGAAACGGGCACCCTCCTACACTGTTGGTGGGAATGTAAACTGGTGCAGCCCCTCTGGGAAAACAGTGTGGAGGTTCCTAAGGAAACTAACAATAGAACTCCCCTATGACCCAGCAATAGCACTGCTAGGAATTTACCCAAGGGATACAGAAATGCTGATACATAGGAGCACATGTACCCCAATGTTCATAGCAGCACTCTCCACAATAGCTAAAACATGGAAAGAGCCTAAGTGTCCATCAATGGACGAATGGATCAAGGAGATGTGGTTTATCTATACCATGGAATACTACATGGCAATGAGAAAGAATGAAATCTGGCCTGTGTAGCAACATGGATGGACCTTGAGGGTGTTATGCTGAGCGAAATAAGTCAGGCAGAGAAGGACAAATATCATATGTTTGCACATATAGGAGGATTAGGAGGAACTTAACGGAGGACCATGGGGGAGAAGAAGGGGGGAAAATAGTGGGGGACAGGGAGGGAGGCAAACCATGAGAGACTCTTGAATGCTGAGAACAAACTGAGGGCTGATGGGGGTGGGGGAGGGGGAGGGAGGAGATGGGCATGAAGGAGGGCACTTGGGATGAGCACTGGGTGTTACATGGAAACCAATTTGACAATAAACTATTTAATAATAAAAAAAGAGAACAGAGCTCATACAAATATCAAGTAAATTCCAAATTGCAAGTTGATCATGAGAGCCAAGTATAGCTGTTACTATTTAAAGAAGTAATGTGTGATTATTTACCCCTGCAATTTCCTTTTATTGACCCAGAACTTACAGAGAGCAAGTTTTTAGATGCCCTGGGCAGGGAAGCTTCCTGAAATCAATGATACCCTGACACACTCACCAAGTCACAGTGACCTATGGAATGGCCACAGTAGACATTAGAGGTCAAACCAAGTTTTGCCAACATTCTATCTCCAATGAGGTTAAAATTAACCAAGGACCATGGCTTCACCCAGAAGCAGGTTTTTAAGTAAATATGACTGACACGCCTGGTTGGCTCAGTCGGTTAAGCGTCTGACTTCAGCTCAGGTCATGATCTCATGGTTCGTGGGTTCGATCTCTGCATCGGGCTCTGTGCTGACAGCTCAGAGCCTGGAGCTTGTTTCAGATTCTGTGTCTCCCTCTCTCTCTGCCTCCTCTGCTCATGCTGTCTCTCTCTCTCTCTCTCAGAAATAAAACATTAAAAAAATAAGTAAATATGGCTCATGGAAGGACATTATGAAGTGGGGTCACAGATTTCTAAGAATGAACAGAACCTTAAGATGTCTGGGGACCACATGGGCTTTGTTCCATGCCTGTTGAAGAGGCCTGACCTCGGCCCAGGCTCTGCCAAGCCTCCTGCAGGCCCCAGGCTGGAGACAGAGATGTAGGATCAGGGTGGTGTGGCTAAAAGGAAGCAAGGGGCGCCTGGGTGGCTCAGTTGGTTGAGTGTCTGACTTTGGCTCAGGTCATGATCTCATGGTTGGTGGGTTTGAGCCCTGCACCGTGCTCTGTGCTGACAGCTCAGAGCCTAGAGCTGCTTCAGATTCTGTGTCTCCCTTTCTCTCCAACCCTCCCCCACTCATGGTGTATCTCTGACTCTCTCTCAAAAATAAAGGTTAAAAAAAATTTAATAAAAATAAAATGAAGCAAGGGCATGGGCAGCCTGCACATGCAAACCCATGGCAGGAACACTTGAGCGCATCTGAAATATTTTTTCAAGTCAGACGCAGGATATGCCCACAGTGCAAGTAAACGCCTAGAAGCTTATCACCAGTATAGAGGAAAACGTATCTTGGTGGCAAGTGAGATCGGAGGGTGTAATTAAATAACAGGTTTCCCACCAAACTGCATAAACCGGGTACATTCATTATACCTTGGCTCCTGACGATCTTCAGAGCTCCAAATGACCACTGCTCTGCTTATCTTTTGCAGGACTCCTATGCGATGGGCCAAAGAGGGGTCATGACCTAAATTTCTGCACTAAGGAAGAGCTTTGGAAAATCCATGAATTCCAGTTCTGCATGGGTTTTATTGTGAATGAGAAATGTCCAGCAGCTTAAGTTGCTGTTTTATGATCATTATCATATCAGTCTTGTCAGGAATGCGAGAAATAGGAGTTCCTAACATACTTTGGGTTCTGTTCAAGCCGTTTGGGTTGTGATGACAGAAAACCACTTAAGCGAGTTTGAGACCCAGAAGCCCACAGAGCAACAGGGCAGGAAGTACAGCCAGTTCCCTTGGAAGATGCTGAGCCCTAGAAAGCCAAGAATTAAGGGTTCCAGTTGTGGCTCTCATGGTTCAGATGAGATACGGTCTCATGGTTCAAGATTTCTTACATGTTTTCTTTGTTTCTCCCTATCCCTCTTGGTCTCTCTCTACCTCTGTCTCCCACTCCTCATCCCCCTGGCACAAATGGCTGCTCCTACCACTGAGGCAAGCTGCATCTGAGTTCACCAGTTGAAATTCCCAAGAAGTAGAATCTGATTGGCTCAGCCGACCCATAGCCCTTGAACCACATTCCCCCACTCTATCCAGTCATCCGTGGCCAGGGCGTGAGGACAGCGTGTCAGCAGCAGATTCAAAACTTCTGAGAAGCAGATGTGAGCATGGTGTGCCTTGAACCATATCTATTGTTTGGAGATTTTCACAGCTCAGGTGCACACATGAGTGACCTTCAACAATGGAAGAAGAATCTAGTTCAGATTAGCGTATAATTAAGGATAGTAATCTTATTAGTGAACATCGTCCTAATAAAAATATTAATGAATTGACTGGAGATGAGCAAAGACAAATGCCAGGTGGCACCAGAGTGTTAGGGTAACCGTTGCACAAGGCTGCCCTCCTGAAGCAGTTTTCTCAGTGGCCAGGTGAAGATACAAAGAAGACAAAATTGTAAGTGCCCAGAGTAATTCCCCTCCTGCAAAGGTTTGTTGCTATTGATCTGTTTAAATTGCTGAACAGGTACACAGGTGGTGTTTTTTGTTTGTTTGTTTGTTTGTTTTTAATATTTTTTATTTATTTCTAGGAGAGAGAGACAGCGTGAGCAGGGGAGGATCAGAGAGAGAGGGAGTCACAGACTGAAACAGGCTCCAGGCTCAGAGCTGGCAGTCAGCACAGAGCCCGACGCGGGGCTCGAACCCACTAACCGCGAGATCATGACCTAAGCGAAAGTCGGACGCTTAACCGACTAAGCCACCCAGGCGCCCCTACAGGTGGTGTTTTAAAAATGCAGAGCAGGGGTACTTGGGTGGCACCATCAGTTAAGCGACTATCTTGATTTCGGCTCAGGTCATGATCTCATGGTTTGTGAGAAAGCGTTGTATGGGCCCTGAGCTGATGGTGCAGAGCCTGCTTGGGATTCTCTCTCTCTCTCTGTCTCTCTCTCTGTCTCTCTCTCAAAATAAATAAACTTAACAAAACAACCAAAAAAACAAAAAACAAAAACAAAAACCACCCAGGAGTGAGTGTTATTCCCATTAACAAAAAGTGCAGACCAAAGTTCTGGGAACTTTCCTGCAGTGTTCTGATGTTAATTACAGGTCCTCTGAACGTTCCCTGCGTGTGTTTTCAGCAAACCTGCCAGTCTGTAGTGGGTTAGCTCTGTGACGCGTTCTGGCTGCAGTACTTAAACTTCATGTTGCAAAGGTTGGATTTGGCATTGTCTACTTCCTCCAGATTCCATGACGACTTCCTGAATTTGTTGTTCTCTTTGTGCCACAAGTAGTAAATTTCCATGGTAGTGGAACTTGGCTCCGCCGCTCTTACGCATAAGCACGAAGGTCAAATCTGATTATCGGGCACCTCTTGCATAGAATTCCCAACAGCTCTATCAAAAGCTAGTTTTATGTTTACTGTAATGAGATAGTGTTTTCCTTATTACTATTATGACTTCTACAGGATACTGTGTACGTTAAGGCACAGCCTGGGGCCAGGAAAGAGAGTACCCAGACCCTTGGAGGAGTAAACCTGGTGGTGGTTCTCATTAATGAGATTGCATTTGTGGTTTTCTAAACATTAGGTAAATAAAAACAACGGGAAACCTTTGGAGAAGCTCATAGTGGATATCAGAAAAGATAGTTTGGTATTGTAAATGGATAATCCACGAAATCTGTTTCTGGACCCATCTGTGTTGAAGACATTCAGCTTAGCTACATTTCAAAGGTTAACAATACAGCTAAATCAAGCCAAGGGATGTTTGGCTTAAAAAAAGAAAAAAAAAAGAAAGCGTGTGCTTCAGGAAGCACATGTACTAAAATTGAAACAATACAGAGATTAGTGTGGCCTCTACATGAGTATGACATGCAAATTCATGAAGCATCCATATTTTATATAGTCAATAAGACTGTACTAATGTGGGGCGCCTGGGTGGCTTAGTCGGTTAAGCATCCGACTTTCGCTTAGGTCATGATCTCGCGGTTCGTGGGTTCGAGCCCCGCGTCGGGCTCTGTGCTGACTGCCAGCTCAGAGCCTGGAGCCTGTTTCAGTCTGTGACTCCCTCTCTCTCTGACCCTCCCCTGCTCACGCTGTCTCTCTCTCTCCTAGAAATAAATAAAAATATTAAAAAAAAAAAAAAAAGACTGTACTAATGTATGATGACTGATGATAACTACACATGTCATGGTAAACACTGGGTCACGTGCAGAATTGTGAAATCACTATGGCATATACTTGTGTAATATAACATTGTATGTCAACTACACTTCGATGTTACAAATTTTTTAATGTTTTTTATTTATTTCTGAGAGAGAGAGACAGAGAGACAGAGAGACAGAGAGACAGCATGAGCAGAGGAGGGGCGGAGAGAGAGGGAGACACAGAATCCAAAGCAGGCTCCAGGCTCTGAGCTGTCAGCACAGAGTCCGACACGGGGCTCGAACCTACGAATGGTGAGATCATGACCTAAGCGGAAGTCGGATGCTTAGCCAACTGAGGCACCTCTACACTTCAATTTTAAAAAACTAAAATAAATATAGGGAAGAGGAAATATTTCTTACAAGTTAATGATCATCAAGACCTAATGGAATGTATAAATGTGCTGAACAGTGCTATGGAAATCATAGTAACAAAAGCAGTCAGACTTAAATCTTTATTCTAATGACTTCAGTCACCAAGTTGAATACCCATGTGAGAAGAAGCAAGTACCTTATTAAACAAATATTGATGGCGCTGTACCCATAGTTATCTACTATGTATCCAGAGTTACTTACTCCAGCTCTAGAAAAATAAATAGAGATAGTGGAATAGTTTCAAATGGTTCCAAACTGTCTTCCTTACTTTACTTCTAAACCACCTCCAGATAATGAGACTTTATTTTTTTCTTTTTTTTACTTTTTAAATGTTTATTTATTTTTGACAGAGAGAGAGAGAGAGAGAGAGAGAGACAGAGTGTAAGTGGGGGAAGGGTAGAGAGAGAGGGAGACACAGAATCCAAGACAGGGTCCAGGCTCCAAGCTGTCAGCACAGAGCCCGACACGGGATTCGAACTTCTGAACCACAAGATCATAACCTGAACTGAAGTCAGACACTTAACCAACTGAGCCACCCAGGCACCCCAGATAATGAGACTTTCAATGTCAGTTTTAGGTGTTTTTGTTTGTTTTGGGGGGGGGGTTGTTTTGTTTTGTTTTGTTGGTCTATACAAAGCTTTGTATTCTTCACTTTGCACTTAATGTGTGTATTAGTCAGAATCCTGGCAAGAAACAGCATTCACTTGATGGTTCAAATGAGGAACGATTTAGTGAAGGATGGTTTACAGTTTACAGAGATGCAGATCAGGTTAAGGGAATCAACACATGATGCTTAGGCACCCAGGAACCAGCCACAGCATGAAGCTGTTACTGTCATCAGAGCCAAAAGGGCAAAGGGAGAAAATGAAGTGTGGAGCCCAGAGAGAGGACTGCCCAGCGTGAGCTGTAATCCTGGAGGAGCAGAGGCAAAAAGATACATCCCCGGCTGTCATCTCTCCTCCTGCCCTTCCATCTCCTGCTGGTGTCTCCCATTGTCTAAACCCAACCTGTAGCCAGAGGACAAGAGAATAGAGACAAAGCAGTGCACTGGGCTCCATTTCCTAGGGTGCAGAGCAAGGTAGAAAATGATTCTGGTTGGCTGAGTCTGTAGAGCATGCAACTCTTGGTCTTAGGGTCATGAGCTCAAGCCCCATGTTGGATGCAGAGCTTTCTTTGCCCAGTTGCATGCACATCAGCATCCTCAGGCAGTACCTTCCTGGGATCTTCACTACCCCAGGATCTCGTAGACACTGGTGGAAACTTTAAGTGGCACATATATTGAGAAGCTTCCACTTTTTACGTCTGTTTTTTTTTTTTTTAATGTTTTATTTATTTTTAGGAGAGAGAGAGAGAGAGACAGCATGAGCAAGGGAGGGTCAGAGAGAGAGGGAGTCACAGACTGAAACAGGCTCCAGGCTCCTAACTGGCAGTCAGCACAGAGCCCGACGCGGGGCTCGAACCCACGAACCGCGAGATCATGACCGGAGCGAAAGTCGGACGCTTAACCGACGAAGCCACCCAGGCGCCCCTTTTTACGTCTGTTTTTATGTTGAACAAGGGGCGGTGATGAAAAGTTGTAACCAAAGGCATTTTCAAATGCGCGAAACAAGATAAACATCTTCAAATGTTAACTGGAAAACAATCTCTCCACATAAAACCGCTTAAAGAGGTTTATAAAGTTTAGGAATGTAAGCAAAGATACATAATGAGGGATGCTCTTTTCAAAATTGTAATAACGCGTCAAAGTTCCTATTTGTAGATTGACGGTCCTCGGGAGATGCATGGTTAGATTAACACAATCTTCGGTACCATTGTCTACTGGCAGAGACTGGGAGGGTCAGCATCATCTATGTGGCAGGCCAGAAAAGCTATTAAACCTTTGTATACAGAGAGAACCAATTATCACACTGATCTGCTGTCCTTGTGATTAATGATTGAATACTGACAGCCACTTTTCACTATAGGAGCATTCTGTCTCAGCATTCAGCCATCGGTTTGGTTCTTCTGTGCACCTGCAGCTAACCTCATATCCCATATTCCCTCTTCAAAACTCTTTGGTTTCAAGCTGGGCCATAGTGAAGAAAGGATTTTTTGAATCTCTTCCCAAGGTCAGGCCAGGGATATTCCAACATTATGCTTTCAAGAAAATCAGCTTCCAATTTGACTGTTCAAAAAACCCAGGGGAGGGGGGTGCCTGGGTGGCTCAGTTGGTTAAGCATCTGACTTTGGCTCAGGCCATGATCTCGCAGTTCACAGGTTCGAGCCCCATTTTGTGCTCTGTGCTGAATGTTTGCTCAGAGCCTGGAGCCTGCTTCGGATTCTGTGTCTCCTTCTCTCTCTGCCCTTCTCCGTTCATGCTCTGCCTCTCTGTCTCTCAAAAATAAATAAATGTAAAAAAATTTTTTAAATAAAAAACAAAGAAACTCAGAGGGTCACACCTTAGTGGTAGGGCTAAATTAGCTCAGAATTGAGGCGACTACAGTCCTACCCTGAAACAGGTTTTTAAAAAGCCATAAAAAGATCAAACCCATCTGGTCTTCCAAGAGTGTAACTTTCTTCCAAAACAAAGCCAATGTTCTTCAAAGCCAAATCTTTCTTCAAAGAAAGATAGCAAAGTTCAGATACTCAATAACCTAACAACTCAATATTAAACCTCCAGTAAAAAATTTCTGGACATGCCAAGAATCAGGAAAACATGACCCATAACCAGGATGAAAAAAAAAAAAAAGTCAACAGAAAATGATCACCAATGACAGAAATGGTGGAATTAGTACACAAAACTTTGAAATACCTAGTATAAGTACTCTATATTTATGGATCTTTAATATGAATAAAATGGAGAGGGTGTGTGAGGATATAAGAAGAACCAAATGGAAATTCTGGAGATAAAAATTAAAACACTTGAAATGAAAAAAAAAAAAAATATATATATATATATACACACTATATATATAGTATAGTATAGTATATATATATACACACTATATATATAGTATAGTATATATAGATACTATATATATATTTTATATTTTATATATATCTGTATATACTAGATGAGATTAACTGCAGCTGAGACATGGGAAAAGAGAATCAGCAAACCTGAAGATGTAGCAATACAAACAATTCAATCTGCAACATAGATAAAAAGATGGCAAAAAATAAATGAGGCCTCAGTGACCTGGGGATAATATCAGTGGTTTATTATACATGTAATTGGAATCCCAGAAAACTGTGATTTAGTGGTGAGGAGGACAGAAAAATATCTGAATAAATAATGGCTGAAAAAATTCCAAATTTAATAAACACTATGAATCCATGGATCCACAAACTTTAGTGAATCCCAAGGTGGGTAAACACACACACACACACACACACACACACACACACACACACACACACACACAATATCATATCAAAGCACATTATAATTAAATTGTTGAAAAACAATGATAAAGAGAAAAATCTTAAAATCAGCCAGAGAAAAAAGGCACATGATGTACAAAGGAACAAAGAATGGGAGCAGATTTCTTTTCAGAAACGATGCAGGTCAGAAGACCATGGAATGGCATCTTTAAATTGCAGAATGAAAAAAAAAAAAATACAGTGAACATACAGTTCTATATCTAGCAAAAGTCTCTTTGCCTCTTAAGGGGTGCCTGGCTGGCTCAGTCAGAAGAGTGTGCAAGGGGTGCCTGGGTGGCTCAGTTGATTAAGGGTTTGTCTTCGGCTCAGGTCATGATCTCACAGTTCATGGGTTTGAGCCCCACGTCAGGCTCTGTGCTGACAGCTCAGAGCCTGGAGCCTGCTTCAGATTCTTTCTTCCTCTCTCTCTATCACTCCCCTGCTCGTTCTCTGCCTCTCTCTCAAAAATAAATAAACATTGGGGCGCCTGGGTGGCTTAGTCGGTTAAGCGTCCGACTTTCCTTAGGTCATGATCTCACGGTTCGTGGGTTCGAGCCCCGCGTCGGGCTCTGTGCTGACTGCCAGCTCGGAGCCTGGAGCCTGTTTCAGTCTGTGACTCCCTCTCTCTCTGACCCTCCCCTGCTCACGCTGTCTCTCTCTCTGTCTCCTAGAAATAAATAAACATTAAAAAAATAATAATAAATAAATAAACATTAAAAAAAATTTTTAAATATTTTTATTTATTTCTAGGAGAGAGAGAAAGAGTGAGCAGGGGAGGGTCAGAGAGAGAGGGAGATATAGACTCTGAAACAGGCTCCAGGCTCAGAGCTGGCAGTCAGTCCCCCCGAGCGAGATCATGACCCAAGCGAAAGTCGGACGCTTAACCGACTAAGCCACCCAGGCGCCCCAAAAAATTTTTAATTAAAAAAAGAAGAGCCTGTGAGTCTTGATCTTGGGGTCTTGAGTTCAAGCCCCACATGGGGTATAGAGATTATTTAATAAATAAAACTTTGACATAAAATAAAATGTTCAACTTAAGGTGAAATGAAGGCTTTATAACATGGGATGCCTGGGTAACTCAGTTAGTTGACCATCCAACTCTTGATTTCAGCTCAGGTCATGATTTCATGTTAGTGAGATCAACCCCCACTTTGGGCTCTGAGCTGACAGCACAGGGCCCGCTTGGGATTCTCTATTTCTGCTCCCACCCACCCCCCACCCCCCGCAAAATAAATAAATAAACATGAAAAAAGCTGGGAGACTTTGCAATTGACCATCACTGTAAGTAATGTTAAAGGAAACTCTTTAGGCGAAGAAAAATAAAGCCAGATGAAAATTTGGATCTATACAAGGAAATGAAGAACACAAGGAATGGTAAATGTGTGGGTAAATATGACAGTGTTTTTTTGTTTAAAAAATTCTTTGAAAAGTAATTAACTTTATAAAGCAAAAATAACATGTTGGAGATTTCATAACTTATGCAGAAACAAAATGTATGATGATAACACAAAGGATAAAAGGGGAAAATAGAAGTATACTGTTGTTATTACATAACATTCCAACATTTAAAGTAGACTTGGTAAGTTAAGGAGATATGTTATAAGCATTAGCACAACCACGAGAAACTAGAATGTAGAAGTATAGCTAATAACCCAATAGTAGGAAATAAGAGGGGAAGAGAACAACAGCTCAGGACAGACAGGCAAGCTGGGAAATCACTAAGGATAGCAGCAGCAGACTGTTGAAATTCTGTGCACAAGAGAAGAGCAGCTACCTTTCAGATCCCCTTATAGTTGAAGAAAGCAATAAATTAATTACTAGAGGAACAGGTAAGGATTAAAGAATCATTATGGAACAGACATGAGAAGCTTTTGCTTTTTGAAACATTTGGACTCAGGATCCATTTCCCAACTTCCTAGAGTGTTAGGTTTTCTAGTTTGTGCCTACTCAGATTGATGCATTTTCTTTTCTCAGGCAGAGAAGTATTATTTACAACTTTTGTGTTAACAAACCCAAGAGTTCCTATGGAAATGTACTCTGACCTCTTATACAACATTTTTACTTAGGCCAGAGCAAATGAAATAGTGGACATTGAGAGATCAAATGGCTGCCTTCCTCTCTGTTCCCTTTGAAAAATCAATAATTACTTTTTTTTTCTTCTTAAGGAAGCTGCATCTGACCTTATGGAATTTGGCAAAGTTCCTGTGCTAGTGATTTTGGTATTTAAATATGAGTGAGATAGGTAAATGGCAACTAAAGCTAAACATTTTGAGTAAGAATGAAAAACAGTGAGACTGAATCACATACACATTTAGTTTGATTAAAAAAAAATTTTTTTTAATGTTTACTTGTTTTTGAGAGAGAAGGAGAGACAAGGCGAATGAGGGAGGAGCAGAGACAGGGAGACAAAGAATCTGAAGCAGGCTTCAGTCTCTAAGCTGTCAGAACAGACCCCGTGGGGGGCTCGAACTCACAAACTGTGAGCTCATAACCCAAGCCAAAGTCAGACGCTTAATCGACCAAGTCACGCAGGCACCCCTAGTTAGACTTTTTATAGAGCATCTTATCCACACACTCCACTGCAGTCTTACAGATAAAGACATGCGGTTTCATGATTTGACACAATTTTGCTATTCAAACATTCATGGAACTTTTCTATATAATTTCTTATTTTGAAGTGTTAAATCTTACAGAATTCCTTTATAACAGTGTTATATGGGGTTAGAATTAACATTCACCCTACAGATAAATTCTATATGACATGATTGATCATATAGAATTATGTGTAGTGGATGTGTATCTGCAATTATGTGCTGAAGATGATTGTTAGACTAAATTTAGAAAGGTGAAGTATTAGATGAATAGCTTTTTATCTATTCCTCATCTTAGAAATGGGCCCATTTCCAGGCCAGATCCAAGATTACTTATTAGAAATTTGTGCCCATCTGAAGCATACTTAAAAAGATAATTCTTGTCATGAAGGCTATTAACAGTATAGCCCAAGTATATCCAGGACAATATTCTGGGCTTCTAATGTCATGGGAGACTATGTGCTCCCAAAATAAATTGCTTGATAATGCAACAGGATGGCTTGTTAAAGAATTCAGTAATAAAAATACTTTTCATGAATATAAATCATGTGAGTTATTTCACAAATATTAGCCTAGTTTATCATGCATGTGTAATTATTGACAAATTTTGGATAAGGAAATGAAGCTAATAGAGTCAAGTGATTTGTTGAAGAGCTCATGCTGACTGAGTACCTGCACATAACAATCAATCAATATATTTTGCTGGATGTACTAATGAAGTTGCAGATCTTTTGTTTCCTGTTCAAGTGCTCAAAAATGTATATGTAAAGGCAATCTGTCTGCCATAATACATACAGTGTTAAAAAGAAGAAAAGCGAGGTGCCTGGGTGGGTCAGTGGGTTGAGCGTCCGACTTCGGCTCAGGTCATGATCTCACAGTTTGTGGGTTCGAACCCTGCATCGGGCTCTGTGCTGACAGCCAGCTCAGAGCCTAGAGCCTGCTTTAGATTCTGTGTCTCCCTCTCTCTCTGACCCTCCCATGCTCACACTGTCTCTATCTCTCAGAAATAAATAAAACATTAAAAAAAGAAAAAAGAAGAAAAGCACAGTAGAGATGTCACTTCTAAGAAATAATCTCCAGGACCTCGGTAGCCTTTTGAATGGTACCTTTGAAAGTATAGCCTATGCGGAGGAGCTGTCCCTGGTGCTGAACTTGCCACAAAGCAACTAGATCAAAGAACGGCCTTCACTGATTTTCTGTCCGTATTTTTTCTAGTCTCCTATTACCAATGACAATACTATTAAGAAAAATAATATTTATAAAATATTTTCCCATTTGAAATTTTATAAGATTTTAAAATATTTTTTATCTGTATAAAAATCTGTATTTTTTTAAAATTACAGCCTTGTTGGGTTACATAATACTAAAGTTACCTTTTTAAAGCATATAATTCAGCATATTCTAGTATATTCACAAAGTTGCATCAGATACACACAAGATGTACACAAACACTGTATCATCACTATATAATTTCAAGAACATTTTATTACCACAAAAAGAAACTCATCCCCTCAGCCTTTGGCAACCAGGGATCTACTTCCTGTTTCTATAGTTTTGTTATTCTGGACTTTTTGAATAAATGAAATTATATAATGTGTGACCTTTTGCAACTGGATTCTTTCATGTAATATCATGTTTTCAAGGATTATCCATGTTGTAATATGTATCAGTACTTTGTTACTTTTCATTGACAAACAATAATCCATTGTATGGATATACTACGTTTTATTCATGTATTTATCAGTCAACAAACATTCAAATTGTTTCTACTTTTAACAAGCTTTTAAGTTTATTTTTTTTTGAGAGAGAGAGAGAGAGAGAGAGAGAGCATTTGAGCATAGGAAGGGCAGAGAGGGGTGTAGAGAGAGAATCCTAAGCAGATTCCACACTGTCAGCATAGAGCTCAGGGCTACATCTCATGGTTCATGAGGTCATGACCTGAGCTGAAATCAAGAGTCAAATGCTTAACTGACTGAGCCTGTTTCTACTTTTTAACTATGCTGCTATAAATATCCATATATAAGTTTTTTGCGTGCGAGCATGGTTTCACTTCTCTTAGATATGTACCCAGGAGTGGAATTGCTGTGTTATGTAATCAATATTTTGAGAAACTGCCAAATGCTTTTCCAAAACAGATGCACTATTTTATACTACTTTATGCACTTCATACACCAGCAATGTATGAAGATTCAAATTTCTCCACATCCTTGCCAATATTTGCTATTAGCTATCCTCTTGATTTTAATCATCCCTAGTAGGTATGAAATTCTATCTCACTGTGGTTTTCACTTGTGCTCACATTTCCTTAATGACAAATGATGTTGAACATCTCTTTGTGTATTTATTGACCATTTGTTATCTTCTGTGGAAAAATGTCTATTCAAATATTTTGTCCATTTTTTAAAAGTTGGGTGATTTTTATTGTTGAGGTAAAAGAGTTCTTTACATATTCTGATCATGAGTCCCTTATCAAATATATCAAGTGCAAATATTTTCTCTCTGTGGGTTGTCTTGTCACTTTCTTAATGATGTAAAGGACTATTTTCAATACAGTGATCCCTCTCTGGTTCTTCTCAGTGCTTCCCTCAGCAGCTCTACAAAGGTTTGTTAATAGAATATAGTAGGAATTCCAGGGGCACCTGGGTGGCTCAGTCAACTAAATGTCCAACTCTTGATTTTGGCTTCGGTCATGGTCTCTTGGTTCATGGGACTGAGTTCTGCATTGGGCTCTGTGCTGAAAGTGTGTAGCCTGCTTGGGATTTCTATCCCCCCCAACCACCCCTCCTCCACTTGTGCATGTGATTTCTCTCTCAAATAAACTTTAAAGAATGTGTAGAATGTAGTAAGAATTCCGATATCTGTGCTCTTAGTAGCACATTATGAAGCAGGGAAATCCTTTACAATATAATTGCTGAGAAATGTCATATGAAAGAATATTTTTAGTGGTTCTCTGGTAAAAGACTTGTTTGGAAAACTGGATGATGACATCTGTCCCCTGCAGGAGAAGAGGCAATGCCTCAAATGCTGTACCTTTCTCATTATACTGAGCCTACTCGCCCCTTCATAACAAACTCTGCTTGAAAATGTTGCCAAGAGGGGCGTCTGGGTGGTTGGTTAAGTGCCAACTTCAGCTCAGTTCATGATTTCACAGTCTGTAGGTTCGAGCCCCACATCAAATTCTGTGCTGATAGCTTAGAGGCTAGAGCTTGCTTTGGATTCTATGTCTCCCTCTCTCTGCCCTTCCCCCACTTACATTCTGTCTCAAAAATGAATAAACATTAAAAATATTTTTAAAAATAGCAATGTTGTGAAGAAAAAAAAGGACACATAAAATTGGTTTCTACCCTAACAAACATTCAGCTCATGCTTTCAAATCCTGTTCTTTGGCAAGAAAATACATTTTTATACAATCAGAGACTAAACTATTTTTCATGGGAAAACATTACCTTCTGCAAGAGTTTATTTTTTCCCCCTTCATGGAAAGCAGAATAAGAAAAATAACCTAGTAAGTTAACTGAGGCCAGTTTTATACCCTTAAAACGTTCTAAATACAGCATTTTCCAACACCTACATTGAGTTGAAAAAAATATCTTCTAACGCTCATAGGCCTGAGCCAAAAATATATCTCCCCTATATTAGCAGTTCTCCACCATGTGCCTAAGTTAGGAGAATCTTTATCCTCCTACTAAAATCAATAATTGCTACTAACATAATTGAAGAATCATTCAATTACTTAAGGTTTGATTTGTTAATAGGGTAAATTATATTTATTAATACTTATTTTTAAATGTTTATTTTGTTGGACAGAAATGGGAGTGATATAGTAGTTTCATCTACAGATATCTGAACTTCCCACTTGATTTACATAGTTTTCGCTCTAGTATCCCAAAGTCCTAACAATTGGAGGCATTTATACTTTATCCAAATAATTCTTGTGTAGATTGGCTTTTTAAAATAAGTACATATTGGGGTGCCTGGGTGGCTTAGTCAGTTAACCATCTGACTCTGACTCAAGTCATGATCACACGGTTCATGCATTCAAGCCTCACATCTCACTCTGTGCTGACAACTCAGAGCCTTGGGGTTTGGATTTAACGAGACCACAAGGTCACAAGTTACATGCTCCACCTTCTGAGTCAGCCAGGTGCCCCCCAGAGGTCCATTTTTTATGTCGTGATCTCTAGAAGGCAGTGGACTGTTGTTGCTTTACTTTTCTATCTTTTGAGGATGCTGCATGAATGATTATGTAAAACTGTCTTTGAACTTTTCTCTAGTGCTCTCACCAGAATTATAGTAAAGCAAGAGTTCTTTGTTTTGTTTTGCATTGGGTGTTTTGTTTTTTGTTTGTTTGTTTTTTAACCACGGTTCACCACTGGGTTACGGGGAATTCATAATCAGCAACAAAAGACCCGATTTAAGAGTTGGCTCAGCCAGGTCACCACTTCAGTGATTACTCTGTTCTACATAGCACCAGAGGGATGAGAGCATTCTAAAAACATGGGCTGTGTCCACCTCCACCCTCATTTGTCCAAAATTTCAGAGCAGACACAGAGCTGATGAAGTTCACAAAACCAAATTTTGGGAAAGATTCACTGGAAATTATTATAACCTCTGGGGAACAAATTTCCTATGCCTGGTGGTCTAGATAATGTCGCTCTGCTGGGATATCTCCAAAAGCAACAGTCATAAAGCGCTGGGTAACTGAGTAACAATTTTTAGACACTCTGAAGTTCTGCCAGAGCTAACTTCCATTAAAGGAACGAGGAGAAAATTAAATTTCAAGAAAAAAAATTTTAAATTTCAAATGAGCCACGTAAATATTTACTTCTTACTTACTGTGTGGCAGGAACTGGGCCAGTCTTTATCCAAGGAGATCACATTATAATGGAGAGACTAATGGAAAACAAATACTGATAAAGCTGTTTTATACCTACCTACATTTAGAACCAATGGAGATGGAGGAGTTAATTCTCACAGGCAACCGGAGAGTGATAGAAGTTATAACTTAAAAAGTAGGGAGGCCAAATTGTGAAGAACCTGGAATAATGAATAATAATAAATGAGGAACACTCATTTGAATTTTAAAAGAATGACTCAGGTGGTGCCTGGCTGGCTCAGTCAGTAGAGTGTGTGACTCTTGATCTTGGGGTTGAGGGTTTGAGCCCCACATTGGGTGTAGAGATTACTCAAAAATAAAATCTTTTTTTTTAATGTTTTTTTATTTATTTCTAGGAGAGAGAGAGAGACAGCGTGAGCAGGGGAGGGTCAGAGAGAGAGGGAGTCACAGACTGAAACAGGCTCCAGGCTCTGAGCTGGCAGTCAGCACAGAGCCCGACGCGGGGCTCGAACCCAAGAACCGCGAGATCATGACCCAAGCGAAAGTCGGATGCTTAACCGACTAAGCCACCCAGGCGCCCCTCAAAAATAAAATCTTAAAAAAAATAACTTGGATGGAAGCATGAAAATAGAATGAGATGTAGGAGAGACACAGAGGCAGGGAGACCAGCAGGAGCATTAGTTGGAGGCAAAGAGAGGAATTTAATATAATTAAGCCTTTTCTAATTCCCTATATAAAATGACATGTCCTATAACTCACAAGCTCTTTACTCTGCTTTTTTTCCCCATAGAACTTGCCACTAATACACACACACACACACACACACACACACACACAAACACACACATACACACACACGTATGCATGCATGCACCCAAGTATTAGTTATTGTTCATTTCACTAATAGAATGTAAGATTCATAAGGAAAAGGACAGCACTGTGTTTATTGTTGTATCCTCAGTGCCTCTCATGGAAAACATGGCATGGGATGAATGAAATGACTAACTTAATAGGTGGATTTCTCTATCAACTCAGATAGGAACTATAGAAGGAAAGGCAGGTTTGCAACGGATTCAGTTTGAAGCATGATTTCAAGGTGTCACAATGAATATATGGTCTGGAACTTGGTAGAGAAAATGGGGCTGGAGACTGACATTTGAAAGTTATGAGTGCTCAGGTATTGGTAAAATAATAAATTTCTAATTAAGGAGACATGATATACTTTGTGTGGGTCTCAGAGTTTTGTGTGACTTCTGGCCACCAGAACTGTCGTCCTCATCATCTGACTCACTCTACAGGATTTGTAGGTAATGCTTTACAGCTGTCAAGGCCATTGGGAATCCTATTCCTATGGTCCTGGCCAATACACACCTGCCCACCTATTCTTGTCTATGCTGTGATTAACTCTAGTTTACTTCGGAGGTGATCATGTATGTATGTTCTCAATCCTTTGGAGAGTTTTAATATTGTCTGCTGAGCATGTCTGTTTTTTTATAAGCCACTTGAAATAACTACTCCCTAAACATAAAACACATACACACACACACACACACAAACACACACACGTCCCTGACCAATCATGTGATAAAACTTGAAACTAACAATGAATACAACAGGGATAAGTAATTTGAAAACACAATAAAGATTCAATAGAAATGAAGATGTCCCACAGTTCAACATTTAGGACTATTTAGCAGGCAGCTATGGTATTCCTCATTATCTAGTGTCAACTAGAGCTTATATATTTTTGTTCTTTCTTTTATTTTTTAAATTTTTTGAAATTTTATTTCTTTTGAGAGATAGCATGGGGGAGGGGCAGAGAGAGGGAGGGAGAGAGAGAATCCCAAGTAGGCTCTGTTTTGTGAACACAGAGCCCAAAACGAGACTCAAACCCACAAACTATGAGAGCATGACCTGAGCTGAATCCAAGAGTTGGACTCTCATCCAACTGAGCCACCCAAGTGCCCATATTTTTGTTCTTTAGAATAACAAGGCCATAATGGTTTTGAGGTAAGTGTAACTCCTGCCTACTCCCTTCTCAAGGTATTTCCCAATGTCACTTGCAGTTAAAAATTACCCGGATGTGATAAGATAACTCAATTTGACTGCCTTTATGAATGTACCTTGGGCTCCCACACTTCTCACTGTGATTTGATAGGCTTCACACATTTCATTGGAAAAGTAAACTACAGTATAATTCACTCCACTGGCTTTTTGGCAAATCTGAATCATACTGCGTATTTGTTTTTTGAGAAAGAAAGAGAGTGCGTGGGGGAGGGCCAGAGAGAGAATCTTAAGCAGACTCCTTGCTCAGCACAGAGCCCGACATGGGGCTGAATCTCATGACCATGAGATCATGACCTGAGCTGAAATCAAGAGTTAGACGTCCACTTACTGAGCCACCACGTTGCCCCTGAATCGTACAGTGTATTCTATCGCACTGGGAGTTGGAATCAGTGATTATCAAACATATTTGTTATAGGCTTAGACTATTTGTTATAGGTTAAGACTCATCTGTCAATGCACAAGTTAGATGCATTGTTGTGTTCAGTTATTAAATACTCCCATCACATTTCATTTACAATGTGATCATTGTTCATATGACTATCAAAATATACTTTCCCAAGACCTCATAGGTACGCTTCTTTTGGGATGTGTTGCCATGTTGGGAGAGCAAGAGCTCTGTATGTAGAACAGAAATAGTTCTGAACCATCTGCAAAAGTCAAATAATGACAGAGATCAGACGTCCTCTGGCTGCCTTGTCTGTCTCCTTCCCCATAAAGGCACCACTCACCCCCTAGACTGTGTGCCTTCTAGCACTTTTGTTGCATGTGTCAGGGTAGCTGAAGTCCAAGTTGAAGGCTGAAGCTTAATGTCCAACATGCTCTTCTGTCTCCACTACTTTGGGGCTTGGACGAAATGTTACTTTGTACAGAATGTATTCTAGCCGGGGCGCCTGGGTGGCTTAGTCGGTTAAGCGTCCGACTTTCGCTCAGGTCATGATCTCGCGGTTCGTGGGTTCGAGCCCCGCGTCGGGCTCTGTGCTGACTGCCAGCTCAGAGCCTGGAGCCTGTTTCAGTCTGTGACTCCCTTTCTCTCTGACCCTCCCCTGCTCATGCTGTCTCTCTCTCTCTCTCTCTCCTAGAAATAAATTTTAAAAAAAAATTAAAAAAAAAAAGAATGTATTCTAGCCTTCTGAGTGGCCTCTGAGGGGCTGGATGGTGCTACTCAGCACTGTGAGTGAGTGAGTTTTTGGGGGGGAGTGAACTTTGATTAACAGGAAATAGGAAATGGGGCTGGGGAGAGTCAAGCAGCTAGTGTCTTTCTCCCGTGGAATACTCTGAGATGCAATTCTTCCATCTATCCTTCCTTCCTTCCTTCCTTCCTTCCTTCCTTCCTTCCTTCCTACCTCCTTCTCTCCCTCCCTCCCTTCCTCCCTTCTGCCCGCCCGCCCTGCCTCCCTCCCTCCTTTTCTTCCTTCCTTTCTTTTTTGAAGTGGGCTCCATACCCAGCTTGGGGTTTGAACTCACGACCCTAAGATCAAGACTTGAGCTGAGATCAAGAGTCAGACACTTAACCAACTGAGCCACCCAGGCACCCTGAAACACAACTCTTCTTGCAGCTTTTCTGGAGGCCTCCAATGTGCCAAGCAAGCATTGACTGACATTTTTCTTTGAAGTTTTGTATGAAGTGGTAGCCAGCATGGTAACACATTATATCACTTTGCACCACCTCTTTCCTTGGCTCAGTTCCCCCCCCCCCCACATTCATTCTTTTGGGACTTCACCATCTATTATGAACTGAATTGTGTCCTCCCCTAAAATTCTTTTAAAAGAAAAATTTTAAATATTTGTTTATTTTTGAGAGAGAGAGAGACAGAGCATGAGCAGGGTACAGGCAGAAAGAGAGGAAAACAGAGAGGGATAAAGGGAGACCCAAAATCCGAAGCAGGCTCCAGGCTTTGAGCTGTCAGCACAGAGCCCAATGCGGGGCTTGAACTCACAGACCCTGATATCATGATCTGCGCTGAAGTCAGATATATAACTGACAGAGCTATTCAGGTGTCCCTCAAAAATTCTGAAGTTGGGGCCCTGCCGCCAGTGTGACTGTATCTGGAGATGCGCCTTTAGGGAGGTAATTAAGGTTAAATGAAATTATAATAGTGAGGCCCTACACAATAGGTCTGGTGGCCTTTTAAGACAAGAAAGAGACATCAGAGAGCTCTCTTTCTGTCTCCCCACATGTGCAGGAAGGAAAGGCCATGTGAGGACACAGTGAGAAGGCACCATCTGCAAACCAGGAAGTGAGGTCTTACCTGAAACCAAGACTGGCAGCACCTTGGTTTTGAACTTCCAGTCTCACTGTGAGTAAAATCAAAATCTACTATTTGAGCTACCCAGCCTGTGGCATTTTGTTGTGGCACCACCCCTAAATCAAGTACCAGGTTCTGCTTTCTTGAAGACCTGCATTAAGACTATGACCCCCCAAAAGTGTAGAGGACAATTTTAATTTAAACTTTTAATCAGTAAACGCTCTTTTAGTGTGCAAATTTGTCTATTAATGAAGAGTATTAGGATCAGAATTCTCAGACTGTGGCTTGGGGACCCTTTCAGTGGGTCTGTGAGGCCAAAATCAATTTCAAGATTAAAAAAAATTTTTTTGATGTTATTTATTTTTGAGAAAGAGAGAGAGAGAGAGAGAGAGAGCACAAGTAGGGGAGGGGCAGAGAGAGAGGGAGACACAGACTCTGAATCAGGCTCTAGGTCCTGAGCTGTTAGCACAGAACCCAACATGGGGCTTAAACCCAGGAACTGTGAGATTGTGACCTGAGCCAAAGTCAAACACTTAACTGACTGAGCCACCCAGGTGTTCCTCAAGATCAGTTTTTGAATACTAAAGTGGTATTTGCCTTCTTTTTTTTTTTTTTAATAGTTTATTGTCAAGGTGGTTTCCATATAACACCCAGTGCTCATCTCATTCTCTATCTCTCATTAGAGTATTACGGCATTTTCCAGAGTATGGTCTTGCAGTTTTTTGAACACAGAGGCAGACTGAAAATACAGTTCTAGTCTATTAAGCCAGGCATTAAAGAGATTTGCAAACACTAAAACAGTGCTACTCTTCTCACCATATTTTTTTGAAGATATAGTGATTTTTCATTAAGATGTTTTGCTATGGTATACTGGGATTATTTTTTAAAAGGATTAGTGTGTGTTTTTATTTATTAAAGTATTTTTTAAATTTTCATTTATTTTTCAGACAGAGAGAGAGAGAGAGAGAAAACAAGCGGTGTAGGGGCAGAGAGAGGGAGTACAGAAGATCCGAAGAGGGCTCTGTGCTGACAGTAGAGAGTCCGACACAGGGCTCGAACTCACGAACCATGAGATCATGACCTGAGCCAAGTCAGGTGCTCAATCGACTGAGCCACCCAGGTGCTCCAAGAGTTAGTACATATTTTTAAACTCTATCAATTTTAATACCTAGAACAGCAAATATCAATATTTAGAACCTACATAAACAAAAAGCTCATTGAAGTCTTGTTTTAAAATGTAGTCAATATCATTTGGGAATGGGGAGGCCATCAGATCAGGAGATGGCTATCACTGAAGGAATAGAATAGTCTTTCCGAGTAGGGCGCATGCCTTCCCGCACATGTCCACAAGGGGAGCACCAGAGTCAGTCCCGAGGCTGGAGGGAGGGAAGGCCTGGCTGAGCGCCTTAGCTGTGTTCCTTTGTCACATAAAGGAACAGGTGAGTCAGGGTAAGCAGGTTTAGGATTGGCTAGTTTGAATAGTTTCCGTAGGCTCTAGGGTGTAGGGGGCTGTCCTGTGTTACCCGGTATCTGGCCCTGGGGTGGTTAGGACGGGGGAAGAGTGGTCCAAATGTAAGGACCCTGTGGAAGCCTGATAAAGGTAGGAGGCAGGATATGGGCTTTCGATTGGATTGGTTAGTTTGCATGTGCAAGATGAGCTCACCGGGAAGTAGCTTGTTCGGTCTGATGATTCGCTGGGCGAGCAAGGTCCCAGATGTCACAGCATCAAGGACACAGAGAACGAACTGGTGTTGCCCGAGGGGAGGTGGGAGGAGGGATGGGTGAGATAGATAAAGGAGATTATGAGTGCATTCATCCTGACGGGTACTGAGTAAGATACAGAAGTGTTGAATCATTACATTGTACACCTGTGAAGCACTGGTCTCAACAGTTCTGAAGAATGCAAAGAACGTAGAGATGTTCAGAGACGGTGTGAGAACAGGGCTAGTAAGGCACAAGAGCAAAGAACCCCTCAAAATTCAATGTCTTAACACAGCAAAGGGGATTTTTTTCTTGTGCAGGCAAAGTCTTCACAATTTTGAAAGGCAGCGTACAAAGAATAACTAAACACTAAAATAAAAGGGCATCATGTCAGAACTAAAGAAAATTGTTTAAATTTAATTACCTTAGCTTAATGAGAAACTTCCTATTGTCCTTGTTTCTCTGTTTTCATGAATTAGTAAAATTTCATCACTACTTAGAGTTTGGGGGCTGGATCTGGAAGTTCCAGATGTCCAGATCAATTATGGGTGGGGACGACGTGAAGGGAGGGGAAGACCTTATTTTGTTCATATGCCGTGAGAAAGAACCCGACAGAGCAGGGAGGTTGGAGACATTGGGAAGGGACCCTCGGTGGACATCCTGGAGGAGGTGAAGGGCAAGGGAGAGAATGGTGTGGAGCAGGGGATAGAGACATAGGCACATCTTCCTCGGAAACTGGTTGGAAAGGAGGGTGGGAGGGCGCCCTTGACAATAAGTTAGTTGAGGGAAGGAGAGAAGTTTTGAGAATCTGTCTCTGTGAGTCCCAGGCAAGTTAACTATTAAACAGGAGGAAGGCAGGGGATGGGAAGGGCTTAGGGGCCCCACTGAAGGACTTGGGGAGGAAGTGGACCAAGAACACGTGACAGAGCAGACGGAGGCCCAGCTGAGTTTAGACCTTAAGTAGTAATAGCATGAAACCCATGGTAATTTTCTGACTGTGCTTCTTAGCCTTGACATTTAACAGAGAAGGGGTGGGGGTTGGGTGGCTCAGTTGGTTGAGTCTGACCTCGTCTGAGGTCATGATCTCATGGTTCGTGGGTTTGGACCCCACATGGGGCTCTATGCTGACAGCTCCAAGCCTGGAGCCTGCTCTGGATTCTGTGTTTCCCTCTCTCTCTGCCCTTTCCCAACTTGTGCTCTCTCTTTCAAAAATAAACAAACATTAAAAAAAAAAAAAAGAAAAAGAAGGACTGTGTGGTATAGTGGCTAAGAGCATGGCCTTTGAGGCCATCTAGCCGGGGTTAGAACCCTGACTCTGTCACTTACTTTCCTGTTCTGTGAAATGGGGCCAAGAATAGTCTTGTGGTGTTTTAATGCAGGTTATAATGGTTCTGTGGAGCTGTACTGAGGACTAAATGACCTAACACATGCTCTGGATTTCCCTTCCACAACCTCAACTCCGCCGAGGTGTCCTGGTTTCCTGCTTGGGTGGGTGCTGGGCTCTGAAAAGTGACACACCCAGACCTTCTCTCCCGCTTTCTTCCCCCTCAAGCCCCGCCCCTCCTCCTGTGGATGGAGGGTGAATAAGGGGCGAGTGCACCTGGCTCTTCCTATTGTCTTTTCAAGGGAAGTTTTGGCATCATCTCTAAATCCTACTTTCCTCGGGCCTTTAGTTTTGCATCTCAATGACCTCTTTTAGAAGAAAACTACATTCTGCCTCTATCTGCACTGCTACTCTAGTAATCCAGGCCACTTGTTCATACACTTGTCCTCTGGGTAGGTACCTCCGGGTACCAGGGAAAGATCACAGAGGTAGTAGATGCTAAAGATAAAAGCATGAAAATGTATTTTTTTAAAAAAAACCTCATTTCACCTATTACCTCTCTTACTTATTTTTTTTCTTTCATAGTTTATTGTTAAATTGGTTTCCATATAACACCCAGTGCTCATCTCCACAAGTGCCCTCCTCCATGCCCATCACCCCCCTTCCCCTCACCCCCACACCCATCTGCCCTCAGTTTGTTCTCAGCATTCAAGAGTCTCTCATGGTTTGCCTCCCTCCCTCTCCCCCACTATTTTTCCTCTTCTCCTCCCCCATGGTCCTCCGTTAAGTTCCTCCTATGAATAGGTCTTCTCATCCCCTGATGCCCAGAGAGATTAATAATGTGCTCAGGGCCACACAGCTCTTTGTCGGTAGTAATCCAGTTCTTTGTCTGTGCTCTCCTATATGTGCTCCACATTGCCTGGAAGGGTCACACTGGTCCCCGCCATGTGTGTTCCTTGGCGTGGAGGTGGGGGGGTGGAGGTGAGGGGGGCATGAGGGATAGCAGCCTGGAGGGGTGGGGAGTGAGGGGCTGTAGATGTTAATGAATAAATACAGAGGCAAGAATAGAAAGGGGATCTGTGGGTAGGAAAGGGGGAACTGAAAAAGAGGGAGCGAAGGAGGAAGGAAGGAGCTAGAAGTCTCTGAAAGTGATGAGCTGGGCAGAGAGATGGGAGGGAGGTGGCTTCTGACAGTGGAATGTGAGGCTGATGATTTTAAGGGGACTTACTTCCAGTCAATGACAAGATCTAGGGTGTAGCCATTGGATGAAATGGATGAAGAGAAGATGAACATTGGTGGAGAGGCCACTCTGAGCTGTGAGTTTCAGTCATTTGTCCAAGGAAACGTTGAAATGAAGATATCTGGTGCTGAAGTCTGTTTTTTTTTAAGTTTTTTTTAACATTTATATATTATTGAGAGATAGAGAGAGACAGAGCGTGAGCATGGGAGGGGCAGAGAGAGGGGGAGATACAGAATCTGAAACAGGCTCCAGGCTCTGAGCTGTCAGCACAGAGCCTGATGCAGGGCTCAAACCCACGAACCATGAGATCATGCCCTGAGCCGAAGTCAGACAATTAACCCACTGAGCCACCCAGGTGCCCCCTGAAGTCTGTTTTAAATGCCTGAGAGTGATCTTGGAGTTGATAAAGAATAGGCAGGGCCAGAGGAGCAGAGACCCAGAGCTGGTGCAAGGCAGGGACCTCCTTGGAAAGGACCTTAGTTTTTAATTGTAGCACATCCAATTGTCATACACGCTTCACGTATGAGAGGCAATCCCATGTGAGGCTCACAGGGCAGGAAACACCTTCTCCAGGAAAACCAGCTGTTAAGTGTCACTGGGATCCCCATTGTGTCTGATTTGATCCCTGCTAGTTGTAGTTTTCCATGAGAGCCTTGTTTGTCTACAAACTAGTTGCTGTAGTTCAACCTCTTAGAAAGAAAATGTATAGACTCTACCTAGAAAAAGAAGAACATTTCTCTAAGTTTTCTTCACCACCAGCCACTAGGCAGTCAGGGACTTGTCCAGAGAGGTTCTTATAGTGCCATCTAGTGTCAGTGAATGGACTTACCCACAAAGCTCTGGCTATATGTATATACATTCTAAGAAGGCTCTACATCTTATGTGAGGCTTGAACTCACAACCCTGACATCAAAAGTCATATGCGTGCTCTACTGAGCTAGCCAGTTGCCCCGAGGCTATAGAAATTCTGGAAAATAATTTATTTAAGGAAACTGCAAGTAACAGCGATTAAAACACCTAATATTTCTCTCTCCCTATCAGATAGATTTCTTAACCTGGCTTCTTGATTGCCCTGCTGACTAAGTCATTTCACAAAACAGAAATTATGACCCTGTGAAGTCCAAGATTATTGTAACTTAAACACTTTTCACAAGGTCTTGGATCACCTGGTATGGTGGAAAGATGACTAGCCTTGGTACCAGAGGGGTCTGAGGCATTCAGGTCTTGACTTGGGAGACATGTACACAAAGGTGCTTCACAAACTATAAAGTGCAAAGCAAAAGGAATAGAAAGAGCTGTTGTTCAGGCCGCCTGGGTGGCTTAGTCGGGTAAGTGTCTGACTTTGGCTCAGGTTATGATCTCACCATTCGTGAGTTCAAGCCCCACATTGGGCTCTGTGCTGACAGCTCAGAGACTGGAGCCTGTTTCAGATTCTGTCTCCCTCTCTCTCTGCCCTTCTCCAAGTCACACTCTGTCTCTCTCTCTCTCAAAAAGTAAATAAACATAAAAAGAAAGAAAGAGTTGTTGTTCCACAAGCCTTATGCCGGGCCCCTCACATACCTCCCTTCTAATCCTCATAGCAGACCTCTGAGAATTACTCTCTGGATTTTATATCTAAAGAAACTGAGGCTCAGAGAGGTTAAAGGACTTGCTCAAGGTCATATAGCTAGTTTTCTCTTGCTATCTACATTGCCACTGTGATATTGCTATAAGGAATTAATACTAAATTCATTCAACAAAAATGTATTAGTGACCACTGGTACCATCCATTGAACAAGGTGGGTAAAGATTTACGAGTGTCATAAACTGAATGTGTGTAACTAAAATGGGTATGTTGAAGCCCTAACCCCTACAGCGTAATTGCATTTGGAAACAGGGTCTTTATTGAAGTAATTAAGGTTTAATGAAGTCTGAAGAGTAGGGCTCTGATCCAATACGCTTAGTGTAATTCTGAGAAGAGGAAGAGACACCAGGGCAAACCAGCCCCCAGCCCCATCATCCTGCTCCTTTGAGCATCCACACTGAGAAAGCAGATGTCTGCAAGCCAGGAAGAGAGCTCGCACCGAGCCCTACTCTGATGGTGCTCTGATATGAGGCTCTCAGCTTCCAGACTGAGTGAAAATAAATTTCTGTTTTTTGTCTTTTAGAAGGATAGGTTTTACTTATTTATGCAAGAGAGCGAGAGAGAGTGTATGTCAGCGAGGAAGAGGGGTAGAGGGAAAGAAAGAGAATCCCAAGCAGGCTTGACACTCAGCATGGAGCCCAATTTGGGGCTCGATTCCCATGACCCTGGGATCATGACCTGAGCTAAAATCAAGAGCCAAATGCTCAACTGACTAAGCCACCCACGTGCTCCTGTATTTCTGTTGTTTAAGCCTCTCAGTCTGTGTTGTTTTGTTTTGTTTTGTTTTTTATGGCAGCCCAGCCCAAGCCAAATAAGATAACATCTCCTTCTCTTAAGGCACTTCCAGCTCGGTTAGGGAAATCAATAGTTAGATAAAATATGACCCAAGTTGCTGTGATAGATGTATGAATACTTCACTCTCGTAAATGTTGCTGTAGACAGAATCCTGAGAATGGGTGAGACTGGCATCGACGGGTGACTGCAGATGGCAGATGGCAGCTCTAAACCCAAATGCATTGCAGAGAGATGACCTCTTGCTTGCTGAGAAATGAGGGAAATGTGACTGAGAAATGTGAGTTTCTCACAGAACTCCGGGGGCCTGCGCTGGCTGGGAGACGGAGCCATGGCTGAGGGTGGCCTTGGGTTCTGGTTCAAGAACAGAACTTCTGGTCCTCAGCTGCCGCGTATATTAAATGAAGGGATTTTGACTAGTTGCCATCTAAGGCTGTCATCTGAATATTTTTGCCCACAGCCAGAAAAGAGTTTTGAGAAACTGTGACACTATTTCCACATTTGAAAGTTGTCATCTAGGGGCACCTGGGTGGCTTTGTCGGTTAAGCGTCCGACTTTCGCTTAGGTCATGATCTCGCGGTTCGTGGGTTCGAGCCCCACGTCGGGCTCTGTGCTGACTGCCAGCTCAGAGCCTGGAGCCTATTTCAGAGTCTGTGTCTCCCTCTCTCTCTGACCCTCCCCTGCTCACGCTGTCTCTCTCTCTCTCCTAGAAATAAATAAAAATATTAAAAAAAAGAAAGTTGTCATCTAAAAGTTTCCACTAGAAATGTAGTTGTAAAGGATATAATTTCCACTGTACTATAAATGATTTCTGACATTTTATTTTTATTTTTCAAAATTCAGAATGGCTTTATTAACTGGCTCTTATTTAGAGAGTGGAAGGACTCATGTTTGTTCTTGAAGTTTGGAGATAAAATTATATTTCCATTATGACATTAAGAAAATTCCACTTTAGGTAAGGTACTGCTGAAATAGATTAGATGTTCAACAAAAATCTGATTAAATAATTAACATATTAAATGAACGGTTGATTATCTTCTCCATTATCTTACTTGGGATATAGAGGGTTGAGCAAGAAAGATATGCTACCTGCAGTGATTCACACAACCAAATGTATATTAAAAACTCATTGATTCATGGAAGTAGTACATATATCCTCAAAGGTCACTGACAAAAAATATTTTGTTCAAAATCTATGTAACTGTTTGAAACTAAAAATATTTCACACAAAGATAAACTACATATTATAGTGGTCTAGCAATACAATAATACATTTTTGCCACAAAATTTAATTTTTAAAATTATATTTCTGATATAATTATATTATTAATTATTAAATTTTTTAAATTATAAATTTTTTTATAAATGATTATCAACATTTTAAAATAAGAGAATCATACAACTCAAGTTTCCAATAGAATCTAAATAATATACTTACTAAATAATATTCACTATAGTTCACAAAGAGTGCAATTTCATTATTGTTCCTTTTTCCCATTGGAATCTCCTTTCCATTCCATTCTCCTTTCCCAGAATTTTATTTAATGCAGCATATTTTTATGTTTGAAAGCCTTTTATTATTTAAAATTACTCAAAAGTTGTATTTATCCTTATAAAATTATTAATGGTAAACATTTGATTAAAATATGTTGTAAAGTTTGGAAGTTATTACACATACTTAGAATCATCTATGGGACACATCCCTTTCAAAATCTATTAATGAATATTATTTATTGTTAGAAAGAGATAGCATTTAATCTTGATTTTTATTTTTGGGTTTTCTGGGTATAAACACTGAGAAGCACTATTCTCATAAAGAGATGAAAATGGACTTCTGTCATAACAAAATCATTTGATTCCTTCAGCTTATGAATTTCATGCCAAAAGTGTCATGCAATCTCTCACCAAGTATTTTGTTTTATTTTTCAAAAGTTTTATCTTTTAAGTAAACCCTATGCCCGATATGGGGCTTGAACTTATGATCCTGAGATCAAGAGTTGCTCTATCAACTGAGCCAGCCAGCCACCCCTTATTTATTATTTTAAATCATCAGCTAATAGCTTTAGGTCCTTCTTCAAATCTGTTGAAAACAAAGCCTTGGAAACTACCTGGATTACAGAAGGATCTCTTATCCAGTCATGAGAGCCAGTCAACTTCTGGTTTCTGGGAAGCACCACCTCGCTAATAAAGTCATTATAAGACAACGTCCTTGTCATCAGTTTGACACTTTGATGACGTGAGATATTACCAACATCTCTTACTGATATTCTCTGCTTTGTTCTCTCAAGACTCTCCCTCAGGAGCAATGCTTTCTTTGGGTGAAATGATCACCACCCTAATAATCCCACTCTGCATTCTATCTGAATTAACATACTGGCAAAAACACTCCATCGAAATACCAAAATACCCACTCTTAGGAGAGGAAAGACACCAAACCTGAATGCAAGTTTTTGGTGCCTTCTTTGGGAGGCTTCTCTGAAAGCATTATTTAACTTGTGCCTTTGTTTTGATACTCTAGAATAGCACCATCCATCAGGATACATAATGTGAGCCACATATGAAATCTTAAAGTTTCAGTAACATACTGAAAAATTAAAAAGAAACAGGTGAAATTAATAATGCAGATAACACAATACAGTTAACCCTTGAACATCACGATTTGAACGGTACAGGGTAGACTTATATGTGGAATTTTTCCGTTAAATATAGTATGGTACTATGAGTATATTTTCCTTCTGATCTTAATGTTTTCTCTGGCTTACTTTATTGCAAGAATATAGTGCATAATATATATAACATACAAAATACATGTTAATTGATTGTGTTAGTTCTAAGGTTTCTGGTCAAGAGTTTATTATTAGCAGTTAAGTTTTAGGGAGTCAAAAGTTATACTTGGATTTTTGACTGTGTGGGGCTTCAGTGCCCCTAACTTCCACATTATTCAAAGGTCAACTGCATTTCTAAAATATTATCATTTCAACAGTCAATATAAAAAATTTAAAATGAGATAATTTACATTCTTGTTTTTTGGTCCTAAGTTCTTTTTAGTATTTGATACAGACAGCAAAATTTTTCTTTTTATGTTCATTTCTTTAGAGAGAGAGACAGTGCAAGCAGGGAAGGGGCAAAGAGAGATAGAGAGAGAAACAGAATCTGAAGCAGCCTCCAGGCACTGAGCCTTCAGTACAAAGTCCAATGCGGGGCTCGAATTCATGAACCATGAGATCGTGACCTGAGCCAAAGTTCGATGCTCAACCGACTGAGCCACCCAGGTGCCCCCAGACAGCAAATGTTCATACTGATCAGCTACATTTCAGGTGCTTAATGCCCACATGCAGCTAGTGGCTGCTGCATTGGACAGAGCAGCTCCTGGGGCCCACAATGTAGGAAGATTTCAGATGGATAAGAGATGTCTTCTATTTTTGTAAAATAAGAAGATAGTGAACAGGAAGGAAGTGGCTGGAAAGGAGGACGAGCCTATCCGTGCCCTCATACAGCTTTGAAAGGTATCTTCGGCCCCAGGATTTTGCCGCAGAACTGCATGAAATGGCCCTGCTGTCCCCTGAAAATGTGAGGTACCTCAGTTTGAAGACCACTATTTTAAGGTAGATTCTGGCTGCCAAGGTCTTCAGGGATGATGCAGTGATAATGAAATCATACATTTATATCTTCTGAAGAAGGCCTAGTCAACTATCCTTCTGAAATCCTGGACCAAATGAAAGGAAAAATTCATGAGACAAACTATTCGCAGAAGATCCAGAAAGCCCTTGTTACTTTGTCAGCGATATGCTGGTATGATTTTCAGGGTACGGTTGACAAGCTACCTTATCACAAGTAGAGAGTTTCTGGTAATGGTAGGGTGACGTTTTCCTCTCTTAGTGTGATGGAGATAAGATGGGGTGAATCTTTAACCTACTATCAGACTACTTGAGGAGTGGAAGCTTTCCTGTGTTACCGCACAGAAGTGACAAAGAATCTTTTCCTTACCTTAATTTTCTTGGGAAACCTCTATAGTCTGCCCCTTTGGCTGTAAGTTCCAGTGTGCAGTATGAATGATGGGCTTCCTTGCCAAAGAAACCCATATGCTTGTCCAAAAATGCAAGTATAAGGAAGTAGTTTGTGATCGTGTCCTAGTCTGCTTGGGCTGCCGTGAGAAAATCCCACGGACTGGGGGGCTTAAACAACAGAAATTCATTTCTCACGGTTTTAGAGGCTGGAAGTTGAAGATCAGGGTGCTAGTATGATTCTGTTATGGTAAGAACTATCTTCTGGTTTGCATCCTGCTGATTTCTCCTTGTATCCTCACGAGGCAGAGAGAAGCAAGGAAAAGAAAACTTTCTCATGACTCTTATAAGGGCATTAATCTTATTCCTGAGGGCTCCAAGCCTCCTGCCCTCATTTAATCTTAATTATCCCCCAAAGGCCTGCGTCTTAATACCATCCTATTGGGAAGTAGCATTTCAGCGTATGAATGGGGGAGGGGCCAAACAGTCCATAACACCAAATATAGTCACGTTGAAGGTAAGGGGGTTCAACATAGGAATTTATGGGAGATACAATTCAGCCCATAGAAGATATTAAGGTATGTAAGGGTATGGAATTCCATACCCATTTCAGAAGCTCTATAAATAAATTAAGATTCATCTGCCTGGATTATTTCTTTAGGATGAAATATTATTTAGCTGGAGGCCAAGGATAGTTTAACATCTTCCAGAATCCCAAGTCTTCATATAAAATCATTCTCTCTGTCATCTCCTTATGTATGAAAGTTTTATTTTTGTGATAAAATAAATATCGCCATAAACCATACTTCTCCCAAGAAAAACTCCTGGGGACAGTTTTGGGGCTTTCCAGGTAAATTAATACTGTTGTAAGATATTTTTTTTCTAATGAACTATTTCCCCTATTTTTTTTTCTATTTAAAGTTATTTCTTCTAGTCTCAGAACTGCCAAGACACAGTAGCCCCCACCCCCCCATCCTGTTTAAAAAAATGAGCTTTCCACAATCAAGGGGTGTACTCAAAAAAAAGGATCTTTCAAATACAAGTTGGCTATTCCTAGAGTAGTTAATGTCTAAGTGAAACTAACAATACTTCCTTTCAAGCCTGAGTACAGTACATAACCTCTGAAACTAGAATAAACTAAAAAGTACCTTTCCTGTTAATACTTTTGAAATTGATGTACAGAACATACTTGAAATCTATTTTTTATTGCTGTGACATTGGGAAATTCCATAGAGTAAAAATGGGGGGTGTTTTGACTTCGCTGTAAAATGTGAGTTTCTGGCATGGAATGGTGGGGGGATACGCATCCAACTTGTACTAAGCTCCTTACAAATAATTAAATAATTAAACAAAGAAACACACACTCTAATGGTTCAGCCCTGTTCCTCAAGTAAGGGCTGTGTTTTCAAAGAAAAGGAACTCGGAGTCTTTCATGAATTAACTATTTTAGGCAAGGCAACTGAAGAAATGATGACTGAGTAGTTAACATTATTTCAAAGTGATGCCAAATGTAAGTTATCGAGTCTAAAGACCTACAAATTATAATTTCATCATATAGCTTTTAGTTGTCTAGTTAGGGATGTTTGATTCTAAGGGGAAGCTGGAAACTAACTAGAATTGTGGTTAGCAATGTTAATAAATAGACTTTTACATAGGCTTATCAATCTTTGTTATTATTTATTCATCTCAACATAAGAACAGGCTAGTTGTAATTATATCACAGTTCATAGGTTTACTTCTCACAATTTTCTCTAAGAAACTCTAATTTAGGGGCTCCTGGGTGGCTGAGCTGGTTAAGTATCTGACTCTTGATTTTGGCTCAGGTCATGATCTCATAGTTGGTGAGTTCAACCCTCTTGTCTTGCTCTTTGCTGACCGTGTGGAGTCTGCTTGGGATTCTCCCTCTCCCTGTCTCTCTGCCCCTCCCTCACTCTCTTTCTCTCAATAAATAAACACTTAAAAAAAGAAACTCTAATGTTTGAGTTATTTGGTTTAACACACTTGCTAATAATTTAATTCTGTGTCAGTTAAAAAAATTTAGCACGTCTCCAATGTGTACATATATATTAAAAATGTATGTGTACTTCTGTGTTTATATATTATGTGCCCTATAAAACATATACATAGTAGGACGTTTATTGTTTTTTGTTCACATAGTAGGAAGTTTAAAAAGGTTAAAGGTGAAATATAAACATTAAATGCTTTCTATTGAAGTAGAAAGTAAGAACATGACTTGATATTCTTCATTATTTTTTAGTTTTAGTTTTGAGAGAAAGTCAGGGAGAGGCAGAGGGACAAGGGGACAGAGGACCTGAAGTGGGCCCTGCCCTGACAGCAGAGAGCCCGATGGGGGGCTCAGACCCACAAACTGTGAGATCATGACACGAGTCAGTCAGACGCTTAACTGACTGATCGACCCAGGCATCCTGATATTCTTCATTATTTTGAAAAGTCTTGGTTTAACAGTTTGCGACATGTCGATTTGATTTTTTCTACATAACGGACTTTATTGTTTTGAATAGCTTACATTTACAGAAAAATGAAGAAGATAGTCCAGAGTTCCTATTTACCTTGCACGAAAATTCTCCTACTGATAACATCTTACATTACTGTGGCACATTTATTACAGTGAATGAACCAATACTGATATGTTGTTATTAAATGAAGGTGATAGTTTACTAAGACTATCATCAGTCTTAGTAAAAGTTCCAGGATCCCACCCAGGATCCCACATTGCATGTAGCTGTCTGTCCATCTCCTTAGACTCCTCTCGACTGTGACAGTCTCTCACTTTTCTTATTTTCAATGACCTTGACAGTTTTGAAGATTACTAGTGCAGTATTTTATAGAATGCCACTCTAATGGAATTTGTAATTTGTCCAATGTTTTTCTCATAATTAGACTGGAGGTGGGTTTTTGGAAGATCACAGAAGTGCAGAGGCATTTTCATCAGATCACATATATTAAGGTTGCAATCAATCAACATGATTTATTGCTGAACTCAGGTAACAAGGTAACTTGTAACTCATGGATGGACATGCAGTCAGTCTTTAGTAAGTTCCAGTAGTAAGGCAAAAGCTGTTTCTCAAAAGGAGAATAGTTTCCACAGAGGACAGCAGGGCTTTAGTTCCAAATCCTAAGGTTTGTCTTGGGATTCACTTATACCTACTTGCCAAAGACTTCAAACAGCATCTCTATCTGCCGCTGCTACTTCATGCACCATTGGATTTACTGGATCCTATGACCCAAAAGATAGAACACCTTGCACAGTAGCCTGGACCCGTGGCAGCCACTGCTCTTTTCCCACTGGGTGTTGTGCCTCTTACTTTAATAACAATTTATCTTTCACCTTGATATACTCCATACCACTGGACCCCTAGTGATTTCACTGAGGAAGAAAGCTCTTGAATTTTGGAACATTTACTTCCCATCCTCTGAAAGGCAAATATCTTACCAATATGTGTACAATTGCTACTTCTTGCATATAATCTTCAATGTAATGGACCAGTGTGATTTTCCGTCGAAGGAAAAGGAGGCCTCCGCACACTAAACCATGACATAGGGCTAAAGAGTTCATATATCCTGTGGTGGGACAGTGAAGGTGAATAACTGGCCTTGCCAGCTGAAAGTGAATTCCTTCTGGTAGTCTTTTTCAACAGGTATAGAGGGAAAAAACATTTGCCAGTTCAACAGCTACATACCAAGTACTAGGGAATGTGTTGATTTGCTCAAGCAATGAAACCACATCTGGGATAGCAGTACAACTAGAATCACCACTTAATTCAATTTATAAAAATCCATGGTCATTCCCAAGATCCCTCTGTCTTCTACACATGCCAAATAGGCAAGTTGAACAGGAATGTAGTAGTTATCACAACCTCTGCAACTTTTTTTTCAAAAAATTTTTAATGTTTATTTTTGAGAGAGAGAGAGTGTGAGTGGAGGGAGAAGCAGAAAGAGGGAGACACGGAATCTGAAGCAGGTTCCAGGCTCTGAGCTGTCAGCACAGAACCTGACGTGAGCCTTGAACTCACAAACCATGAGATCATGACCTGAGTGGAAGTCGGACTCTTAACCTACTGAGCCACCAGGTGCCCCCCATCTCTGCAACTTTCAAGTCCTTGATGGTAGAGCTAATTTCTGCAAACCCTCCAAGAATGTGGTATTGCTTTTGGTTTACATTTTTATAGGCAGAGAGCCTAAACATTTTTATATAGAGAGAGCACAAGCAGGGGAGAGGGGTGGAGGGTGAGAGAGAGAGACTCTCAAGCAGGCTCCATGCTCAGTGTGGAGCCTGACTCAGGGCTTGATCTCATGACCCTGGGATCATGATGTGAGCTGAAATCAAGAGTTGAATGCTCAACCAACTGAGCCACCCAGGTGTCCCCCCATTTGGCCTTTTCTACCATAGCAACTTTTGCCCTATAGCTCAGGGGACCAATATGGGGATTCTGCTAGTCGCTGAGCATATCTATTTTAATTACACATTCTGGAACTGGGGAAGCAACCAGAGGATGTGCTCAGAGGCCCACTGGGCCTAATGTGAGATGAACCTGAGCTAAAACTCCATTAATCACATGACTTCCATAAGACCCTACATTGTGTAGACACAATGATGTTTTGGGTTTCCATGAATCAGTGTCAAGTTCGAGCCATGGTCTACTAATCTCCCAAAGTATGATTATTTCTTTTCCCTCAATGTACAATCACCCTAGTAGATGGCCACAGGACTCTTTGGAGGAAGGGTAATATACATTTTTGGCAATGTAGCAAGGTTCTTCCTCAAGAGGACTTGGCCTAGAAAACTAACAGAAATCAGGATGAAGACTTATAAAATTTTATCTGGCTGACTTTATTGAAAAGGACCCACTAAGCAGACATTCTAAGATACAGCATGTTCCCTCTGAAGGTTAGAAAAGCTTAACAGTTTGTTAATAAATAATACACATTTTTGGCAGTGTAGCAAGGTCCTTCCTCAAGAGGAGTTGGCCACTCCTTCATTCAAAGAATTGTAAGTGTATAAACTGGCTCAAGTCTAGAACATGATGGAGGAGCTGTGACTTTCTGTTTTGGTGATGCAATTTAGGACTTCTGTTCACTAGACCTAGAGCTCTTCTGTTTATACCAACTATGAATTTAGTAGATAGGCCATTTCTTTTTTTTTCCCTCCTAGGGACACTATGATCAAGCGGAATGTCATAGGTGTCTGCAAGTCAGACAATCTGCTTACTGCTTTGGTTCCTCTGTCCATCACAGTCACCACAGCCATCTAGTTTTTGGCAACTAAGTGCCACCTCTTGGTCCCTGCCATCCTAGGATTCTATTATCCCCACTGCATTTAGGAATCGCAATTTTATGGTAGTAGTTTCTACTGTGAGATTTACCGGATTACAGAGAAGAACCATTGCAGAGCTCTTTAAAGATGCTGGGACTCCCCTCATAGATTTATTTCTCACAGTCACGGTAAAGGGTAATGTTTTTTGGACCCTTCTGGGGTGGATGAGCAAGTCTTACATAGAAAGTCCATTCTAACGTGTCAACCTGCTTACCTCCAAGCCTTTGGGTACCTTCCCCAATAGTATCTTAGGCAGTTCGGGCACTTCATTTAGTGTAGGCACTTTGGGGAGGATGGACGTCAAGTGATCAATAGGGTATTGCTCAGGTCCTTCTCATAGTGGGCCCTAAACCTATCTTATGATTATTTCCCCAGATTCACACGCATAATAGAAAAGACATACTCAACAACCATTCAACCCATTAAAAGGGTTAAGCTTTTTCTAATCCTTGGAGGTAAAATGTTGTATCTAGAATATCTGCTTAGTGGGCCCTTTCCAATAAATTCAGCCTGATAAAATTTTGTCATTCTTCATCCTGATCTGTGAGTTTTTTAGCCGCTACAGCAAAGTACCAAAAAAATGAGGGTTTACAACAACAGAAACCTATTCCCTCAGAGTTCTAGAGGATAGATGTCTGAAATAAGTTGTCAGCAGGGACACACTTCTTCTAGACTCTTTGGAACCATCTTTCTTTGCCTTTTCCAGCATTTCTTTGCATATGGTTACAACTCTCCAGTCTCTGCTTCCATCTTCACATGTCCTTGTTTCTTCTGTGTCTATATTTCTGTATCCTCTCCTCTTACAAGGACACCGGTCATTGGATTTCTGGCCTACTCTAATCTAGTAAGACCTTCATCTTAACCGATTACATCCGCAAAGACCCTATTTCCAAGTGGGTCACACTGACGTCCAAGTGGACATGAATTTGGGCGGATACTATTCAACCCACTCTAATCCCACATCCTGAATAGCCATGGGAAATACAGCTCCTATATTCTTTTGTATGCTCTGAATTTTTTAAAGGATGTGTGCTTATTACTTTTTCAAAATTAAACGGAAAAACCCACCCCATAGTTTTTCGCCTCAAAGTACAATTTATCCCTATTTTTCCAGTTTATTGAAAAATAATTGACACACATCACTGCATCAATTTAAGGTGTATAACACGACAGCTTGATTGACATATACTGTGAAATGATGACCGCAGTAGGTTTAGTTAACATTCATCATCTTATATGGGATACAAGAAAAAAAAAAATTCTAGGATCTACCCTTAACAGCTTTGTTATATATCATACATGTGTTAAACATAGTCATCATGTTGTACATGACATCCCTAGTACTTACTTATGTTAAAACTGGAAGTTTGTGCCTTTTGACCGCTTTCCTCCAATATTCTTGGAGGGGAAAAAATATTCTTCCATCCAGTTTCTCCCTTTGATGCCCACTACCATCCAGCCTCCCCGCGCTGGACTTCGTTTTGACCTTTCCCCATCTTTTCTCTAACTGCAAAGTCATCTTTTAAAATAGTCTCCCGGGCGCCTGGGGGACTTAGTCGGTTAAGCGTCCGACTTTCGCTTGGGTCATGATCTCGATGTTCGTGGGTTCGAGCCCCGCGTTGGGCTCTGTGCTGACTGCCAGCTCAGAGCCTGGATCCTGTTTCAGAGTCTGTGTCTCCCTCTCTCTCTGACCCTCCCCTGCTCACGCCGTCTCTCTCCTAGAAATAAGTAAAAAAATATTTAAAATAAAATAGTCTCCACCTTCCAATCTTTCGGGAGGATCAAGCACAAGTTCCCTCTTTAGCCTAAGGAGCCTTTTTACCATCTGGTCTCTTAACATTCTTCTTCCAGCTTCATTTTTCAGGAAAATCTCCTGCTACCTGCCTGTTTTGTCCCCGAACGGTTGCAGGTTTCGGAAGTGCCCACGGGTTCCCTCCCTCCAAATCCTGGACCCTCCCCCCGCCTTAGGAATACCCCTGTGCATTCCCTGACTGCTCGTCCTTCGAGGCTATGCTAGTCTCTCCCCAGGGATGAAGCATTTCGCCTTCTTCTGGTCTTTGAGGTCTGTTAATATTTTCCCTTTGCTCGTATTCCCTCCCATCAAGTTTCACTTTAAAGAAAACAGCCCAGGAGCGCGCAGTGCAGAGCCCGCCCGTCGGCCCGGGAGAACCAGTCCGGCCTCCCGCCTCGCCGACGGGAGGGACCGTCACACCCAGGCCTGGAGCGGCACGCCTGACCCCACGCCCGAGCCCAGAGCTCTCCGGGCTCGGGGGCGGGTCGCGACGCAGCTGTCACGCGGGGAAGGCCAGGCCAGCCGCACGTCGCTCAGGCTGCCCACATCCTCCGTTTCACGGCTGAGGCGACCCCGCCCGGTTCAGACGTCCAGAATGACAGTGCAAGCGCCCAAACGCGTTAGCACTCTTCACACCCCACGCGGGCCCCCCTCGTGCTCGCGTTCCGCCGTTCGCGCAGCGTTTTCCCCTCCCGTTCACGCCCCGGAAGGGCCGCAACATCCACCGCAAACCTGACGCGCGGGGAATTCCCCCCCCGCCCCCCCGCGGTTTGGACCTGCTGTGTGGAGCATGCGCAGTGTCCACCCCATGCAGGGCTTCTAAGCGACGGCGGCTCAGCGCGCGCAGCCGCTGGCCCAGCCGCGGCGTCGAACGACTCCCCGCCCACCCAGGCCTAGCGGGCCACGCCCCCTCATCGCGGGTCAGAGGGCGCGGGGCCGGCGGGCGTGACGCGTGCGGAAGCGTTCTGCGCAGCCTCGGAAGCCGGCGGGCTGTACAGCGGCGGCGGCCACGGCCGGGCGCCCCGACGGGAGGGGCCCCGGGTCGTTCGGAGGCGGGCGGACCTCGGCGTCGCCGCCGCCGGCGGTGGCCCGATGAATCGGGGCACCATGCCCCAGCCCGGATCGTGGCCGGGCGCGAGCTGCGCCGAGAAGCCCGCGCGGGAGGCGGGGGCCGCGTCCCCGGGCCCGGCGAGAGCCGCGGCGCGGGAGGGCGGGAAGGCGGCGGCCGGCGGGCAGCCGCGGACCGCGGCGCGGTGCCCAGCCGAGCAGTGAGTCGCGGGGCGCAGACGGGGCGGGCGGGGGGCGCTGAGCTCGGTCCCCTCGGGAAGGCCGGGCGTGGGGTGGGCTGGGGAGTAGCCGGCTAGGAGTCCTTCACACCCCGTATTCGGGGTAAGGTCGTCGGCGCCGGAGACGAGTCCGAAGACGCTTGTGACCAGTGTCGGTACCAGCGGTTTCCCCGCAGGGCCCGTCTCACAGCCTGGTCACCCAGTGCCCCCTCTTTTTATATCTGCGTGCTCCAAAGTTAAAACAGAGCTCCAGGAACTTGGGGAACAAACCGGAAAAGCGTAGTGTTCTAGCTAACTCCCAGTGAACCTTTCCTCCGAGCTGGTTGGGGAAGGAAGTAAGGTTGCTTCTGTCACAGCCCAGAGAAACCCGAACCATGAGACACGTTTGTTCTTGGAAGGCCAGGTGCCGCTTGATGACCGCCCCACCTGTTGAATAGACTTTGGACCGAGTCTGACCCAATTCCCTTTTGCCCGTTAAGAGCTTAACAAGCTCTCCTCCTGCCCCTTTATTTTTAAATACGAAAGGTAGTGCAGGCTACAGCAGTTATTCGGCGAACTATCAAGAAGGCAGCCCGAGTCGGAAGAATTTACAGTTTCAGCAAAGCTCTAGGGTGGGGAAGGTGGAAGCGGAGAATGCACTTGAAGGCTGAAACTTTTTCTGCACTTTCAGGTTCTAGGCGCGTATAAATGCCTTTGAATCCCAGAACTAATGAAAGCACTCAGATAACTATCTTGATAGCTTAATTGGCTGGCAAGTTGAACTGTAAAGTGTGTTCAACTTAGATTTTTTTTTTTTTTGCCATTTCCTAAAAAGGGGTGCTCGGCAGGCCTGCTACACAGCTAGTGTATTATAGTAACTTCCGTGTGCCCGGTTCTGTACCACGGGCGTTGATATTCTCATTTACTGAGCATCGAAACCCTCTGGGATGGTATTATCCACTCTTAATGTGTTAATGGCTACGGGGAAAGCTTTGGAATAGGCGGTGGAGAACTCCTGCCAGGAGCTATGCGGGTAACCTAGTGAGCAGGGCTGGCCAGGTGTGGGCCATGGGTTTCTGGAGAGCTGTGTCCATTGCTGTTGGGGTCAGAGTCCTCTAGGTTCTATCCTGTGTTTGCTGGATTGTCTGTATTTATTTATTTTTTATTTTTTTAAATGTTTTATTGATTTCTAGGAGAGAGAGAGACAGCGTGAGCAGGGGAGGGTCAGAGAGAGAGGGAGTCACAGACTGAAGCAGGCTCCAGGCTCTGAGCTAGCTGGCAGTCAGCACAGAGCCCGATGCGGGGCTCTAACCCACGAACTGTGAGATCATGACCTAAGCGAAAGTCGGACGCTTAACCGACTAAGCCACCCAGGCGCCTTGTAGATTGTCTGTATTTAAAGAATCCAAATATCCTGACTTTTTAATGATATACCTTGACTTTTAAGTTGAAGCCACTGTACAGACCCATCCATGTGTGAGCTGGTGTGGTCTCTGGCTGCAGCTTTGCTCTCTGGGTTAGAGAACTCCTGCAGACTCTGCAGAGGGTAAAGTGGGCTGGGGAAGGTGGGGGTGTCTTCTGCTTCTGCCCCCCTGCCAGCCCATGCTGCTTTCTGACTGCTGCCGCCTTGCGTTTGCCCTGGTGGTCAGAGCCAGGACTCCCTGCTGAGAGACCCTGCTCCCGGAAGCTGCACCTTAGCCTTGGCCTGAGCATTCTCATGCCCGCATGAGATGCAGCAACTTTGGGGCCAGAGTCCTGTTCCTAAAAGTATGCATACTTATTTGGCAAGTTTCCAGAGTCAGAACCTAGGGAAGTAGGTCATGGTGAGAAAGAGCACTCCTTCCTTCCCAGAAGGTTTTGAGGCACGCCTCTTCGTACTGCTGCAGTAGAATTACAGATTTAGTCTGAAAGGGATGTGGGGGGAAAAAACCCCACCCAGCCTAGGTTTGTCATTTTACACATTAGGAAATAGGTGCAGATTCCAGAGGGGCAGCTTGGCCAGGGAGACAGAATGGGTTTGAGGGCCGAGTTCCCTGGTGCCTCAATGGGAACCTCACCCCCATCTCTTTCTGGCTTTTCAGCAGAACCAGGCAGAGGAACATGGCTTATAAGGACCTCTCCTAGCATGTTTGAGAGATGTAGTTGGCTGTCATCCCCTGGACAAGAATGGTCTGATTTGAAGACGTCTTAGACCAGACCAGATTCGGTTGACTTTTCTTGAAGCTTCCTCCCCGTTCCTATGAGCAGGTTGACTGATTTATCTCCTGCTCCCCCTACCCCTGCATTTAAAACTTAGGCTGTGTCCACTTCTTGTCCTCCGCTAAGATAATCCATGCCACGTCCGTGAGGGCCAGGATGGTCCTGGGACATGGTTGGTGGCCAGGCCAGACATGCTTAGGGAATTGAGAAGCAAGACTGCTCCAAGGCCCCTCTTTGCCTGATGGTAAGGACACGGTTTAAATCTAGGGTCCATAGGCCGGCTGTGGATGGAGGAGCGCATGTCTGTGAGCCCCTCTGAAATTGAAGGTGAAATTTGATGTGTATTTTCTGGGCTGAGGTTCTGGTGAAAGCTGTGGGTTTTCAAAAGGACTGCGAGCAACAAGTTGTTAAACCATCGTTCTTGGGTGTTGCTCTGTGTTTTCCCACCTGCCTCACTCCTGACCTCCCGTGGGGTGTGTTTGACAGGATAACAGCTACTCCCTCCTGCCCCTTCTCCCACCTGGATGTAAAGCTTGTTTCAAACCTCATTGTCGAGGGTGTCTGGGTTGTCCCCAGATACCTCTGGAAGTCACGTGGAGTCCATGGAAAGTCCGCTTGGAGGAGGGAGGTGGAATTTTGGCTTGGGTGCCGGTACTTTCCTGTATTTAATGTGTTGTTCACCCATCTCTACAGCCGCTAAGTGGTGGAGAAGGGCTGGGTTGAGCGGTCTCTGCTTTTCCTGTGCCTTTGTGGGAAGGTACATTGGTGTCACGGTGGCTGACACTGTCTTACCCACACTGCCGGGGCCATTGGTGTTCTAGGACAGGCCACGTTAAGCATGAACTGCAGCGTTCAAGTCCAGAGAGCTGACCAAAGTCCTACTCAGTTTAGCCTTTTTAGACAACAGAGGGGAACTTAATGTAAATGTTCATGATGGCGAGTGGTTCACATACTGACTTTGCTTTGCATAAAAGTTAAAATTGACTTTTTCCGTGTCCGCATGTTTACTTGTATCAGAAATTGAAAACCTGGCTTTGCAGAAATGTCTTGCTGCACTGACCTCTGTGTTTTTAGTTTTTAGTTTATAGCTTTTGTTCGTGACAATAATAGAATTTTGTCTGCATGTCGTAAGCAGTTTGTAATTAAGTTTTCAAAAATTTATCATTAGTCCAGGTTTTTAAACAGAGCAAGAGAGATTATAATTTAGTATGCAGAGTCATGTAACTTAATCACGTATATTGCCTTAATATTAAGAAAATATTTCATCTCAAGCTTAAGAGAAAACGGGAGCTTGAAAATACACACTTTAAAATAACATTGTGGTGCTAAACTAAGATTTCTAGGAATTTTCTAAGTAGAACTTACTGAGTTTTGGTTTTAAAATTTAACTGAGGCGTGTAATTGAGCATGACTCTGCTGCCATTGTTCCCAAATAATCAAATCCCATTTAAGACTTTTGTCTTAGTTTTCCAGCTATCTGTATGTTTTCTAGAAGGAAGCCTTTTGCGGTGGGGATTCTTTGAGTCCTTGGGTTTTGGTGGCCCGTTAGTGCTGGATGGTAGACACTCTCCATTCCTCCTCCAACTTAATTCCTAAACACAAAAGATTCCCGAATTGCTGAAACTGGACGGCATTGACAGTTTTATCTTACACCATAATATCGTTTTTCCTTTTATTATTTCACCATCCTCCTTTCTCATAATAAAAATTCAAGCCTCTAGTTACTTGAATGTAATAAATGTACAACAAAAACATAAAAAGTAACACATTTATAAATAATAATATATTTATGTGTAATAAATTGGTAAATGCTTCATTTGTCGTTTTCAACTATTAATATTTCAATGCTTAAAAAGGTTAAAGCAAAAGCTTATTGTGTGAACTAGTTTTTTTTTTAAAATTTTTAAAAATGTTTTATTTATTTCTGAGAGAGAGAGAGAGAGAGACAGTGTGAGCTGGGGAGGGTCAGAGAGAGAGAGAGAGACACAGAATCTGAAACAGGCTCCAGGCTCTGAGCTGTCAGCACAGAGCCTAACGCGGGGCTGGAACCCACGAACCGTGAGATCATGACCTGAGCCGAAGTCGGACACTTAACTGACTAAGCCACCCAGGCGCTTCATGAACTAGTTTCTTAAAATTTTTATTTTTCTTGCTGTAACATCTCTCTCTCTCAATCTGTCTCCAGTCGGTTGTCATTATGTTGGGTGACTATTTCATTTTGGTTGTTAGATATCTTCTCCTCTGACCATATTAATAGAACTTACTGCTTAAACTTAAAATTTATTCTCTCTCCAAGGAATTAGAAGCCATATTACCATTTCCTTGGTGGCTTTGTGAAGTTGGCGAATGTCCTTGGATGCTTGTCCTTGATGGCTAGGGAAGTTGGCTAACAGTTGTGCACAGGATCTGAATGAAATCTGATTGTGGCTGAAGTGATTTGAATGTGCTCTGGCCTCCCATTCATCAGTTTCTGCTTTGCTGCTTTTGTGTATCTTGAATCACTGCTTTTTTATTTCCAATAATCTTTCCTTCTCCTCTGTCTTCCCTTTGCATTTTGTTCCCCTGTCGATTTCTTTTCGTTTCTTTCCTATTGGACGTTGTGGGGATTTGCATGTGTGGCTGTTCCCGGAGATGCTTGTTTAGGGAACTTCCTCTGGGCCCTGGGGTTGTGATCGCACTTTGGTTATTTTGCAGGTTAAAAAGGAAGAGGACAAAAGTAGAGCCAAATGTGTCTGCAGCGTAGCCACAGAATTCTCTTGAAGCACAATTTTTTAACAACACATAGGTTCATAGTGTGTTAGAACCTCAGGTCTGGAAGAGGAACCACGCAGAGCGTACGGATCTTGCCCACTTCTCTCACTCTGAAGATGAGAAAACTAAGGCCAGATTAGGGAAGTGGCTTGCCTGAAGATGTGCCTCTGATGATGATCACTTAAATGCTTGTTTTGTAGGATCACAATTTCTCTCCTCTTTGCTAAAGCTAGGAAAGAGGCCGGAAGGTACAATGAAATTGTTGAAAGAAGAGCTAACCTGTTTAGTCCCTTTTTATTTTAGGCGTTTGATGTAAGCTCCCTGCGAATCTGGTTTCTGTTTGCTTTTACGTCTGGCGTGGGCTCCCGGGGTGACGCCATGGCTTTTCCTTGGAATCTCACGGGGGTCAGAGCACATGGAAAGTACCTTTTCCTAAGATGTCCCCTCAGCGCCACAGTATTTTAAAAAGTAGGCCCCTCCACACCATCACCTTTATCGAGAGAGAAAAAAAGGAATAGGAAATAACTGTTGGGCGAATTGTTGATTAATACTCTGCACCAGGACTGTCGTATGAGAATCAGAGCAGCTGACTCTTCAGAGCGCTCATAATTTACGTGTGTCTTTTCACAACCTCTTTTGAGGAAAGTGCTCTTACTGTCTTTTGTTTACAGGTGGTTACATTTAGGTGCTGAGAGGTATAGTTCCTTTAGTTCCATGGGTGCACACACAAGGCTAGCAAGGTGCCAAGGAGTGGCTAAACCCTGACGTTATGACTTCCGGGTCCCCACTCCAGCCATGGCGCTCTGGGGCAGGGCCGCCCATGCCGCGTGCATCCTGATGTGTTAAGCAGTGAGCCGCGTGTTGAGCAGAGAGAGTGGAGGGAGCCAGCCCCAGGTGGAAAAGCCTAGGCCGGTGTTGGTCAGGTGTTTGGACGGAAGCGTGGGGTACAAGCTAGAGTGGCAGATTAGGTCCATATATAGACTTCCTGCTTCTTGGGAGCCATCCTCGTTTCAGTGACGTGGGAGAAGGTGGGTATGTTAGATTCCCCACTTCAGTCCGCTTGTCTCAGTACCCCTTCTTCTGTCTCTTGTTCCGGCTTACCTCTTCCTTTTTCCCCCGCTGTGCTGGGCCGTGTGCCGGGAGCTGGGGTAACTGGGGACGGGAGTTTCTCGGGTCCGTCGCTTAATTCCTTATTTGCTATTAACCTTACTAACTCCTTCCTGTGATTCGCTGGACCTGGGGTCTCTGTCTTGTGTGAGGATTGGGGGTGTGCTGGCATAGGGAATTGGGGGTCCGATTTCAGCATACGTCTACGCCAGCCAGTTTCCTCGTTTTCAGCTCTGGGCGTCTCCGGCGCCCTGAGCCTTCCTGGGGTTCTGCAAGTTTATTGGTCTTACCAGCCACCGGCACGGGGGCTGTCCTGTCCTCCGCCATGTGCTGTTTCGTTGTCCACTTTGGACTGTGCGGGCTTCCACTTGCCTTGTGGTTTTTAGCCAAGACAGAGTTGGTATTTCTGTTTCTCATCATTGTCAGGTTGTGGTTTATCATGGGGGTAAAGGAGATACGCTTTATCAATCCCTGTCTAGCACCTGTGGGGTTTTCCTCCTTTCTAGTACATAGTAGGTTCTTGTTCAGTCACTAAATGGGGCTAGAGAGAGACTCTTCGGGAGCCCATCACGTAAGCCCCAAGTCAGTCAGATTGGCAGCAGCTCAGCACGTGGGACAGGAGGGATGGTGCCACAGGACGTGGGTGGCTGCGTGGATGTGGGGGTCAGAGCACTCGGAGCCTCGGGAGGGTTGTTCGTTTTGAGGACTTGAAATAATCGATATTTTCCCGTCCCTTGTTTTTAAAGTAGTGATTGTAAAATATGCTTGTGACATAAGAAACTGTGAAGCAGAGTGAGAGAAACGTGGGCATCCAGGATTTAAGAGCCACACTTCATCAGTCATCATCACGTAACATGAAAAAGTTAAACTTTGAGTGTCTTACAGCTTTTTTAAGCACGCGCATATTGCAATAAGAGGGAAAATGTCCGTGCAACAAATTTTTGAAATGTCTAATTTGGTGTGATTTCAGTGAGGAGGACATGTATCGTGCCGCGGATGAAATAGAAAAGGAGAAAGAATTACTTATACATGAAAGAGGGTTATCAGGTATGTTTGGAATTGTTTTATTTATAGACTTCTTACTATTTATAGTGGAAAATGCAGTTAAATCAGTGTATCCATTTCCATAAAATACTGAGGTGTGCTTCCTAGGAAACATTCTTCTGCATATGCTCTTAGCTGTGTCTGATTATCCATTTTGCCGAGTATGTTTAGGCAGTACCAGTTCCTGAGATTTTAAGAATTTCATGCGCACATTCTCCTCACGTCATCTACATTCATATCATTTTTGCACCGTGAGGATTTGTTTAAGCTCTTGACACTGCCTTCTCTCAGCTCCTGCTCTCCCTCGTATTCTTAGAGGGAGAGTTAGGGTGTGAAATGCCCCTTTCCTTTCCAGCGGAAGGACTTCTTGAGAAGCGTGGCTCCATGTGTCTTTGCCTGCAGATGGCCACGTGGGTGTGATGGGCTTGCGAGAAAGAGCGATCGCGGGATCAGTAGCCCAGTTCCCCTCATTTCATGACTTTCCGTCCGTGTTTCTGCTCAGTTATGCCTGCTCTTCTCACTGCACGCAGAACCCATGGGCCCATCGCCGCCAGGGTGAGGGGTTACCCCGGCCCCCTCTGTGGGGCGCCTGGCCTTCCCCGCTGGCCCGGGCAGGGGCTGAGTGGGGGTGCTCCGTGAGGGGGAACACGCTGTAAACGGCCCACAGGTGGCATTTTCTCTCATGACCTGTGTCCCGTGTGTGTGTTCTGCTGGTCGGTTTTGAGAACTAACCTCTGTTTACTTTATGGTCAACACAAATCATTGTCACACGTGTGATTAGGAGCCCGTGATACAGAGCGGGGTTTTTGATAATTTTCAAGGCTGTCTTGAGTTGTCCTCACAAGGGGTTGGTGGAGCTCTTCACCGTGGCAGCCCTCGGAGACGTGCTGGGTGTCCGGGCCGGTGCCCACAGTCAGGTGCGCTCCTGGGCCGCGTTCTCCGTTCCCCGTGAAGTTTCCGCGGGTGCGCGTTTCCGCTGCTGCCACTGCACACGGTCCGTTCCGGACGCAGAGTCCTTGTCAGTCGTGCTCCTGAGGAGGAGGTGCCTCCTCGGTCGTCGGGTGTCCCCGCTGCGTTCGCAGGGCCGCCTTGCTTTCGGAGCAGCGACTCCGCCCTGACCGCCGCTGTGGCCCTCCGCACGCTGCGGCTGTTCCCGCTTTTCAGCGAGTGTGTCATTTCAGCGTCAGTCCCAGCTGAGGTGGGTCCCTTGACACCCCTTCCGGCGCCTCAGTCCTGGGCTCAGCGCCCTTCCTGAGACAGGTCCTTGGGCAGTGCCTCTTTAAGGGTCTGTTGGCAGGGAGCTCTGTTGGCTGGAGAATTTCTGTTTCACTTTGTTGTGTAATAAATAACCCCAGACGGGCAGGTGTTTTCTCTCACCTTTCTGAGGACTCTATTCCGTTGTCGTCGTTTCTAGGGGAGTGAGAGTACTGCAGTCACACCAGTCCTTGGTGGGTAATGTGTGTTTTTCTGCAGTTTCTTTCTGATGTCTGTGAAGTGTGGACTTTGAAAAACATACCGCTTGAGGTTGTCTTCCTTTTGAATCCCTAGATGCCTCGTTTACACCAGTTTGGGAGCATTCTCAGCCATTATCGTCTTGAATGTTGTCCTTTTCTCATTCGCCCCATGTGCTCCTTCCGGAACTGTCAGTAGATTGTGCTACCTCCTTCCGTCATCCAAGGCTCCTCGTGACCTGCCCTTTCATAGATTTTTTTGTCCTGCAGCCTCTGTTCCATTCTGTGCTATTTCTTTGCATCTCTTTTCTTTTCTTTCTTTTTTGGAAAAGTTCTGGGGATGCCTGGCAGGCTCAGTCAGTAGAGCATGCGACTCTTGATGTTGTGGATGTAAGTTCAAGCCCCACATTGGGTGTAGAGATTTAAAAATAAAATATTTCTTTTTAAAAGAGTTCTGTTTTCCCTTCAGATTTGCCTGGTCTCTGTTTGATAGTTTATTGCCCTTTGCTCGTGTTTCTTACTCCTTTTTATTTCTTTAAGCATTTAAAACCACCTCTTCTGGATCTGAACATTTCATTCCCTGAAAATCTTGGCAGGTCTGATTATGCCATGTGCTATCTTTGCTTATTTCTTGTTTCTTCAGAGTTTGAATTGTAAGCTCAGATTTTGCGTTTCTGTGTAGGGCTCGTGTGCGCTCTGCCTTGAGTTTGCGAAAGAGTTTGGCCTTGTTCCCACGAGGCACCCAGGGTGTCACTGACCTTGGGCCACATTATTGCTAATTTCTAAACTTGAGTTTCCAGGGTCTTGGGGCTAATCTGAATTCCTGCTCTGTCCCTGTATGAGAGGCAGCTGGGAATTTTGAATTCTCAGGGAGACTTCCTCTTTCCCAAGCCAGAGCTCAGACCAATGCAGAAAGTTTTCTTTTGCTCTCTCGTTATTAGTGAAAACACCTTTCATTAACAAAGGGGTCTAGGGGTTGGCAAACTATGGCTCCCTGGCCAAATCTGATGTGCCACCTGGTTTTATAAATAAAGTTTCATTGGAGTTTCTGAGTCTACATATTGTCTGTGGTGGCTTTCACTCATGGTAGGGTTGAGTAGTTGTTCCAGAAACCGTATGGCCCTCAGAGCCCACGTTATTTACTCTCTAGCCCATTACAGAAAGAGTGTGATTTCTGCCCTAACCCTCCCTCTGAGAGTCCCAGCTTCCTGAAGTTCAGTTTTAAGTCCACATCTTTCCAGATTCTGAATGCTTGTCTTTGTTACCGTATGGGGGTCGGGACCAGGCCTCTTGGTTATTTGTGCTCCTGGTCATTGCTGTGATTTTCAGCTTCTCCTTTAGATTCCTCCTCCTCCTCCTCCTCTTCTTCTTCTTCTTCTTTTTTTTTTTCCATTTGAAATGTTCTTTCTTGGGGCTCCAAGGTGGCTCATTTGTTAAGTGTCTACTTCGGCTTAGGTCGCGATCTCACGGTTTGGGAGTTCAAGGCCCACATCAGGCTCTCTGCTGTCAGCGCGGAACCTGCTTTGGATCCTCTTCCCCTCCCTCTGCCCCTTCTCCGCTGGTGCACGCACTCTCTCAAAAATGAATAAACGTTTGAAAAGAAATGTTCTTTCTTGGAAATAATAAGAGTCTGTAGTTTGCAGTTAAATGAAGAAAGGAACCGTGGTGTGTACACGAAGCTGCTTGAGGTCAGGCACTGCCTGTCCCGCGCCTCTAGCTCCTGTCCTGGAGGAGGGCGCACGGGGGTTGTTGGAGCCTCCCTCCCGAAGGGACTCAGAGCGTCATTTTGCTGCGAGCAGCTGAGCAGCCGTGTGGGTGCTCCCTTTCCCACCCTCACTGCCTCCCGCAGGCCTCTCGCTCAGCGCAGGCTGTGGCCTGTGACTTGTCCTTTGACCTTGTGAGGTCTCCTGCCCGCTCCTCTTGGTTTGGCGCCGGTGACTGTGCCCACCCACCGTGCCCGGGGCCCAGGGCTTTTCTTGGTGTGGGCAGGGAGGGGGAGCGCAGGCCGGGAGAGTAGGGAGGTGGGGCGTTGTTCCCACCAGGTCCTTCCTGCACCGGATGTGCTGGCTGTAAGGCTCCTAACCCTGCCTGGTGGAAAAACGGCCCGGTGTCCTCAACCCTGCACCTTTGTGGTTCTCGTACGTTGTGGGGAGGTGAGCGAGGAGGCAGACGCGAGGAATTCTTCCCTCCATGGCGTTGACGCTCAAAGAATGGTTTTTGAATTTCAGCACCAGTGGGCCTGTATCTGAGGCGCAGCGCTGGTGTCTGCGGGCTCTGCATGTTTTGCTTCGAGGGTGTGCCTGCACTTAAGCCGGTCCTGACGCAGGCCGCAGAGATCGGATGTCCGTTATCCGCGGAAGGGCCTTGTGTTCCTTACTCCTCCCTCTGTCCATCGCACCCTGGCTGTTGTCCTTCCTTCCGTCCAGGACAGAGCCCGGGTCTTCATGGCCCTCGTAACCCCGGTTTCCAGCTCAGTGCTTGGCTCGTGTTAGACATTCAGTAAATATTTGTCGAATTGAGCTGCGTGTGTTTTTACTTGATACCTTCCCCAGGAGTAAATACATTGTAAGTTGCTTCGGTCTTTATATCCTAACTTCCTTGCTAGCATTTACTTCTTCAGTAATTTAAAAAGGACGTCGAGGTGTGTGTGAGAATTTACCTCACTTTCTTCCTAAAACACCCCCCCTCCCCCATATGCGTGCATACACATATACCACAAATCAGACCCAAACTTCATATGTTAAACAAGGAAAATCTAAAAGCCATTTTTTATTATATAATTTAATTGCAAGGCTTTTTTTTAATGTATCGTTATAGTCAAATGAGGTCCGTAGTTGGGCTAATATTGAGAGCTCCATCAGTTTGGCTTATTATCAACAGCTTATAGCCTTTTGGGATCAGGCAGAGTGTAAATAAATAAAGACAAATAATAGTTTTTGTTAAGGTAGCTGTTATCTTTTTGTATGATGGATATAAAAAGTAAAAACCATTAGATGTATTTTTTCGTGGCTGAGACTTGCACATTTAATTTGATGAGAATAGTATTCTCAGGCACCGTGTGTCAGTGCAGTTCCAGGTGCTGAGATCACAAGTGAGACACCAAATAAGTCCTTGCCGTTCAGGCATTTTGCTGTATTGTGTTTGTGGGTGTGGGAATGTGTGGGGATTTAGGGGAGGAATGCAGAAAAAGAAATATGGCTGGTGTTGATCAGTGCCAAGAAGAAGAACAAAACAGTGTAAGGGGACTAGAGTGAAGCTGTGTGTGTGGCATTGTGGCCTGGGGGTGTTAGGTGACACTTGAGCAGAGAGGGGTAGGCAGGGAGTGATGGAGCCCCGCAGGGGCTGGAGAACAGGCGAGGCTGCAGGCGGGGCTGGAGCAGCCGCTCTGCGGAGGGGGAGGAACAGAGGCCCGAGACGCGGTGCTGGCCTGGGGGTAGGACGTGGGGGCCTTTGTAGGAAGTAAGGGCATTCGTTCCACTTGGGGGACTCGGGGGGTTCCGGAGCTGCCAGAACCCGGGAGTGGTGGCTGTTGTCTGACTCACGTGTGAAGTGTATCCCTCTGGCTGCCATGTGGGGAGTCAGGTACGGGACGAGGGCGGCCCGTTGGAAGGCGTCCAGGTTATCCAGGAGTGACGCGATGGTGGTAGGGAGTGGCGGCGTTTGGATCTTTGTGGGATGAGGTTAGAGGAAAAAGTAACCTCTGAGTAAAGTAGTCTGTTATTTTGACGATGCTTTGTTGCCTTACCCACGCTTCTTTTTGATTCTTCAACAGAAGCCAGATTAAGTGTAGCTCCTGAAATGGACATCATGGACTACTGCAAAAAAGAATGGAGGGGAAATACGCAGAAAGCCACATGTATGAAAAAGGTACGGGTGCCTGCATGCACATAGTTCCAGTCTTTCAAATAGTCTATCAAAAGTAATTACGTAATGTGTCCTTTTATATTTTTAGACATAGTTACAACAACTGCTATTAGACTTCATAAATACTGATATTCTAATTTTAGAGATGAGGAAACAGACTCCAAAGGTAAGGGACTTGTTCTGAGTCACAGTATTAATACAGAGTCAGGATCAGTTATTCAGTTACTTTGTTTCTTTGAAAAAGGCATCTGCTAGATGTAGATTTGTGCTGCTCAGAGTTGGGTCAATCATTGGTTGTCCTCTTGGGGTCATTTGGGGACAGGTCCTTCTGGCCTGCGGTGGGAAAAGCCTTGGGGATGGGACCTGCAGAGGCCACCCCTGCTGCTGTCCCTACCTGGGTTTGGGGTCATGCTTTCCTGTCTGAGGGCTTGGGCTCTCCTGCACTCCCTGTGCAGAGGGATCTGGAACTGCTCCCTTTCTAACTGTCCCTGGAGCTGCCCCTCCTGGTCCCGTTGCATAGATTGATGACCCTACCTAAGGATCAACCTACCTGAGGCTGTGGGACACCGGGGGTGCCTGTGACGTGGTCCTGCTTTGCCTGGGCTGCGCTATTGTTCAGTCGGACCCCTTGACCCGCCCTGCGGTTCTCCCCTCCACCCTGCCCTCAGTCCAGTATTCCTTAGGGGGTTGAACGATGTGAAATTGCTACTCTGACCATTTCTGAGCTACTTAAATGGCATTTTCAACCTAAAACTTCTAAAACCTCTGGGTTTATCCCTTGGTCATTTTTCCCTTGGGATTATTTACATTGTGAATTCGAATGTACTTCTTTTATATTAGAGATACTGGACCTGTTCTATTTGATAGGAACGTCTATTTTTGTTGTTGTTTAGATCTGTGTTAGAGTTTAAACTTTAAAATTCTAATACATTTGTTCTTTTCTTTAGCTCTTGTTTTTATTTATTTCTTTATTTTTTATTTTAGAGAGAGAGTGTGAGTGGGGGAGAGGGGCAGAGGGAGGGAGAGAGAGTCTTGAGGTTCCACGCTCAGTGCGGATTCCAACGCTGGGCCCGATGCCACAAGCCACGATCATGACCTGAGCCGAAACCAAGAGTTGGATGTCCGTTCAACTGACTGAGCCACCCAGGCGCCCCGAGCTTGATTTTATAGAATCTATTGTGCCTCTTTCACATGCTGCTCAGGCTTGCCCTGAAATGGGCTGACCTTACTCAGAATGTAGCTGCTCCTTTTAAAGCTCCGAGAGCCGTATTTAGCTCTGCTCCCCGTGAGTCTGAACTGTAGACTCTTCATGTCTCAGGCCCTTGGTCGGGAGCTCACTCAAGAAGTACCTGGGACCACGAACATTTAAATTTGCCAGGCCGTCTGCTGCATATGCGTATTGTCTGCTTAGAGGTTTTCTAAACAGCTCTGTATCAAACTAGACAACCAGGAGGCTGGATACCTGACATATGTTTTCTCATCTTCCCCAGAAATGCTTTCCCTGACTTGCAATTTTATTTCATTACCTCAGACTCTTTAAAGGATCTGTTCTGACAGTTGGCACTTCTGGGTCCATCATTGAAGATATCCGTTAATTTATCCAAATATTCCGTATCATGGAACTCATGCTAATATCCTTTCCCTGTGATTTTAGTTTGAGGGAAAGATTTGACCATGTAGTTGGGCTCTTTCAGTGACCAAATAATCAAAGTCACATCAGTTGGAAAAGCGTCACTCTGGGACCCGTGGCAGTAATCAGAGCATCTCAGGGACCTGGTGGTAACAGTTTGGGTCTCAGTTTTTTTTTTTTTTTTTTTTTTTTTTTGCCCTTATTTATCTTATGGTTTATTTTTGTTTTGGATATTCTTTGGGAAGTGTGTATAAATCCAAATTAATTTTAGAACTTTGATTCACCTCTGAAATAGCATGCGTAATGGTGCATTTGGAAAGATGCAGATACCGTTGAGTTAGCCGTCGTGACTATTCCCAGGGTAGCTGGGAGTCCACAGAGGGGAAGAGGTGCTCCGTGGGCCCTTAGTGTGGTACTGTGATTGGACCGCTAAATGAGAACGCAACTCTCAAAATTTTATGGTTGGAGAGAAATCATTTCATACCCACCTGGAACACCATCCTGTGACTTGCACCTTGAAAACTAATAACGAGAGTCCTGAACTTACGCACAGCCTGCATGGTGTCCGCCCCACATTGAGGGCGACGTTCCTTCCTGTGTGTAAGTGACGACAGTCAAGGGTGAGTGAGACAGGCAGCAGGATCCACAGGACGAGGCTAGTGAAGTGCAGGAGTTAGCAAAGTGGATCCTGACGCTCGAGCATCCAAATCAGGCTGTCTGGGTGCCTGTGGACCATTTTATGGTGGCTTTTTTTTGGAGTATGCTTTGAAATGGTCCACTTGGATGGCTATACGTTTGGGTGACTGAACACGTATGTCACTGAGCATTTTCATTTCCTCGTTTCACCTCCAGACTGGATGAGAATGACACACGAGTCCACTTTTTAAAGAGTCTAATAGAATTATCCAGACATCTTCTAGCATGCGGACTTTAAGTACACCATGGAAGCTTGGGATTTTTTTCCCCCCTGAGAGAGATAGTACGTGTGCGAGGGGCAGAGGGAGAGGGAGAGAGAGAATCGTAGACAGGCACCGTGCCCAGCACAGAGCCTGGCACGCAGGGCTCAGTCTCACAACTTTGAGATCATGACTGGAGCCACAGTCAAGTCAGACTCTTAACCGACAGAGCCACCCAGGCGCCCCATGGGATTTTTCTTATTTTTTAAAAAAGGGAGATAGAAACTTAGTATGTTTCTCTTTTTTTTCCTATCTCTTCGTTAGAGTTTGGGTCACTCTCAACACAGCTCAAACCCCTCAGAAGTTGGTTATCGATAAGTAAGTGTTAACAGCAGTTGTGTTTAGAAAGGGACATCTAACTCCAGCTCCAGGGGCGGTAGTGTCTTTATAATATTTGGTGTATTATTTATATGTTCTCGTGTGTTACGTCTGTTACAAATGCTGATGTTTTGTACGATACTAACATCTGTTAATTTCTTTTGGTTAATAAAAAAGAATTAGAACGGGTTATGTGAAGGCCTCCGCCAGCTTGTTCTCATTCTTCTGATGATGGGCGGGCACATTTTTCCCCCACAGGAATAAAACTTTCCCTACTCTCTGCAGTCAGTAATGACCACTATGAATTCTTTGATGCTTTTACCCAGGGCTACGAGGAGGTGTCGCAGAAGTTCACCTCCATAAGGCGAGTCCGTGGAGATAATTACTGTGCGCTGAGGGCCACCCTGTTCCAGGCGATGAGCCAGCCGGCGGCGCTGCCGTCCTGGCTGCAGGACCCGGAGCTCACGCTGGTACGCTGCCACCGCAGGTTTGAGTCCGCAATGTTTCCAGTCGTTTTTGTGAGAAAGAGCTTCCACGTTTCCACCCACGCTACTCACCAGTACTGCCCGTGGTGTGACATCAGCACGTGGGTTTATTCATTCTCGCGGGCAGAGGTGATTTTGCATGATAGAAGGACCCAGAATAATTGCTATTTCCCAGAAAAGTCATCGAATTTATTTGAATAATTCAGCTGAATTAAGAGAGCTGGTGGTTAGTTTGTAACAACTGCTTACGACAGTTTGACTCGGTGTCGGTGTGTGTAGTGAGTAGGCTGTGTGTGGAAGCCGTCGGGCACCTGTCGGGGTTTTAGGACGCAGATTTCTGTAGCTTTATCTCCATTGTGAGAAATCCACACCTTCTGCAAAATGTTAAGTTGGTGTAGCAGGTGGCCTGGGAGAGGCCTGGGAGGTGAGGGTCAGGGGATGTGTCCTGGGCCTGGCCATCTTTGTGTAGTAGTGACACCCAGAATGGCGTGTCAGTGTGATTTGTGTCTATGACACACATCAGATGGAGTCATGGGATGGGTTGGATGATAGAATATCCCAAAAAAGAGTTTGGTGGGCAGGAATGATTGGGCAGAACTGATAATGAGACATTAATTAGAAGAAACTCAGAAGTCCTGTGCCGAAACAATAATAGCAACACCACCACAACACCAAACCTGTAAACAAAAGCCAAGAGTGCTCGCCGTGGTAGATCGGCCTTAATGGCAGCTCGGGAAGGACATTGGGATGAATGGATCGCAAGTTCAGTCGGAGCCCACATGACGTGTGGCTGGCAGTGGGAACGAAGCCGTGTCCTCAAGGAACATTCTGAACCACAGCCCCCTCTGGGACTGGGCCGGTCAGATCCCGTGTTGAGGGCGGTACGGCTCTGGGCCTGTGTCCTCCGTACAGACGCGAGTGTGACCAAGGTGATTGATCCTGTTGAGGAGCCGTTGAGGGAGCTGGGTATTTGCCTGGAATGAAGACGACTTAGATAAGTTGGTTGGCGGCCGAGCTAGAGATTAGGTCCATGCAGGGTCACACGGCCTCCAAGGGCACCACCTGCTGAGGCCACTCCATTCCTGCTCATTCTGGCTCCCCCACCATCTTCCCTGGAGAGAGTCCACTCTGACGGGAGCCTGTTTGAGGAAGTGAGGGGCAGGTGGTGCGGCGTGCCTGGAAGAAGGTGGGGTGCGACCAGGCGTGCAGGTGGAGCGGGTGTGGCCTGGCCTGGGACGGGGGTTTGTCCCGTCTCCACACACTGCTTGTGTAACTGTGATACGTCATCTGTTCGCTGTGAAATCCGAATTTGCTAGCATACTTGCTGAAGACAGCAGATCATGTGATACTTGAGGCTATTGCTGCAGAACAAGACAGTCTTATGGGAATTTCAGTATAAAAGTCATTTCTTACGTACCTTCCTGACACATCAGAGTGACATGGATCCTGTCATACTAAGTAAAGCCCCGCTTGCGGTCAGGGCTGGGTCTGAAGTTGTGTAAGAGGCTTGCAGTTGTCAATACTTGAGCAGAGCCGGTGACCCGTCTGCCTCCGTTTACCCTGCTTCCTGATCTTTTTGAAATGTCCAGGCTGCTTCTGACCACCACCCTGTGTCCGGTGACAGTCATGTGTCCTGGTTTGTTCATGGCGCCACCGCCTGTGGTTACCGTGTGTCCGTGGGCCTTTTAGGAGCCTGGGAACACTGCCTACTTCTGGGGACACGGAAGAGAGCTCAGCAGGCAGGTTAAAGGGGATCTCGTTTCGCATACTTAGCCTTTCCTGAACCGCACTGGCTCTCCGTTAAGCCACCCCTGCAGCTTCTGGGACCAGAGAGGTCCTGGGACACCTAAGCTTGTAGGAGTTGTAGACTGAGAACCGATGTCGGCCTCTGGGCTGTGGGCCATGCGCTGCGGAGCGTTTCTTGACCTCTTCAAGAGTTCGGGCGAGCCCCGAGAAGCCGTATTTTGTCACTAAGGAACGTGTACCCTGTAGCTGGCTGTATCTGCCTGTGTTTGCAGATTGAGGTATGATCCCTGTAGCATTTTGCCATTTCCCTCTTTCCCAGAACACACTTGGTTCCAGAACATGACAGGGAAAGAGGAGAGCTGGACTGAGAGACCCTCCCCTTAGTCTGAGCCCACGCCCTGCCCCCTGGCTGTGCTCCCTTCGCAGCCTTGGGGGGTGGAGCTTTGCCCTCACTGCCTCTCCCCTGCCCTGCCCGGGCTCCCTGTCTCCAGATCCCTGTCTCCGTATTTGACTGCAGCTGGACCACCTGACCCCGACCCCACTGTCGGAGGTGGCTTGGTCTGGCTGCTCTTAAACTTGGGGTAGTGTCTCGGTCCTTGAGAGGGGGCTCTCCTTCAGGACACTGGGTTTTAGAATGTCTCTGAACAGGTGGGACCTGTGACAGTGTTTGTATATCGAAGCTCTTATTCATGAATTTGTTTTGAGGACACATCTTTGTTAACTGCAGTCCTTCTGATCATGGTGGTGGTGGTGGAATTGTAGGCACCTGCTAGAGAACAGGCAGTTTTATGTACAGTCACAGTGAAATTCCATCTCAGCGAATCACCTTCTTTATCCTGAAATATTTCTGATCATGATTTCTTGTTTAAATCTTGTTTCTTGTTTAAATCTCCCTCATTCTAACAGAAGTGTAGTCTCTTGTATGTAGTAGAAAGGAATGGCTATTTCCGTGTGTTCTGTGCTCCGTGACTCTGGAAAGCATTTAAAGGTAGATCCATTTTTTCTTCTAAATAAACTGTTCCAGCTGCATTATTCTTTCCTCATTGTTACTTTCTCACATCCTGTATTTTGGGCTTTCTCCGGGATCTCCACGGCTCCCAGAGGCATACACCCCTGAGCAACAGTTTGCCCAGTGCGAGGAAGTCATGAGGAAACGGACTTTTATGTCAAGGTTTCTCTGTGTGTAGATAGAACGTTGGGGTCTTTTAAGTAATTCAGTTGTGTGTTGTGCTTGCTGTTTAGACACGCATACAAGGCCCTGGGCTGCTCGGATGGTGTCCTGGGCTTCTCGGTGCCCCTTTTCCCAGTGTAGCAGGTACTTCCTTGTGCCCAGTTGTGATTTCAGCTTGTTGCCACATGAGGGCATTTTAGGTTCTGGTGACAAATCTGAGAACCTGAACTGAAGGTTCACAGCAGAAGTGCGCACACGTTGGTGAAACGCTGGGCAGCGTGGGCGCGGAGCTGGGCCGCTTGGTGCGGTGGTCACAGGAAATGGGGAGGGGACATCCCCTCCCCGCTCAGCGAGTGAGTGTGGATCATGGTCCCTGGGGTCATGTTACCTGAAGAGGAATTTCCCTGCGTGGTTTTGTTTTTTGCAGAAAGGAAACCACCTTTGTTTTACATAGTTGCTGTAGGTCAAGAAGGTAAAACTGGGATCACCCTTTGTGAAAGGGTCTTTAGAGCCTTAGCTCCCCAGGGAACTGAATGTGTGGCCTCATTTAAAACTGTATTCCACGTAGGGTGTTGTAGGGATTAAGTCTCCTTTAATGATCTTTTGACTTGGAGGTGAGCTACCTTTTTCCTTTCTGGGTTTCATATCAGGAAAGCGACATGCCTGTGCCCAGCCTAATTTGGAATGTTCTCCTGACACCCAAGGCAGTGGGGACTGTGAGGGGTTCCTGTGATGTCATCCGTCAGGCTGTGTCCCAGCTTGCCTTTCAGACTCCGGCTTCTGTTGATGATTAGGAGAAAGGAAAATAAGACACACTCTAGGAAAAGAAGAGAAAGAGAAGGGAACCGGTCCTTCTTTAATGAGCTAGGCCACCGTGGCTGTTTACTTCTTCTTCTCCATGGTGTTCTTCTCTTACTATGTTGATCAGGTGGTTAAACTAGATACACATTGTTTTTTTTGAATGTCAAAACTTTGGGGATACACAGTATATTGGAAATTAGGCTTTATATTTCTAATCAGGAAAGAGGTTTTTACCTTATCCCGGACCGTCTCTCATGCCTGAGGCGCCTTCCTACGTTGGGCATTAGGGAGTGGCAGGGAGCCTGCCATTGAGCTCAGTAGCTGCCCGGGTGCTTTGTGAAGACACCGCGTGCACCCTGCCTGAATGTCCCCATGCTCTGGCTGTGGTTGGAGCCGAGCGAGGGAAATGGTGCCTTTGTATCTCAGCCAGAACCACCTTTTCACCCCAGCAGCCTCCTGGGGTTGGGGAGGGGGTGCTTTCTGAGTCCACAATTCCAGACGTAGGTCTTCCATCCCAAACCCAGACAAATGTGCAGGAATGAATTCTGGAAACAAAGGTAGGTTTCAGAGGCTTCGCAGTTTCTTGGGATCCCGTGATGGATTTCTTGGTGTTAACACCTTTTTATCTCTCTGTTTCTTGATAATCCAGTTACCGGAAAAACTCATAAGCAAATACAACTGGATCAAGCAGTGGAAACTTGGGCTGAAATTTGAGGGGAAGAGCGAGGACCTGGTTGACAGAATTAAGGAGTCCCTCATGCTGCTCAGGAAGAAGGTTTGGAACGTGTAGTTTTTTTGCTCTGATAGGCGCAGAGCTCTCACTCCTGACCGCCCCAGCTGACCGCTTCTTGGTCCCCACCTAGGGGACTGCCACATGCCCGTGGCGGGGGTTTAGGCAACACGATTTAAATGAACACAAAGTCTTCCTGTGAAGGCTTTAGGAAGATGGGGAAATAACACCATTTATTATGTTTAGTGAAATGTTTAACTTTCTTCAAAGGAAACCTTAAACAAGTGTAGTCTTTGTTTGGAGTCATAGTGACAAGCTTCAGGGATAGTGTGTATTTTGTCCTTATTTCTTACAGTATTATCAGTGATATGAGTGCATCTTTATTAAATTTTTCCCAATTATATTGATGTTTTAAGATTCTCTCCATATTTATTAGACTTGTTTTCATTCCTGAATGATTGTCCTGTGAGTAGATTCAGTGACTTATCTTTTGAAAACTGTCCTGAGAGTTTCTCTAAACAGAATTACAGGGAGAACTTGGTTGGCAGATTCCCAGTGATTTGGTTAAGAAAATACTCCTGTTCTGGAGTGTTCCACAGGGTTTGGATGTCCTTGCACACTGATCCACACTGTCTACTAGGTTGCTTGCTTGAAGCTTTCTTCAGGAACCCTGGCCTGAGGCGCTTGCTGATGGCTTGCTGAGCCTGATGCTCAGGCTTTGTAAATGGGAGGGAGGCCGGTAAGGGAGGGCAGACGACTTTCTTTCTCTCTTTCTCTCTTTCTTTCTCTCTCTCTCTCTCTTTCTCTCTCTCTCTCTTTCTTTCTTCTCTCATGCTCCCTCTCTTCCTTTAAAAGTTTATTTACTTTAAGACAGAGAGCTCGTGCAAGTGGGGGAAGGGCAGAGAGAGAGGGGAGAGAGAATCCCAAGCAGGCTCTGACCTGTCAGCCCTAAAATCAAGAATTGGACACTTAACGGACTGAGCCACTTGGGCTCCCTTGTCCAGAGCCCTCAGCACTTACCCTGCATGTTGATCAGTTTCCCCCAGTATAGTTTGCCATCCAGTTAGACTTTGAACTCCACGAGAGACTGTCCAGCTCAATCCTTTTCAGCCAGTAAGTACTAAGCCTGACACATGATAGGTGTTTGGTAAATATGTTGTGTAGTAAGTGAACTGAGGGCGTTGACCTCCTGGAACTTAGTTTTTGTTGACAAACATAAGAGTTTAATGGAAAGTTCACTGTCAAGGGCAGTCTAGTGGTAAAGAAACTGTGACGAGAGAAGGGAATAGGAACTCTCTTCTCTTGGCCCCTCAGAGTGGAGCTTGGGGTTCATAGAGTACAGGCTTGGCGGGGGTGGGGCCTGCGCTTTACCCAGGATCTGGGTTAGGGGGCCGCTGAGAGCAGGAATGGGGCCGTTTGAGGGAACCGGAAGGCCCTTCAGCTGGGCTGCTTGTGACAGTTTCCTTTTCGTGTCTTTTAAGGTCTTGTGAAATTGCAACTTTATCAGTTGTGTCTGCTATGACTAGATCCTCAGTTTGGGAATGTTTAAGTGATTCCAATTCACAATGACATAAAAATTACTCATTAGTAATCTAAGCCAACATAACTGGTAACTCTCACGTGCCAGGCTGCCCGCGAAACACTTCATGGGTTAATTCTCATAACTACCGAGATGTAGTGGCTCTATTATCCCTGTTGTAAAGATGTCTGTTAGTGCCACCAGCTGCTTGGTGGCAAGACCTTCATTCCATCCTGATCCTGACTCTAGAGCCATGCTTTTCCCTGCCGGCTTGGTTGCTTCTGGAAAACATGTGATGTTCCAGATTCCAGCCACATATTGAAGAGAATCCTGTGGTACGGTCATTACCATTAAAATTTACTATTGAATTTAGAATTTTAATGGTTTTTGAGAGGAACAGTAGTTACTGGTTATTCATACGGACTAGTTTCTGGGGTGCCTGGGTGACTCAGTTAAGCATCTGACTCTTGATTTTGGCTCAGGTCATGATCCCACTGTTTGTGGGTTTGAGCCCTGCATTGGGCTCTGCATTAAAGGTGCAGAGCCTGCTTGGGATTCCGTCTCCCTCTCTCTGCCCCTTTCCTGCTCTATTTCTCTCTCTCCAAATAAATAAACATTAAAAAAATATAATAAAAAGGCTCTGAACTTTGTCTCCTCATTTGCTTGAACTTAAAAGCACACATATTTATTGAGTTTTCTTGTTCACTTAAGAGTTTGTCTCTGTGGGGCGTCTGGGTGGCTTAGTTGGTTAAGCATCCGACTTTCACTTAGGTCATGATCTCACGGTTCGTGGGTTCGAGCCCCACATCGGGCTCTGTGCTGACTGCCAGCTCAGAGCCTGGAGCCTGTTTCAGTCTGTGACTCCCTCTCTCTCTGACCCTCCCCTGCTCACACTGTCTCTCTCTCTCTCCTAGAAATAAATAAAAATATAAAAAAAAAAGTTTGTCTCTGTTAGCTGAGTATCTAGTACTCTGCTTTATTCTTCATCAGGAGTTGGTAAACATTTCCTGAGTGGATATATTCATTTGAAATTCCCATGTATATTTTTAAGAAGCTAGAGGGGAGACCTTAGTAAATTAACAATAAAGAGACCTCACAGTCTTCCTTGCCCAACTTCATTTTTGCAGCTTGACTTGGTGTTTCTGGGTGGTCAGTGCCCTGGAAACCCCTTAAGGGAATGAGTAATTTTAGCTGCCCGTCATAGCCTCACACACCGGCCTCACATACACCGTGTTAGCTCCTTCAGAGTATTCCTTTTTTTTTTTTTTAATTAAAAAAATTTTTTTAATGTTTATTTTTGAGAGGGAGACAGAGCACAAGCTGGGGAGAAGAGGCAGAGAGAGGGAAATGCAGCATCTGAGGCAGGTGTCAGGCTCCAAGCTATCAGCACAGAGCCTGATGCGGGCCTCAAACTCATGAACTCTGAGATCATGACCACCTGAGCCAAAGTTGGATGCTTAACTGGTTGAACCACTGAAGTCGATGCTTAACTGAGCTACCCAGGCGCCCACCTCCAGAAGTATTTCTGATTGACTGGTTCAATTTTTTTTAAATACTCTTTTTAATGTTTATTTTAGAGAGAGAGAGAGTGAGAGGCAGGGGAGGGGCAGAAAGAGACGAAGACACAGGATTTGAAGTAGGCTCCAAGCTGTCAGCACAGAGCCTAACACAGAGCTTGAATCCATGAACTGTGAGATCATGGCCTGAGCCAGAGTCAGGCGCTTAACCGACTGAGCCACCCCGGCACCCTTTGGTTCAATTTCATTGTCTAGCGTGCTAGGGGAGTTGAAAGTTCCATTCTGTGGCCTCAGGGCTTCTTAGTGCACTGTATTTTTGTTTCAGATTAATGGGGGAGAAGCTGAATAAGGAATTTGTGTGGTCCAAAGAGTACAATTGTTTGAGCTGAAAACTTCAGTGTTGTGAATGTTGGTACATAGTCCATGATTGCTACTTTCAAAAATAATTTTGTGCTCGTAGGATGGAAGTATACCAGAGTGTTTTAGAACAAACGTTTAATTGTCATGTACCTTTCTTGTTGTAGTGGGCAGGCCTGGCGGAACTAAGAAGTGCCGAAGCAAGGCAAATAGCTTGTGATGAACTGTTCACAAATGAGGAAGAGGAATATAGCCTCTATGAAGCTGTAAAATTTCTAATGCTAAACAGAGCCATTGAACTATATGATGATAAAGAGAAGGGAAAGGAAGTACCATTTTTCTCTGTGCTTCTGTTTGCTCGGGACACATCGAATGATCCTGGACAGCTGCTAAGGAACCATCTAAACCAGGTGGGACACACTGGTGGCCTTGAACAGGTGAGTTGCGCCTTTGGGAGTGTAGTAGTCCAAAACCTCAGCTATCATCAGCAGACGGTGTTCCCGAGCTTTCGCTGGGCAAGCATTCTGGAGCAGCTTAGTTGTGCGGTTCTGTCTAGGGGCCTCAGGAGGTTGCAGTCCTCTGAGGGCTGGGCTGGGTGGGAGGGCCCACTTCCGGCATGGCGCACCCCCCGCCTGTCGGCAGGAGGCCTCGTTGGTAGCTTAGGAGGGTTTAGTTCCTCCACACATGGGCCTCCCCTTGGGTTGCCTGAGTGTCTGTGACATGATGGCTGGCTTCTCTCAGAAGGTGAAGTGATCCAAGAAGAGGGGAAGAGGAAGCCACAGTGCGTTGTATGATCGCGCCTTGGAAGTTAAACGCCGTTGTTTACGCCATATTCTATTTATTAAAAACAAGTCACTAAATCCATCCCACACACAAGGGGAGAGCATTCGTTCCACCCACCTTTTCAAGGGGGGTGGGGGTGTTGCAAAAGAATTGTGGATCTGTTTTGTAAGTATCACGTTGATTTCGGCCTGGGCTGGCTTCTGCAGGGTGGCAGATGGGGTCAGTACGCCCGCGTCTGGTAGGCTACAGATAAATGAAGCAGAGGGTCTTATTATTTAATCTGAGCAGCTGTGGCTGTACTAGCTAGTATCCTTTAAAAATAGAAAGGGACTTAGCCAGTAGAGACTAGCCTGCTCTTGGATCTCCCAGAGATGCTAAGCTTGGGTTCTACACAGAGACCTGGTGCAGTCCTGTCCCGGGACTCACCACACCTTGCCTGTGTGTACTGCCCTCATTCTGTGACCCTAAAAAGCTTAAGTCCTTTTTAGCGGAATAGCCAATCATTAAAGTAGCATGTAAGGCTATCCATCCAAAGTGCTACCTCCATGCTTACGTGACCCACTCACACTTAACCTTTTCCTGGTGTGTAGGAAAGAGCAGAGGCTGACGCTCACTGCCGGCTCAGGGAGAATTAACGGCAGCCACTTACAAAAAGTATCTGCGCTCCCAGCATAGGGTACTTACGTCTCCTGAACCGAAGCACATGGCTTCAGCGAAAAGTCTGGGGCGGCTGGTCAGCAAATTAGACCGAAGTTTGTTCTTTGAGTCCTCACACAGTCTACTGTCGGGGCGAGTCGGTTTTTAAAACAGAACAGCTTTATTGAGATATAACTTACATACCATAAAGTTTACCCTTTTGAAGTGTAACTCAGTGGTTTTTAGCATTTTTATAGAGTTTTACAGCCATCACTGCGGTCTAATTTTAGACCATTTTGTCACTCTTAAAAGAAACCCTGTACTGATTGGTGCTAACTCCCCCTCCCCTTGAGCCCTAGGCAGCTACTAATCTACTTCCTGTTGCTGTAGATTTGCCTATTCTGGACATTTCCTATAAATGGAATCATATAATACATGCTTTTTTGTGACTTCCTTCTGTCACTGAGCATAACGATTTCAAGTTCATCCATATTGCAGTGTGTCTCACCAGCAGTATTCCATTGTGTGTATATACCAATGTATTCCATTGTGTGGCAGATCACTCTTCATTCATGCTTCAGCTGATGGACATTTGGGGTCTTTCTACTTTTTAGCTATTTTGAATAATCTTGTTATGAACATTTATGTGCAGGTTTTTTGTGTGGACACACGGTTTCATTTCTCTTGGGTATATACCTAAGATGTACTTCTTTTTCTTTTTTTAATTGAAGTTCATGAATCACAAAATTAACCATCCTAAAGTCTATAACTCAGTGGCTCTTGGTACGTTTAAACGTATGATCACCACCTGTGTCCACACCATGTTCATCACCCCGCAGGAAACCTGGTCCCAGTTCAGTAGTGCTGCCTCATTCTTCTCTGTTCGATCATAACTGTTGTGGGGGGTGTGAAGTGGTAGCTCAGTGTGGCTTAGGTTTGCATCCCCCTGATGACTTTGCAGGTGCTTGTTACCCATTTGAGTATCTTCTTTGGATTAATGTCTGTTCTTTTCAAATCCTTTGCCCAGTTTTTGAACTAGTTATTTGTTTTTTTAAATTGTTGAGTTATAAAAGTTCTTTAAAAAAACTTTTTTTTAATGTTTATTTTTGAGAGAGAAAAAGAGACAGTGCGAGCAAGGGCAGAGCAGAGAGAGAGGGAGACACAGAATCTGAAGCAGGCTCCAGGCTCTGAGCTGTCAGCACAGAGCCGGACATGGGGCTCAAACTCACAAACCCCAAGATCATGACCTGAGCCAAAGTCAGAGGCTTAACTGACTGAGCCACCCCGGAGCCCTGCGTTATAAAGGTCTTTATATATTCTGGATGCAAGTCCCTTATCAGATGTTTAGTCCATTTTTGGTGACCTGCTTATTTGTAACACCTGTCAAGGAGAGGCCAGGGCCCGGGCGGGAGAAGGAAGGGGGTTGCGGCCTCCCTGTGCTGTGGGCTGCCTGCCACGCGTGTGAGGGAGCAGGTGGTACGCCGCATCTGCAGGGTGGCTTCCCGCTGCAAACCCGTTTGCTCTTTTCCCCAGGTGGAAATGTTCCTCCTGGCCTATGCCGTGCGCCACACCATTCGGGTGTACCGGCTCTCCAAGTACAGCACCGAAGAGTTCATCACGGTCTACCCCACCGACCCGCCCCTGGACTGGCCGGTGGTGACCCTGATTGCTGAGGACGATCGGCACTACAACATCCCCGTCAGAGTGTGCGAGGAGACGAGTCTGTGAGACATGCGCCTGGACAGCCTGGCCCCACGGCCAAGGTGCACCGGCCGCTCCGTGCCGCGGCCCTCGGTCTCAGGATGACCCGCGGGACCTGTTTGGGGCCTGAGAGCCATGCCGGCTGGGGCTGTTCTGAAGACAGCTTTTGATAATAAGAATTAACTAAGTGTTTTCCCTCACCTTTGATGCAACATGTCTCACTGGGGGCCTTCAGAGTACTTCTTTTGGAAGGTACAGACGACATCTTCTCCATAATGCAGATCTTTTGTACCACAGGAGAGGAGTATGTTCTTTACGTCTCAAAAATCAGACTCTCGAATGTAAACTTGCCCTCAGTTTTTTCTTAAGATGGTCATTTTTTTGTTTTGGTGGCGAAGGGCCTCTGGAGTGGCTATCCTGTGCCGTGCGGCGTACGTCGTGTAGCTCGAGGTGGAGCCCGCGGCTGGCGCAGCCACGGCACCCTCTGACGGCCTTGCTGAGCAGTGGTTTGGACGTACGTGTTCATTAAAGCCGTCCTAAGCAAACTGTCCCCTAGAAGATTAAACACTGGGTCCAAAAAAGGTATTTAAGGCTGGAGAAGGAGCTGCAGGAGGGATGTGTGGCACATCACTCCTGACTCTGAGAGTGCGACAGTGCCTGCGGGCACCCGGTCTGGTGCTTCGTGCATGGGGGGCGCTCTCGGCTGGGTGAGCTCTAGCGTCGGGCCGCTGATTACCCTCCATTTCGTAGACGCACCATTTTATAGTCAGAACAGAGCTGAGATCCATCTGCCTTTTTAGAGCAGGAAACCGAGGCCAGCTGACGGTAGGCACTCGTCTGAGGTCAGAGGTGAGTGGGCGCCGGATCTCAATACCCCCGTGTGCCCTTTCCGTGGCATGGTTTTGAGGCTGTTTCTGCTGCCAGATTTGAGTGCCTGCCGGGAGCTGGGCAACGACAGCAAAGCCTCCGGGACTTTTCATGAGTAAGATTCCATAGGAGCACGTACTAACACCGTGTGCCGGAGCGTGGCTGCTGCGACTTGGTTTGGGAAGCCTGTGGGAAGCGGTGATGCTTCTGGCCCTGAGCCATAGCCTGCACTGAGGCCTGGGTGGTGACCGGGATGGGGTCGGGCCTGGTTGCAGGCGGTGAGGGTCTGAATTATCCACACGGGGCGTGGGCTGTGCACCTTTGTACGTGGGACCAGACACCTCGCTGTAGTGCCGTACCAGCATTTGTGGAGGCAGTGTTACCTGAGGTACCGAGCTTTATTTTATAGAAATTACAAACTCTATTTGGTTCAATTTAACATAGTTGATAAGCTATCAAATATCTTTTGGGAGTGGCAAACCTTTGAAAATCTAAGTTTTGCTTTATACTTAAAAATTAAAGTTCTCATGAGAAAACTCAGAGGACACACAATTATGCAGACTGTTACATTAAGAGTTCCACATTACTTCGTCAGTAACATACACCACGTTTTTGTAAGTGTTTATTCATTAGAGTGTTTGAATCAAGTTCTATTCTGAGTGTGTGTGAAAGCGTTGGAGAGGCTTCGTGGTTTTCACTGCGAAATGGAATGGTACCTTGAATAAGGAGGTACCTAGAAGCCAAATTAAAGTAACAATAATGACTTCTTATTGGCCTTGATGCTTCATTTCAGTGTTTGTAACTGTACAACAGGAAATGCTTACTATTCATTCTTGAACATTTTTTAAAGCACACTTCAGCGCTTAGGCACAGGGCAGTGAAGGTCTTGTCTGGGCTGCGTTGCCTCTGGCTGTGGTTCACACCTGCTGTCGGATTTAGTAATACTCAAGATCATCTCCCTTTGCGTGTTGAAAGTGTTCTAGTCTTTGTGAACTTGAACTGGACTTCTGGGCAGCTTGTTTACATACATACTTCTTTCTTGATCCTGTGTATGGTCTTGTTAGAGTGCAGAAACTGTGGTCTTCACCACCACATTGATGAAAGTTTGAAAGCATGTGTTTGAGTTAGTTGCTTTCTGTCCCAGCGCCTTACTGGACTCTACTCTCAGACTGTTATCTGGGCTTCGTGGGATCCCACCATCAGAGAAGCAAAACCTTCAAAGAAACAGTAGTTCAGGAAATACAGAAGATCGGCCGAGTTTAAAAAATAACATTTCTTTGCTGTAGCCTGCAACTTCAGTTGCCCAGAATCTTAATTCCATTCATCATTCCTGATGTTGGGCTGGTCAGGTGGCAGCAGCGGAATAGAAAGTACACTGAGACCAAAACAGATGCAGGCCAGTCTGCTTAGAGGGGCCTCCACAACGATGAAGCGTTCTAGAAGAAGGGAACGCAGTGGCAGCCCCCCGGGCTCACTGTCATCCCCAGAGTTTATTGGGAGACTTCAGACATTTTGGACCCTGTGGTCTTGGCGGGAAGATTATCTCTGTCTTAAGCAGACATGACTTCTACCTTTGAGCTCATTTAAGGTGCATTTAAACCTGAAAGAATTTCCCTGTAACGAGTTCCCTAGGGTTAACCTTGCTTCCTCAGGACATTTTCTGGCTCCTCTCCTCACCTGTTTAGCAACATCTGCATGCACAGCACACGCTGATTTGACTCCGACATGCGGAACAGCAATGGCCAGGGTGGGGGCGGGGGGCAAGAGGCAGATGCGTGGTTTTACACTTGTGATCCAGGCCTCCGTGGGGTTTGATCTGAAATGTTTGCAGGGCCTCTTCCGTAGAATATGGCGTAGCTGGAAATGTCTCAGACACGCAGAACACGGTTGACCCCGCTTTCTTGATGTAGCCCTTTACCCTTTTATTAGATGTTCTGTATCGCGTTAAGTAAGGGCTGAGGAAAGTTTTCAGGTTTTGCCTTTGTACCCTTTCGTTCTTCTCTTCCTTCCAGCTGGAAGGCTTATCAGGTAAAACTCTCAGGCCGCATGAGTCTTAACACCTCCGCCAGAAGAAACGCCTTTTGTGGGTTTTTATGTGCTTTTTATTTCAAGAGGCAGCGTTTTCTCTCCTGCGCTGCCCCTCTGCCCAAGCTGCTGTGTCACCTCAGTCTGTAGGCTGCTTCTGGAAGGTCTCTGGATAAAGCTGGTAAGTGCTATCTAGCGCCTTTAATGATGTAGCGCTCTTAGTATTGCTGCCTTTGCACAGGACCCCTGTCGACTTCCCCTGTCTCCTCTTTCTGATGTTAAAACAGTTGATTATTTTTTTCCACTTTCTTTATTAAGCAGTACTTTGCAGGTACCCCCCCCTTGAAATCGCAGAAGTACTTTCAGAAGTATAAACCTCCAGGGAATCTTATTTGTAGGCATACATAGAAATCTGTGACTACTTAAAACCCAATGAAAAGGAAGCCCTCTGGTGTGCGAAGTGAATCTGAAATGTGTGTGAAGGGCCCAGAGTTCCCAGATTGTTTGGCAAAAGGCCAGAACTGCCCAAGGAACTGTAAGAAGCAAATTGAAGAAGGAACCGATTTTAGGGTAAAAATGTCACTTAAAGACAAAACAGTGGATCCCTGACAGACCTCCTGGGCCTGTATTATAAGTAGATAAAAAACTGAATGAGTAGAAGGACTTCTTTGTAAGGATTCTGCAAATCCCTTTTCCTAAAATTTGTTAGATTTTACTCTGTTGGACGGATGTATAATATTCACTGCTTGACTCTTCTGGAAAACCTTAATGATCCCTTGTGAGGAGGTGGAGAGACCAGGGAGCCAATATTGAGTTGTGCAGAGAATAAGGACGGGCAACTGACGGTTAAAGCCTTTCTCATTCCGTTTATAACTTGGAGCCTGGAAAAGCACAAAACTAACCCGGTTTCTCTGTCTGCGGCCCTGGTGGCTGCTAGCAGTGGGGGCGAGGTGGGCTCTGCCAGGGCCCCCCACCTTCCCCGCCCCTACCTCTCACCCCTATAGGGGCGGATGGAGGGTCAAGTATGCCTGAGACACAGCAGGGGACCCAACAGCAGCATTTGGGAGGGGGAAGGTGAGCTGTCCCATTTGTATTTTTTTCATGGAAAATTGAAATTTATTACTAGGAATGGTGGAATGGGTTAGTACATAGAATTAAACTATGCAGAATGGCCTTTAAGTCTGGAAATAAAGATATGTTAATTGCATTGAAGTATCCTATCAGTAAACCACTTATTAACAGAATGTCACTGTTCCCCGGCCTTCTGGCCATCTGTGTATTTAAATAGTTTGTTCATTCCCAGCCCAGGCTATTAGTGAAGGAGAACCCTGGCTAGAATTTTGTCTGTCATATTGATTTCTTGGCTGTAAGTCTGGGTCAGGAATGAAATCACCAGAACGTGGTTAATCAAGGAAAGGTTACAGGCCTCGAAAATGTCTGCGGTCTTAGTGATCTAGCCTTCACCTAGTAACCAGGGGCTGAGCTTAATTATGAACAAAATAATATTTTGTACTTAAATTCTAGGAGCTTTTCTATAATAAATGCCTCTATCTGTGTGCCCATAACTGGTGCTAAAATATGGTACCCTTTACAGGAACCAGGGCAGTCCACAGGAATGGTGATTGCTTCTGGGTATTTCGATGTGGGAACAAAGCCAAAATGAATGTATCTAATGAAATCCCACCTCATTTCCGTTGTTTTAGTAAATATTCGGTGTTGTTACCTGCGTTGTAGCAGCTTCTGACTTTCAGTATTGTGAATTTGGAGAGGATATCCGCCAACTTCCGCCTTTGGCAGTGCGTGTCCTTCCCTGTGGGCTGGCCTGGCCCTCCTCCTCCCTGCCAGTTTTGCAGTCTTCCTGTGTTTACACTGTAAAAATGTTAGCCTTTGTCAAAGACCTCTGCCCCAAGAAGGGTGCCCTGGAGCCTCTGGTGGTTTGAGGCTGTGGCAGATGCCTGGGGGCTGGGGTGGGGGCGGGGCCAGGGAACTCCTCTGCCGTGTTGAGTCAGGTCTTCACTGTTGGAGGCTGAGCTGACTCCAGCTTCACTGTTGATGCCCTTTAGCAAACCTGACTCCTAGGGATTGTACAAATAAATAATCAGAAATAAACAGAAAATAAAAGATCAGAAGCCTGGCTGTGCTGCTGTGTTGCCTTTGAGGACTTAAGAGATTTGGGTCCAATACTGGAAGTTTCTCGAAACTCCACCCCACCCCACTCCCTGTGCCCACAGGCTTGTGATGCCCGATGACTTCAGAGTGCCGTGTTACGTGCTGCAGAGCAATGAGGTGCGTCGTTCCCGACTTGGGTCTGGGTTCAGGACGAGGTGCGCCCACTTCGCCGGGCCTTCAAGAGACCCCGTAGGCCTGCTCCAGGCCGCAGTCCCAGTGCCGACCCGCCTCGCCCCGTGTTTGCTGAGAGAGGCCCGTGGTGCACGTGCCCTGCCGGGTGCCCAGAGCCGCTTGGACCCACGAGTATCCCAGCAGGCACTGTGCGCCCCCATAGGAGTTAGACTGGCTGGAAGGAAATTAAGCCCGGGGAGGGCTGGGCTTTCGTAGGGACTCCTGGGGCCAGAGAATGAAGTTTGAGGCCACAGAGACCTCCCTTCCTGGTGGACCGTTTGCAAACTGGTGCTGGGCTTCTGAGGGACCTTGGTTAGGGGGTGGGCATATGCCCGGCTGGAGCTGGGCTGCAGGAAGACCTTCCTGGGACGAACAGCAACAACGGACTATTTTCTCCTCCCCCGCACCGTTCAGTCGGCTAATGGACAAAACATCTGGTGCCAATATGCTTTCCTCTCCACTTACTGATTTTGGCATCCTCAGTCCCAGGGGCAGTGTTTCTGGCATTTCTCCGTGGCCTCCCACCGCCCGCAGGTGTGGAGAAGAACAGGGACCCACGCTGTGGAAACCCTTAGGAATGTTTTTACTCCCCATCAAATGGTAAAATACCAGCTGTCCTGTGTGTGTTCAAAGTGAGCGTGTATTTCTACAGCACGTTTTCATTTAATCTCTGTCTTGCTCAAGAGCTTCTGGGCGTTCTTTCTGGAGGTCCTCTTAATTGTCTCCCCTTCACACTCCCCTACTCCTGCCTCTTGTCGGGGCACACAGATGGCCCAGTAATGACCTTCTGACCTCCTGGGTCTGGAGGGTTGAGTCTAGACCTCTAGCCCGGAAGAGGCAGAACAGATTTGGCCTTTGGGGTGGAAAGCCCTGAGCGACACTACTGTCTCAGCCCCCCAGAGGGAGTGAGTTTTCTGCCCTGCCCCCCATCTGGCAGCCCAGGCCTCTGGCGTCACAGGGTGGTCGAGAGGTGTGCTGATGGTGGTGCTGGTACTTTACGTGCACTGATACTAGTTTAGATTATCACAGTTTAGGACAGAGCCTTCCAAATACTTCCTGGTGCCTTCTCCCCAAATCAAGAACTGGAACGCAGTGTAGGGCAGAGGAAATGCCACGCTGTTCATTTGGGAGATGGCACTCCTCAAAATTCTCAGCGAGAACACTGAAAATAAAAAGCTGATAGTACAGCAGTTGCTGGTTTATGCACGTGAGGATCACGTCCTAAGTGCGCTAGGGTCATGAGGAACACCATATACTGGTAAGGCTTTAAAAACATCTTTGAAAAACATTATATAGTTAATGCCACCGAAGGTTTCCAGCTTTTGTCATTGTAAGTAGTGCTGTCCTACGCGTTCCCGTGCATGAATCTTTTGAGGCGTTTCTAGATTTGACATGTTTAAGACTCTTGAAAAATGTATTGCCAAAGTTCCATCCAAAGAAGTTGAAAGAATTTTTAGCCTCACTGGGAGGTGAGACTGCTGCATTGTTCCCTGAGTAAGATTTGATTTTTAACTTTGACATTTCAGCAAGGGCAAAAACTGGAAAGAGAGACGTCTAGTTTTAGTTGGCTTTTGATTCTGGTGATGGTGGACACTTGCCCTAGGTTTCTGTTGGTCATTAGGATTTCTTTCCTCCATTGCCTCGTCATGTTCACCCACGACATTAATCTCTTTAGCTCGTTGAGTGTGTGCTTGAAACATCTTGCCAGATCATCTGCTGAAGAGGTGCCATTGATTGACATTTCTGCTGGACGGTAGGGTGCCAGTTCCCTCCGGCCCCTGCCAACGCTGAGCTCTATCAGGTTCTTGATCCTTGCTGGGTTGATAGTTGGACCTTTGGTTTGCGTTCCTGTAGTTGAGGGAGACTGAACCTGCTTCCGTCTGTAGAAGCCATTCATGGCTCTTTCTCAGGGAGCTTGTGTCCTTTGCCCCTCTGTCATACTTCCTAACTAGACTGTCATATGTGAGGATGCTTTTGGCTTTCGTTTCTGTGTTTCCCAAAGAGATGTAGGGGAGGGGACATCAAGAAGGGAAGCCTGACAGAGGGGTGAGCACACATCCGTGTTGAGCACTCTTGCTCGCAAGTGACAGCTGGCTCAGGTTATCTGAGTTCATGGAGGGCTTGACCTTCATCAACAAGAAGAGGGGGGTGGAAGTGAGAAAGCCTGGGGAAGGGGGGCTGCTGCACAGGTGTCCTGGGGTTAGCATGTTCCAGGGAGGAAGGTGTGAATGCCTTCGTTCATTCACCAGAGTGCCTGCTCTGAGCAGGCACAGTTGCAGACCCCAGATGCAAGGATAGGCTGGGCCCAGTGTTCCTGCCCTGCCCTCCCAAGCCCTCCGGCTGTCCCCGACTTCGGCACAGCTCAGGTGCGTCTGTAACAGGTGAGCTGAATGGCATGGCTCCAGGCTTGGAATCACAAAGCGATGTCTTCCACTGTTCTAGAGGGGATCGATAGGAGAACTTCCCTCCGCCCCTGGATAAACTCATCTGCAGGCACCCCTGACTCTCTGGGGTACCCTTGGATAGTGAAGAAACCGTGCAGTCATTTTACGTTGCCAAACGTGGTCCCTGTTCAGAAATTGGAATGCCCTATGTCACAAAGGGTCAAAGCTACGAGTGACCACTAACTCCCCCAACTGGCCCCTCCTGGCCTCCCCTGGGGCTGGAGCAGGGGAAGGAGGGCAGGTTGCTGTCCTAAACCAACCTCACCCCTGCGCACGGCCAGGGCTTCGCTCTTGTTCTCTCATCCTGGCGTGGGGCACTCACAGGGATCCGTGGAGACCTCCCTGCCCCTCCTCCTCGCCCCTGCTCAGGGCCTCTCGGGAGCACTTCCGCATGCTGTGGCTAATCCTCCCCCTCCCACCGCTCCACCTTTGCGGCCCCCAGGAAACCAGTGATCTCCCCCAGCGTCCTCCTCCCGTGCCCTGTTCGCCTGCTCGGGACCCCAGGATCACCCCAGGTGGGCTGGTCTCTGTGCCGCTCGGGTCTGGCTCATGGGAGAGGCTTTGCCACTTCTGCCCTGTCAAACGGGCCTCGTGCCAGGCAGCCCTGATGCCCCCTCCCCTCCGCCTCGCTCTTCTGGCAGATTTGACACCAGGACCCCGAATCCCAGCCACTGGGGGCCCATTTCAGGTGCTCTCTGTCCCCTGAAGAGCCCTATCACTAGGCTTAAGGGGTCAAGGGCCTCCCCCCACACACATGCGCACGCAGCACTGAGGAGAAGCACTCTACAACTCTGCAAAGAACCCGTCTCTACAAATCATCTTTCTAAGTATCTGGGTTCTTTCTGCCCTCGCGGTGGGGGGGGATGAAACAGGGGAGGGTTTTGGAATGAGGCCAGGCATGAAGACACCCGGAGCGGGGAGGCTGGCCACCTGTACCCCATCTCGCGGTGCTGCTTCTCATTGGAGGTTAGCGTCCTCCTTTCTGGCTGGGCCCTGTTTACTACACGTAGCCCGAGCTCGGCCTGGCGCCCACCCAGGGAAGTGTGAGGTCCTCCCCCGCCCACTGCCTGGCGGGAGAGGGAGGGCTGGAAAAGCAAGGGGGAGGTGGTCAGCCTGCTAGGAATGGTTGAGCAGGTTGTGTACTGCAAAACTCCAGGAGGTGTCATTCACCTCACAGTCCAGGAGGGCATGTGAGCCTGAAGGCTGCCCTAGGTGACCGGGAGCACGAGAGCTAAACCAGAGGGGACTAAGGATGCAGAGGAGGGACAGAAGTGAGAGACAGTAGGAGAAAGCTTCCAGGACTAGTGGCTTGATTGGAGGGGCAGAGCATGGAGGCTTCTGGGTGGGTGATAATGTGACTCCCCGGGGCCTAATGCCAAGGCCCCTCTGGCACCCCCGTGAAAGAGGTGGGGCGGTGACAGGGCCGAAGCGCAGGAACAAGTCTGGGCTGTAAAACTGCTCCGGGGATCACCAGTGTGTACTTGGGACTGGAAACGGGCCCACATGAGGTCACCCCGAGAGCATGTGGAACTGGATTCTCAAGTGGGAGCAGGCTGGGGGGTGGGGGCCATTTTTAGTCTTTTCCGAAGAGGGCGGATTCCAGTAGCACTGATGAGCACGGTTGTAGGGGGAGGAAGGCGGGAAGCTGGCTAGGGCAGCGTCTGAGGAAAGGCAGAGCTGGGCTGGCACGTGGCGTGGCCTGGCACAGGGGGACACCGCTTCGGACTGTTGGGTGAATGGGCCTAACAGTGTCTGGGGACTGGGGGAGGCCGGCTGACCGCACCCGGCTTTTCTGGGCTCGCAGCCTTTACAGCAAGAGAGCTTTTCACACGGATCAGATCGAAGGAATGTTAGGTGCGTAGTGTAATGTAAAGCCGGACACCAGTTGTGTTCATTCTGTTTCGGTCTTTGGACTCCAGGGTGTCTGGGGTAGCTGAGCCAAAGACCAGGTTGGCTGTCGTTCTGTCCCGTGAAAGCTGTGGTGGTGACTCTGCTGCGAGCGGCCGGCAGGAGTGTTCGCAGATTCCCTGAGCCGGTTCCACGCCCGTGGGAGCCCGGCCCACGTGCACCTGCGTCTGCCTCACAGCCTTCGATCAGACTCTGCACATCCTGATGTCGTGCTAGGCTGGAACTGGACACGATCTCATTCTAGAGCAGAGAAGGCCAACCCGGGGGACGCGAAGCTCATAATCAGCTGAGATAAAATGAGGACTCCCAGTTCCTGTTGTTTTCTTTTTCTTTTTGTGCAAAGACCAGTGTATTGAGCTGGGAAGTTAGCACAGTGTTTATTGGCTTATGTGGCCCAGGAAGAAGGCCGGAGCTCGTTGTGGGCAGAATTAAAGACGTAAGCAAAGCCAGCCTTCCCCCCGACTCAAGTGTTGCCTTTAAGAGTGTTGAAAAGGATAATTTGGAAGAGGGCATAGTCTTCTCCATGATATTAACCTAAAAGCCCAGTAGATCACATCTAGAAGTATATCCAAGCTGCTTATCACAAGGATAAACCTTCTGGAATTTTGCTGCCTTTGGATAAGGCGTGGGTGTGCATGGCCTGGGATAATTTACAGTAAGAGGCGGTAACGGGAGTATGGTAGAGGCAGTGCTGAGACCTGGGATTTTAACTGGAAGACACGCACTAGAGCTGCGCGGAAGAGAAGACAGTCTAGGGCAAGGCTTCCAACGCTGTTGGTGACAGGTGTGCGATAAACCCTTTCTGTCTGTAGCCTCTCAACGGGAGGTTTAAAGAATGAGAACCACCATTCTCTGAAGTTAAGACGTTATATTTTAAAGAGAGTAATGCTTTCTACACAAAGATTGGTAAGAACAAGGATGCCTTAGATGTGGGCAGGAGGGGGTTTTAGGCTCTGGTCCTCTTAGTTTCCTGATGCCCATCTACGTTGGGTACACCCATTCGAGAAGGGGCGGAGACAGGCCGGGTACTTTAGAGAAGTACTTTCAGTATTACTGCAATTATGGGAAGTCAAAAGTCATTTTAGTATAGAATACAGTTTGAAGCAATAGGTCGTATTTAAATAAGGGCTTTTAAAGAAATATCTCAGTGGTTACAGGTTTTAGCTACCAGGGCAAAGGGCAAAATTTCAATGCCCAGTGTATGTTTAACAGAAAAGGGAAATGGAGTTAGAATGAGGAAATCTTGTAATTTGGGATGTATAAACAGACCGATGGCTCCAAGAAGAAAAGCAAGAAACGAAAAGCCATCTCAATCACATGCCAACTTAAAGCTTTACTCAAAGTAAAATTAGAGTATGAAAACTATTTGACAACATATAAGCATCAATTCTGCCCTCCTGAAAATAACCAAAAAAGAAAAGCGTGTGGAAGTGCTCTTAACAAAAAGTTAATGTCTATGAAACACACATACAGTGGTTGTTCAAGGGCAGTGTGTATTTTACATTGACCACTGCAGTCAGTTTTAATCAAAGGCTGCACAGACACCTTGACGTGATTGGTTTCCATTAAACCCACAGTTTTGATGTGAGACTGAAAAGCTGGTAAACTGGCAGCGACAGCACATGTGGAATGACTCCCAGGAGACCTCATTTTGTTAAAAAAAATAAAATCCGAGATCACTGTGAACATTCAGATCTGAAAGGAAAGATGAAGTGATTTGATCTGTCCCGTACGGGATCCTGTACCGTGTTCTAAATCCTAGGTCATACCCAGAGTGTTGGCCCCAGAAGGAGGCTTAGCAGTGACGACCCAAGCCTCTCACTGTGCAGGTGATGAGTGCGAGGCCAGAAAGGGGTGAGGGATGCGGAAGGCCGTGCCATTTTGCTCTCCTTAAATGAATGAGCGTAGGCTTGTGAGACTTGAACAGAATCTCACGGGTTCTGAAGTTCTCGGACTAGCTCCTTGGTCTTCTCAGCTTTAGATTATCTGCCCTCTCTATACATCACTAAGCAAACCCAGTATACCACAGGTCCAAGTTGGGGTGTCTTTGCCCCTAGAAGCATGGGGATTGTGGGACCACCCCGGGAGCGCGCCTGCTCTGTGGCGGCTGGTCCGTACCGTGGGTGCTGGGCCACTGGTGCTGACCTGTGCCTTGTGCCTCCTTTGTTCGACCAGGGTGGTCTGAACTTCACCTTCATAGCAGATTCATCCAAATGGTGAGCCCCTTATGTTCATGGCTCCATGCTTCAGGGAAGCAGAATCCACCTGGGTGTGATGTTTCCCAGCTCCAAGCGCACCATTTCTTGTCCCCGCTTCATGGTTGGGAAACGTCTGCCTCTAACTTTTACGGTACCAATCTCCACATGCTACTGAATTTCCATGAAGCCAGAGAGTTAATGATATGATCATTTTAAGCTGGTCTGTCTCCAGCTTTCTTTGACCTGAGGAAACCACTTCTTCTGGACATAGGGATCCTACCTCTTGTGAGTTTTTTTTGTTGTTGTTTTTAACTTTAGAGAGCATGAGGAGGGGAGACGCAGGTAGAGAGAGAAAGAGAGAGAATCCCAAGCAGGCTCCAGACTCCACACAGAGCCCAATGCAGGGCTGAATCCCACAACCCTGGGATCGTGACCTGAGCCGAAATCAAGAGTTGGATCCCCAACCGACTGAGCCACCCATGCACCCCTCTAATGCATTTCTGCACGGACTGTGGAAGGCCGTTTGAGTCCTGTTAGTAAAGTGCACTTCTGCTTTGTAACCTAACTTAAGAAGAGGTGCAGTATAGGAAACGTGTGAATCTGTGTGTAGCCAACTGCCATCGACACCAGTGCGTAGATCTTGCACAGATTTGGAGGTCCTCGCTGATTACAAATGAAGCAGAGGGAAAAATCTTTCAGAACCAGTCGGACTTGGCAATGAATGATTTAAAACAAAGAATGATGACTTAGGAGGCCCACCTTTGGTGCTCTGCTTAGCAGAGGCTAATACTTAGAACATTCCCTCTTGAAAAGAAAGCCAGCTTAAAACAAGCTCTCACCATCTCCTCTCCATTATTTGTCCCGTTTGAGATCAGCTGGTAAACTACACCCCCCGCCACACACACCTCTCTTCTGACCTCTGAGCAGAGTTTGCGTTATTTTGATTACATATTGAAATTTCTGTCATTTTGATGCTGGCACAGTTAATTTAGATGTGTAGCTTTTGAAAGGGCAGGCAGCGTGGCCTTTCCGTACGTTTGTCTTTAGATTGCTTCTACATCCTGTTTTACGTGTGGTTTTGTCAGCTGATGAGTCAGGTGGTGTTTTGCTACTTCAAACGACAGAAATAGAGATGCAGCCACACAGAGGGAGCCTCTCGAATGTTTACCAAGCATGTGGCTCAAAAACACGCTTTTCTCCGATTTGACTGCTTTTTATGAAAGAGGCGTGTGAGGCCGTGCGTGAGGGCGGCTGTCTACGGAAGGCAGGCTTGGCAGGTTCTGTGGACTTGGCTGAAGCACACGTCTCACCGCTGCGGACTGCCGTGTCTTATAAAATCGTGCCCATCGCAACGTTGGTTACAGAAGAAGTAGCAGTACTTAGAATATAAATGGCCCCTTTTTCTGGTCTTTGCATCACTTTGGTTGAAAAATTCATCGTGAGTTCAGGGGTCAGCTGCCTTGCAGAAAACGAGGCCAGAAGCCGTGGCTGGTTGGAACACAGCTGAAGTAGAAAAAAGTTTTTTTAAATTTTATTTTAGAGAGAGAGTGAGTGGGGGAGAAGGGCAATCTCAAGCAGGCTCCACGCTCAGCACAGAGGCCAACATGGGCCTTGATCCCACGATCCCGGGACCATGACCTGAGCCGAAATCAAGAGACACTCAACCAACAGAGCCACGCAGGTGTCCCTGGAGTAGAAAGATTTTTTTAAATACAAGAAAATATTTCTGAAGATAATGTCACTTAAGTACAACATTATATATACTTCCTATTTTGCAACACCGGTTCTTGCTCTCTCCCACTTCGGTCTGAATTAAGGGAAACAACTCTAGTCAGAGAGCTACGGAGTCTTTAAATTGTTTTGTTTCTAGAAACTAAGAGCACAGAAAAAGGGGTGATTTATCAGTAGCCTCCAAAGAGTGAAAAATAAGGTGCACTTGCTACCGTACCGAAGCGTTACTTGGCCGTGTCTGATATATCCTACACCCGCACCAAAGCTACTCTTTCGGATGGAATCAGATGTCCGTGGACATTTCCAAAGCCAAACCACTTTCGAGGGCCAGCACACAAGCCGCACACAAACACGGAACAAGGGGGCCTTTGGCACAAGACCAGCCTAATGCAGGCGGGGGGCGGGGGGCTGTGCCCGGCTCTCACCCAGTGCTGTAAACCCAGTGATGTAAACCACCTGCCTTCCGTGCCCAAATTAAATAAGAATCCCAAACAGGTGAGGGGTCCTGGCCAACGTGTGGACCTCTCAGCACGCCCTGAGCCTCGCGGCTGGCAGGTCCCATCCTATTGTGACTTTGCTGGCGCCAGCCTCACCTCGTTCTTGATGCTCAATTCTTGGGCATCTGATGTCCAGCGCCACCAAGCTCCAAGTGGAACAGAGCACACAACACCTGCATGTTTAGAATGACCCGGCATACGACCCGCAAAAAAGCAAAGAGGCCACAAAAGGAGTCGCTCTGACCCAGGTTTGCACAGAGAAAACCCTCAGTATAGAAAGACTGCTTTGAGCTGCCCCAACTCGCGTCTCAGCAGTCAAGTTAAAAACGGCTGTATGCTGCTGTAGTTTTAGACTCTATTTTGTCTACAAGTCACTCAACATGAAGAAAGTCACAGCGGGTCTTCTCACAGTCCTTGACATGGCGCTAGGCATCGCGCCCTTCTGAGTGGATGTCAGCTGAGCGACTTGCAATAAGAAAGAAACCTGTGTTGGGGAAACCTGTTTTGGGCGCCAAGTCAAATGCGTGCCCCTCCTTACTTTACAAGGTAGGAAGGAGAAGTGTCTTCCCCTTTCTGGTCTGACCACCTTTCCCATCTGTGTTGGTTAGAATGGACCTAGGGAAGCTGCGAGCAGCAGGTCTTGTGTTAGAAGTTAAGGTGTGTGTCAGGCGGTGAATTCAGCAGCCCAAGCGAAGGGACTGTGTGAGGGACGGTGTGCTTCCAGACAGTAGCTTCTGGACACGTCTTGCACAATCTCTGTCATCGTGGTCTGGGTTTGGGGCGGCTTCCCGTGTTCTCTGAGTTGAAAATGACACATTTCCAACCAAGTCTCTAAAGTTCTAGTGACACGTTCTAGGTGCTTAACCAAGGGTCTCTAACTGATCTCTCCCCAACTTGGGAAGAGGTAGCTTTTTACAGTTTGATTTTTAAGCTCCAGCCCCACAAGCACGAAATAGTCACACATGTTAAAAAATACTGCTGTTTAATTTTCTAGTCATGTACTTTTAAAAAGCTGATACAATTAGACTCCCCCCGCCCCCCACCCCACCAAGTCTTCTCAGCTCTCCCCCTGAAATCCCCGAAAGCTATGCATCTTAATTTCCAGCACTGATATATACGGAGGAGAAGTCGCTCAGGGGAAGCACATGAAAGTTTGTCCCCATGGTGGGCACACCCAAGGGTCACTCGATGTCCAGAAATGTAAATGCAACCCTGCGATGTTCATGGCTGACTTGATGCCCTTACATTTTTTTTTTTTTTTTTTTAATGAGGAACAGTATGATTACACAGCACTGAAAACAATAAACACAAAAGGCTTGCCTTTTTCTTCCTTTTTTGCCCTTCCAGCAAGTATTTCCATTCCCACTATTGTCTATGCCAGCTGACCCCACTTCTACCCCCATAATTAAAAATAGTTCTCTTGTCATTTACTGATCCCTTACATTTATATACAAATGACAGACTCTGTAAAACCGCTGTAAAGAAGATACAATGTTCATCGATACAATACGTTTCAACTGCAGGTACGTGGAGCACACAAGCAATCACCGTATTGTATTAGAGACCTTTTATTGAAAATGCGAAAATAGGAAATGTATTATAGCCTAAAATAAATTACATAACATATACAGTATATATTTATATCTTTAAAATATTTTTGTGTTTAGGTTCTTTCAGTCTAGAATTTTGACTAAATCAAGAATTTAGTGAACTGTGTCCATAATTTTTTAAAGAAAAAAACCCGCTTTCCAAAACTTAGAAAAATATACTGCACTAAATGGATTTCAAATGTGTCATTTTAGGGACTATCACATAGTGACTTTGCTATCGTTTATAAAATGTCTTGCTTTATCGTGTGGCGTGAAATTACCTGCACCGCATGGTTATGACTAAGAAGAGCGGAACCAGGTAACGAATCTACTTCAAAAGTTAATGATACTGCAACCTGGAATTAGAATGCTAGATTAGGACTTAAAGCTTCCGTTCCCTTTAAAAACTAAGACCGCGAAGTTAGAACGCTCCATTTCACTTGCTCTAGCGCCATCTTCAGGAAAGGTGAGTGAAAAACAAGCCTTCGGGGAAAGTCATGCCAGAGAGGACGCTGGAATCTGGAGATGCGCTTTTGTGACAACTTAAAAAAGAAAAAAAAAAAAGTTAGCTCATGTATGTACACGGCGGGGTCCGGGACGCGGGAGCTCGCCCAAACCTAGGACAATGGCGGTGCAATGCGATCGTTCAGTCCGCGCGACTCCCCTGGCATCTCGAACCTTCCTCCGGGAAGGAGGTCATGCCGGTCCGTCTGGCCGTCCGTGCAGCGCGTCCACAAGTGCATCCCCCAGTGTGAACGGCACTCCAGGGCCGCGTCTCTGCGTTACAGCCGTGGTGCCGGGAGGCGGATCCAAGAAAGCCGAGGTGTAACCTGTTGATTCGTTGTTGAGAGAGATGCAAGGGGACGGGGTCAGGTGGGGCCCGCGGGGCAGTGGTGGCCGCGGGCGCTGATGGCACAGCCGCAGTCCTTTGGTTCCGAGTGGAGACTGTCCGAGGGGGGAGGAGGCGGTCGCGTCTTCGGGGTGCTCGCGGTGCGGAGGCGCGGACTGTGCTTCCGCTGTTGTTACAAAGCAGCGGCGGCGGCGGGACCGTCGTCGAGGTCCCCCCCCACCCCCCCAGGCAGGGCGGGCATACCCAGCATGCCCGGGAGTTTACACAAAACCTTCCAATCAAGGCCTCTTCCGTAAAACCAAAACCCAAACCAGAAGAACAGGAGGAAACGCGACGGGCGAGGAGCCGGCGGCGCTGCGGGGCCGCCCCTGCGCCCGGGCCTTAGTCGTGCTCCTCCCGCATCTCCACGACGTCCGTCCCCTCCTCCGCCGGCGGGATGTCCGTCATGGCCGAGTCCTCGCCCTCAGCCGCAGTCTCGGTCTCCATCTTCTTCTTCTAGACCCAACAAGACGCGTCAGCGAGAGCAGGGAGCGGAGCCCGGGCCTCGGGGGGCCCTCACCGGGCCGCCCCCGTGCTCGGAGCGCTGGGGAGCCCCGACTGCCCCCTCCTGGCCCCGCGCGGGAGTGCGCCGCCGGCCGTCCCTCCCCCGCCTCCCCCTGCCACCGCGTGGGGCCCGCCCTCCCTTCCCCCGAGCTTGGGCTCACCCGCTCTCGGGGTGGCCCTCCCCCCAGTTCCTGGTGGCTGCACTGCCGCCTTGCCTGCCTCTCCACGCCCTGACCTCTTCTCCTTGCGGGTCAGGTTCTCCGGCGCCCCTGCCCCCTTCTTGGCTCCTTGGGACCCTGTCTCTATCAACACCCTCAGCAGCACTGACCAGCTGGCTTCAAGGCCATGGTCCGCCCCCTCCGGCCGCTGTCTGGCCGCTCCTCCAAGGGCGCTGCGCCCACAGCCCGTGGGCCTTCTTGTCCCTTCTCTCCTCTTTGATCAGCTTCCATGAGATAAATGCTCAGTAACTGGAGTCACCTCTGTGCCTCTCTTTGCCTCACTTGCAGGCAAATCCCCCGACCCTGGTTGGGTCCCGATCTCTGCCCACTTCAGCCCCCGTCACAGCTGCCACTGCTGGCGAGCCCGGGAGATCCGTTCCTGGGTCCCTTCCCTCGGCTGCCCCCAGCCGCCCCCTGGCTTGTCTCATCCCTCCTGCTCCCTAAGTAGCCATAATCTTAGGACTGCACCTCCGAACAGTTAGGTGACCCAGCAGGATAAATGAGTTGCGGGGCAGCAGTGTAGAGTGCGTAGTGTGTGTGTGTGTGTGTGTGTGCGTGCGTGTGTGTGTGTGCGTGCGTGTGAGCGGTGGGCGGCTGGGAAGACGTCCTGGTGGCAGGCTACCTCAGGCTGAAGACGGGAAGGGACTCACAGAGGCAGAGAGCGGGGAGCGGGCGTCGTGGTCACCTAACGTTCTCTAGACTGGTCCTTTCGCGGTGATCAAGTCAGAGTTTGTAAGGACTCGGAGGCAAAGAAATCACCTTTTCGGCATTTTCTTGTGTGATCAAGGGGTACTTAGTTTCTACAATGTTTCGTTCTCTAGAGGCAACACGAGGCCGCGGGGTTGTGTCCTCAACGTCCCTGCCCGCAGGAGGGCTGCTTTTTGAAACAAGGCGGGTGTAAGGAATCGTCTACATGATGGGTGTAGGGGATGATCTCCATGACCCCATAAGAAGGTATCCCCTTGGTGAACCTGAGCCAGGGTTGAGCAGCTCTGTCCGTGAGGATCCCTCATGCGCAGGAGGGGCCCTTGGGTTCTGGAGAGCAATGTGGATCCAGCGGACGCAGGGGGCGGACGTGAGGTGCCACCGCTTTGCCGCCGCCCGGGTCTCCCTGCACCTGGGGAGGCTTCGCGGCCAGCTCACCTGTTTCCGATAGACGTAGCACGCTGCTATGGCGACCATGGTGGATTCTCCCACAAACCCCGCCAGGAGGGAGCCCACGCCCAGGGTGGCTCCGTGCACCCTGGAGATGGGAACACAAAGGCCGTCCGTCTGTTGAAGTTGTGCTGAGGCACAAACAGCAGAAACGCGGCGGGAAGCCAGGAGAGGTGCAGACGGGAGAGGAACCGGCTGCACTCGAGATCTGCCGGGAAGGGCTGCACCTCGGGACTGGCCCGCCTGCTGGGGAGGCCCCCGGGCTCTGAGGCCAGCTGCCCCCCATCCGCCCCCCGTCCACGTCTTGGCTCCACGCCGGCTGGCTGGCCCCTTGCTCGTGAGCCCACAGCCCCCCCCATCTCCAAACAGAGATGGGGGCTCTGAGGAGGGGGCCATGCCCTTCCTCCCTGTTAGCATCCCCATTCCCTTGCCTGCCGCCCGTAGCAGGTGCTCAGCGCGTCCTGCGAGTGGGCCCGACCCCAGAAGCACTGGGCAGCCTCCCACCTACTGTCTGGGCAGAGAAAGAAGGCCTCAGTCTGCATTTCTAACTCTAGATCGGCTTGGGGATGTCACCCGCAAATGCAGAGGTACTTAAGGGGCAGAGGGACCCCGAGCCCCCCCGACAGCATACCCCAGGTAGGGCAGGACCACGAGGCTGGTGATGAGGACGATGATGCGCAGCACGGAGCTGGGGGCCAGGACAAAGGTCTTCTTCAGTGTCATCAGCCACCCGGTGAGATGGGCCCTCACAGTGACTGCGGGGACAGCAGAGGACTCGTCGGCAACAGCCCGCGCCTCCTCCTCAGCCTCCCCCAGCACCGCCCCACGCCTCACTGGCACACCCCAGCCCGTGGGGCAGCTGGTGAGGCCCCAGGCCTTGCTGCCGCCGCCCTGGGCTGGCCCCCGCGTCCCCCGCCGGGGCGCCTGACCCTGCCTCTGGGCCTGGGAGAGCCCGTCCCCGCCGCGCTGCAGCCCTGAGCGCCCGGACGGCGGGGTGCGGGCGGCTGCCTTCCTCCACTGTGACTGCCCTTGGGACCATCCTGCCCACCCCACCCCCCCAGCCCCCTGCCCCCGCCCCCCAGCTCCACCTCAAGCCCTGATCTGATCTCTCTTCTCTAGAAAACGCAGAGAAAAGTGGCAACTTGCTGGGGAATCAACTTTGACTGTGGGTGAGGAGGGAAGCCCTCTCTTCCCCGGGACACCTGTGTGGGGGCGTGGAGACCAGGGGTCGGGGTGGGCAGGATGGAGTTTTCCTTATTTCCTTGCCGGCCACGCCGGCCACGCCGGCCCCTGGTCATCTCCTCTTCTCCTTCCCTGTGTCCCCTTTGTTCCCACATGTCGCTATTTCACAGAGGCCTCCGTGCGTTCCTGTACCGCCCCCATCCACGCTAGGGAACTGGGGCGCCGGGCAGGGTGAAGCATGGACCGGATTTGGTTTGGGAGGCCACAGGCGCTCCTGGTCAGGAAGAAGTGCCCCGGAGGTTTGGATTGGATCTGGAAGGGCAAGAGGCTGGAGGAAGCCCAGTGCTTTGTCCCAGGGTGGGCAGCGCTGGGCTCAGACCTTTGTGTGGGGGCAGATGAGGCATGTGCTCACTCCTGGGGTGAAAACTCCGGTCCAGGGTACATTCGGACGGGGGCTCTGCCATCTTCCTCCTTGAACCGGGTGCCCTGCCTGCCCCAGGGGGCGGCGCTGTGTTTATGCAGCACAGAGACATACTTGGGTTTGGCTGAGTGAGAGGGTAGGGGGCGCCCTGGGATGCTAATCAGCTTGGCCCACACCCGGCCTCATGGCTGGAAGGGCTTAGTCTGATAGACACAGAAGTGAGTTGAGAGATGAAAACCCACTCCCACCCCAGTCCCAGCTGGAATTTTCTGGGGCCCCCCGCCCCTCCTGCAGTTGGGCTTGGAGGAACGGTATGGGGCGGCCTCCTCGAGGTGGGGTCCCTTCCACAGCTTGGCTCCCCCAGGGTCCCCCCGACAAAGACCAGACACCACCCCTCCACAATCGTCCACGCCTCCATTTCTGCCACAGCTGGGAAGGTGACACCCGAGAGACCCAGCCTCCGGGAGTGCCTGGCATCTCAGGACAGGGGTGGCTTGTGACCGGATTCAAGGATGGTGCTGTCCGTCCTGACCTCTAGCTCATGGTTCATTTCTTAACTCGGGCTTTGTTGATTCTGGCTTCCCCGCTGAATGATTTAGTGGATTATTTGGGCAATAAGTTTTTTTTTTTTTTAAGATTTTAATTTTAAGTAATCTTTACCCCTAACATGGGGCTCTAACTCACAGCCCTGAGGTCAAAAGCACCACACTCTACCGACTGAGCCAGCCAGACTGTGCCTGCGCAATACCTGTTTGAATAAGTAATGACAGGGGCGCCTGGGTGGCTCAGTTGGTTAAGCGTCCGACTTTGGCTCAGGTCATGATCCTGAATTGTGGGTTTGAGCCCCGTGTCAGGCTCTTGCTGACAGCTCAGGGCCTGGAGTCTGCTTCAGATTCTGTGTCTCCCTCTCTCTGACCCTCCCCTACTCATGCTGTCTCGCTCTCTCTCTCTCAGAAATAAATTAAAATTTTTTTTAAAAAAGAATAAGTAATGACAAGCACTTGGTATAGAATTGAACTGGTGCAGAGGGGAGTACAGCACAAAGGTCCTTGTCCCAGTTCTGACTCCCAGGCCCTTGTCCTGCCTTCCGGAGGCGCCCCCAGTTTGGGGAGCTGCCTCTAGGAACAGTAAGCGGACACGCAAGCACCTACTATGCACACTGCAGACAGACATACAGACACAGGTGGTACATTCATCACAGGGAGAGAAGGAGGCCCAGCCACCACCCTGCAGCCTGCTTCGCTCCTTTGACAAAGAACTGCCTCACGGCTCTACAGTAAGCCTCCGACTGTAGCTGTTTGGGAATTTTCAAACTGGCTTAGTTTTTAGCTATGGACATTTTACCTTCTGGCCTCAACTCTGCCCCCAGATTTTTAAAAAAATTTTTATTCTTTTAATGTTTATTTTTGAGAGAGAGAGAGGGAGAAAACGCAGAGAGAGAGGGAGAGACAGAATCTGAAGCAGGCTCCAGGTTCTGATATGTCAGCACAGAGCCCAATGCAGAACTAGAACTCATGAACTGTGGGGTCACGATCTGAGCTGAAGTCGGACGCTTAACCAACTAAGCCCCCCAGGCGCCCCTAACTCTGCCCCCAGATTCTTAACTCCAGCACTACTTCTCTTTCTTTGTACATCTGCAGGTTTTAGTCATTGTCTATCTTCCTATTTTTTTTTTTTTTGCGTGTTCCTTTTTAAATAACATATTATAAAACTGACTTCTGAGCAGAAAGTTCTAAGAATTCTAACACGTGCCACCATCAGGGCACAGACAGTTCTAGGGCCCCCGAAACTCCTCACCTTGTCCCTTTGGGTTTCCTTCTGTATACCGTGTGCACAGCCTCTGACCTTGAAGGACAAATTAGGGCTGTCTGACTCATTTCTTGAACCTTCAGCCTACTGGATAATGTGTTTGCACCTTTCTAATCCACTGTGAAATGTTTTTTAAGTGTCAGCTTTTTTTATTTTTAATGTTTATTTTTGAGAGAGCGAGAGTGAGAGTGAGAGTGAGAGTGAGAGAGCAAGAGCAGGTGAGGTTCAGAAAAAGAGGGAGACAGAAGATCCCAAGCAGGCTCTGTGCTGTCAACACAGAGCCCGATGTGGGGCTTGAACTCTCAAACCCTGAGGTCATGACCTGAGACGAAATCAAGAGTCGGATGCTTAACTGACTGAGCCACCCAGGAGCCCCATGATGTTACGTTCTTGTTTGGGGCATCACTGCAAACATTTCCAGAGAAAGAAGACTGAATCGGGCGTGAGGGTGAACTGGAAGAATGTTTCTTTCATTCTCTGTGTGTTTTTACCTGGGACGGGGAAGAAGGAGAAGATTCGCAAGGGGACGACACAGAGCTCGGCAAAGGCGAAGTCCACTCCGATGATGTCTATCAAAATCTTCTCGGAAACGTTGGGGGTCCAGAACATCACGAAACAGAGCTGGGGGCAGAGAGCACAGTGAGCGCGGCCGTTAGGGGAAGGTGCAGAGGAGTGAAATGGCATCGGGGCAGGCGTCCCACGGCCCCGAGGAGCGAGGAAAGAGGGCGAATGGCGCCCCCATCCTCAAATGCTGCCGTCCTGCTTTGTTCTCACCTTCGGACGCGGGCCCTGGCCCAGCTGCCACATGCGCCCCAGCGGGACCCCAGCAGCGGGACAGATGTGGCGTGCATCTGAGTGGGTAGCCCGGCCAGTGAGGGAGGCCCGTGTGCTCTCATGGGCGGCTTATTAACTACCTTGCTAAGCAGCTCCGTCAGTTCGAGGTGATAGTGCTCAGCACTGTGATTTTTATAGCTTTAACTAAAGAGTTGAAAGTGACCTGAAAGCATCAGGAATGTTCTGCATGCACAGAGCCACACTGAATCAGCACACCTAATGAAAAAGGAAACAGTCGTACTTAAGTTAATGACAGCTTTGGGAGCTCTCCGAGGTCGACTTGAGAGAACAGGAGAAAATGTCCACGAAAGGTGCACCTTTGGAGAGCAGATGGGCAAGTGGTAAACTGATTTAACAGACCCGAGCAAATGGCTTTTTTTTTTTTAAATATTAGAGAGAGAGAGAGCCAAAGTCAGGGAGAGGGGCGAGAGAGAGAGAGAGAGAGAGAGAGAGAGAGAGAGAGAATCCCAATCCATGCTCAGCACAGAGCCTGACACAGGGCTTTATCCCACGACGCTGGGATCATGACCAGAGCCAAAATCAAGAGTCAGACGCTCAACTGACTGAGTCACCCAGGCGCCCGAAAATGGCACTATCTTAAACTGACTGGGAGAAGCGAGGCATCTCCAGCTCTTCCTCCTCCCCGCCCCCTCTCCCCTGGGTCAGGAAATGTGACAGGCACCTCTGGAGAGTGGGGGTGAAGGCAGGGCCGAAAGCAGGCTGTTGGAAGGGCTAGTTAGTAAGCAGCTTGTCCACAGTTGCCCTTGCCCAGCTCGTGACTGTGCCCCCTGAACGTGGCAGGGCCCTGGATGTGGTAAACCGGTATGTACAGTGCAGGGCAGGTGCTGCTCAGGAAAGAGGGGGTGAAGTGAGGATGACATTGAAGGTCCTGTCTTCTTCCTCTGTTCGGTTCTGGTACACAGGAAACCAGCACATCCCTCCCAGGGAGGAGGCCCAGGGCTTCTGAAACTGGAGGCCCCCGATGAGGCGGCTCCCCGCCAGCCACCAGCCACCAGCAAGGCCCACACAGGAGACAGGCCACCTCTACTCATGCACAGCCGCCACTGGCTTCTGATGCCCCTCCGTATGGATGAGGAGACCACCAGGGATCACCAGACTTCAAGGAAGGCCTTAGAGCTGAAGAGGCTAAAACAAAGGGAAAAAAGTTGGAGGAAACAGAGACAATGTGGAGAGACAGAAAGATGGACAGGTGTGTGAATGCACGCGTGCTCATGTGTACATACAGAAAGGTGGGGGGGCTTTCCCCCATTGATCTTCCCAGAGAGATGAGAGGAGATGCTACATGCACAAAACAAGGACCCAATGGAAATGTTATTTTAAAAAGACATTCAAAGAACAAGAAAGTACTTCTGAAAACGAAAAAGACTAAATCAGAAATAAGAAATTCATACAACGACAGTAAGAGAAAGTGGAAGAAATCTGCAACAAAGATGGAGCCGGACAAAGATACTGGAAGCACATGAGAGTGGATTTAAAGAATGGAAGTCAAGGACTAGTCTAGGATGCTGGATACTCCAACAATAGAAATTCCAGAAAGACAGAGCAGTGAAAGTTGAGAGCCGAAAAATGCGGCTTTTAAGACCATCCTGGGGTTCATCATGACAATGCAGCTTCGTGGATGAAGAAAGACCCACTATGGTATAAATGACGCTGGAGGCAGAGACAAGATTCTAGAAGCTTCCAGCTGTAGACTGTAGACAGCTAGAAAGTTAGCACCAAGAGTTAGAAGACATGGGTCATTAAGTGAGGAGGGAAGATGGTCTGTATCCTATAGCTCAGAACCAAACTGTCAATCAAGTGTGTTGGAAGAAAGACATCGTCATACGTTCAAGGCCTCAAAGAGTTTCCTTCCCATGCATACTTTTTCAAGAAGCCATTGGGCCAAAGCAAGGGAGTCATGGATGAAGAAAAAGAAAGACACAGGATGGATCTCAGAAAAAAAGGCCTGGGGAATCCCTGAGAGAGGGTAAGATCCTGGGAGGAGAGGGAGGAGAGAGGGGAGATCCTGGGAGGGTTGAGACAGGCCCGCAGGTCAGGTGATCTGCACCAGAGCTGCTGGGAAGAGGATACCTCATTGTCTGAACACATGATGGGGCTTCTGCAATGAAGGGAAAATGGGCGAATGAATTAGTGGCAAATACACAGAAAGCTGAGAAAAATTATAAATAGGGCAGTGATGAAGTCCAGGAAAACCTACAATTTTTTTTCAAGAAATGGAGGGAATCGGAGCTCAGCTGTCAGAGTTTGCCATAGTCAGAACCCATCGAAAGAGCAGCGGGGTCCTGGGGTCTGGGAGTATGAAAAGCGGGGAGCGGGCAGCCTAGGGGAACGGCTACTATTGGTAACAATCTTTAGAGAACCGGCTTTAAAAAATTATTTTAAGTTACGCTTATTCTAGGTATAAGAGAGAGAGGGCAAGGGGCAGAGAGAGAGGGAGACACAAAATCCAAAGCAGGTTCCAGGCTCTGAGCTGTCAGCACAAAGCTGGACTTGGGGCTCGAACCCACAAGTGTGAGATCATGACCTGAGCTGAAGTCAGAAGCTTAACTGACTGAGCCACCCAGATGCCCCGAGAACTGACTTTTTAAACCTCGTGTGTATAATTGATTATACTCTGAATTAAAAGATGTAATACTATAACCTTGGAAGAGAATGCTAAAATCCTGCCAATTCCATCAAATATTTCTCTCCCTTTTTTAAGGTGCAAGTGATTCTTCTTTAAAAGGAAAGTGAATCCATTATAAAATGAATCATGATCATGTAAAAGCAGAATGCTGAAATGTCAGAATATAAGATCCCTTAGGCTTTGGGTAAATTGAGTTTCACAGAATTAGGCTGGTCCCATTAACTATGTCATGTTGAAATATTTTCTCAAATACCCCAGAAGATTTTTATAAAAATGTTTCACCTTATAAATGTAATGGAGCTTTTATTTTATCATGTGTTCTTCAGCACCTGGAAAGAATATTCCATTGGTTTTCAAAAATGACAGATGTACAATCACTTTACCCTACTGCCTAATGCCAGTACTCACACCCCATTTTTGACATGAAAGGAAAAATACTTCCTTAATTCTCATAACTTAGAGCTCAAAGACTTTATTACCCAGTGGCCCGGACGACTGGTCCCTGTCCTCCTTCCCCACTGCAAAGCCACCAGCCTGAAATGGTGAGATTCACACCTCCAGCTGGGGGGCAGGCTCTGGGGAGGTAATGGGGAGCATGTTCAAGTAATTACAACTTAAACACCACACCGAGCTTGGGGCTGGGACATAATTCATTTCCCTGATGAACAGATGGGTCCTCTCTCCTTCCGAATACTTTCCAATACAGTGAAGCTGTAAAGTATTCAGATCAAGTGAGCATTGGCCCAAGTCTGGACTTGCTTTGTGCCTTAGCACAAGGTAAGCATTCCTGGGTTTTTCTGAATGGTTGGAGGGAGATAGCTAGGGCATATTCTCCTAAAAACTTAAGCTTCCAGGAGAATCACTGGTATACTGTATTTATGTTACAGCCAGTGATAATCTGAATGTGACATAAAGCCTCACGTTGCAATCGCTCTGTGTTTTGTAAGTCGCCATAAGGGGGTCCTTAAGTTTCAACAAACCAAGGAAGAAGGAGGGTGTGACCCTATGGCAGAGAGGATGTATGAGCAAACGTGTAATATGGAAATTCTTCTCTCTTGCTTCTCCACATCGATACTGTTCACCTGGAAGGCTTTTACTGCCCTGGAGGAGGTGATCAGTAACCTTTGAAGGAGGGAGTCCCATCTGTGTGGGGAGGTCACAGCAGCAGTGAGTGCGCCCAAGTCACACGAGACTCTTATGTAAATATCAAGTACTTGGATGAGTGGCCACAGTTCTGGTCCCTTGGAAACAAAATGTAAAGGTTGGGTAGATCTCTAATAGAGCCTCCCTTGATATCCCATTTCTAAAATTGCACTGTACTTACTTGGAGCCACTGGACCACTCTGGGCTCCATCTGCTATCTACCTGTGCCAAGCATATCTTAAACGTCCCTGTCAAGGTCACCCGCCATGGAGGTACCTCTTCGGAGTTTTCAGTCCCACATACATAGAGCCTAGACTGGGTCTTCTAGAACAAGAACGCTGTTAGTCTGGTCTGGGGCTTCGACAATCCCAGGGAACTCTTCAAAGACAAGTCTTGCATACCTTGATGCTCACTCCCCCACCCCCCAAGTTTCTAAATACGGCCCTCTGTGCCATGCTCCAGTATGAAAACGTCCCTTGCCTGTCTGCAAGTCCCTAAAAAGGTGACTGTGTACCTGCACTGCCCAGAAGGGAAAATGTGCAACTTAGAAGTATAGTTAAAAGTTGCAATGCCTACATACCTGCAGGTCAACTTCCCCTAAGAATACTAATCAGATCTTGGGGTGCCTGGGTGGCTTAGTCGGTTAAGTGTCCGACTTTCGCTTAGGTCATGATCTCGCGGTTCGTGGGTTCGAGCCCCGCGTCGGGCTCTGTGCTGACTGCCAGCTCAGAGCCTGGAGCCTGTTTCAGTCTGTGACTCCCTCTCTCTCTGACCCTCCCCTGTTCACGCTCTCTCTCTCTAGAAATAAAAATAAAATATTTAAAAAAAAAAAAAAAAAGAATACTAATCAGATCAGATTCAACCAGTATGTTTCAGAAAACAAGAAGCTCCAGAAGTTAACCTAACAAAACATTTCAGGGAAAGTGTTATTCTAATGAGTTTACCCAGAGGAGTCTTCCCTGGGAACACGCCCTCCCTGCTGACCATGGCAATGTCCTGTTCCTCAAACATTTGCAGAGCCTAATGACATTGAGTTTTCCAAACCAGAACACAGACCTAATAAACTACTGACAACGAACATGATTTGTTCTCCTTGGAGCAGCCGTGGGGTTGAATTTTTTTTTCTCCTTTTGCAGAGTGCGCTGTCAATATTGTCTCATTAGGAAGCAACCAGCAAAATAGAACAACCCACTCTTGTTGTTCAAGACCTGGTGCCCAGATCTTGGTGTTCCTATTTATTCTCCAATAAAAGGAATGAGGCTTCTTAGAGAAGTGGCTTATTCTTAGATGAGGGCAGGGAATATATGACATGATCACCCTAGAGGAATGTGTCAAAGAATATAGGCGCTCAGCGGAAAGAGCTCCCCACAGCCAGCGCTGGGAACAATTTGAGCACCAAAGACATACATGAATGTCTTTGAATCATGACCCATGGGATACCATAAATACCTACGTGTCCATACCGATATAAACAAACAAGGATAAATCTCCCACACAGAAGTCCAAATAATTTACATATTTGGATGAGGCCTCAGGGGGGTGGCCCATACCTGCTACTACTGCAGCTGACCGTAGCAACTTCCTTCTGAAGAGCAGTTGTAGAAGGTGGGGTGAAGCACTCTTACAGTGCGGACGTGGCAAACACAATCTTGGCCAGGTGGTCAAGGTCAACACCAATGGTAATTAAGTCATGTCGACAGCATGTATTCTTGATATGATGTGAGGAGAATGGCACCTCACCTATGTCGGCTTCCTCCCCCCAGACCCAGAAGCCTGGTCTAACAGAGAAAACCCTCAGACAAACCCAAATAGAAGAGTGTTCCCCACAATACCTAGTGAGCGTTCCTCCTCAGAACTATCGAGGCCACAGAAACAAGGTTTGAGAAACTCTCACAGACCAGAGGAGACTGAGGGACGAGAAGCCTAACTGTAAGGGGGTCAGGCAGATGGGACCTAGAACACGAAGGAAGTGAGGAAGAAGCTGGTGAAATCGGAATGAACTGTGGAATTGAATCCATGGGCGTGTTGGCTCCACGACTGTGTCAAACAAGCCCTAGGAGAGCGAGACAGAGTGAGAGGTAGCTCTAGGAGCTACCTGCACAAAGCTTCTGTGAATTTAAACTAATGCTAAAACGATATTTAAAAAGAAGATTCATGACCCACACCTCTTGTACTTGACAGACTGATTCTTCTTCTAAGGACCAGGCCACGGACTATGAAATTTCTGTCTTGAACTTTGAAACACTTATTTGTGTTTCAAGATACATTCATCTCTAGTAGACCATAGGCCACTCCAGGCAAACCTTCTACCTTCAAGATTACTGGCTTTTTCTTTAATTGTATTAGCCTCTTTAGAAACAAACCACCATTGGGCTGCAGCCCCCCTTTTAAAAAAATCTTATGAGATAAAGAGAGAGGGAGAGAACAGGGGAGAAGGGCAGAGAGAATCTTAAGCAGTCTTCATGCTCAGCAAGGAGCCTGACATGGGGCTTGATCCCATGACCCCACGATCGTGACTTGAGCTGAAATCAAGAGTCAGATGCTCAACCGATGGAGCCACCCAGGTGCCCCTGGGCCACAGCCCTTTTATTCACAATTATAACATGAAATTCCCAGTCAGTATATATGCTACGGTTATGGTTTCTAATGATGGTTTGGCTCCTTCGAGGCATCTTCCTTAGAGACAATCTGTTAAGGCTTTACTTGTAGGTGGCTGTTCCGTGTTGGGGGCAGTATTGAACCTCTTGTTTCTAAGTCTGAATAACAATGATCTAAGTTATGACAAAGTTCTGCCATATGTTGGATCCTCAAACTGGATGACAGCATTTACAGAAGATGAAGGAAGCCCTAAGCCTCAGAGAAATAATACCCGTGGGTGTACGATGCTCCAGTCTGAGTCGATGTGCGGAGAACCACAGAAGGGGCGTCCTTCCCAAGCCTTGTCACGCACCGACTCGGCCCCTCCCCTGCCCTGGAACAAGGATTTGGGATTGGGATCTGAAGAAGCCGGTTGTCTCTGTCAGCATCTGAACTCAGAGAACATACCAACCCGGCCACCGTGGGGCAGCCACATCTACGCATCCTGTGGGGATTCCATTCCACAAAGAAAATCATGGAACTCCACTGCCAAGAGCTCTGGGTTTGGCTTTATTTCCAGAAACTGTTGACCAGGCTTTTGAGGAACTCACAAAGCTGTCTTCGTTACCCTGAATAATCAGGGTTAGCAGTAAGTCTGAGATTCTTATCCCCTGCAGTTAGAGAAAGTAACATACAGGCAGCTGTTTTTGGTTAAAATTGTCAGCCCTGGGCATTAGTTTCGTTTGGAGATTTTACTTGGAAAGAAAGGTTCAATATCCTTTTAATTGGGTTTGAGTCTCCAGTGGATAAGTCAGTGGTTAACCCTTGAAATACCACATACAAAGAGGCGATGGGCTTGGCTCTGGGGGAATAAACTGATTTACAATCTGGTGCCAGCTCCTTGTCACGCTGCAGGCGACCAAACCACCAGAACGTCTGTGGCCCCAGGCTGGGGGGCCCTGCGACGTGCACTAACCGCCCTGTCAGTACGTGGCGTGGTCAATGTGATCTTAGCTATCATCATCCTGAAAGGTTTCCTGGGACCTCAATAAAATGGTAATAGTGGAGTCCTCCATCGGTGGTTAAGATTAAAATTGATTTTATTTTCCTCTTTGTACTTTTCCCTGTTTTCCACAACGGACCCGTGTTCTTTTTTGTCAGAAGAACGTTTTAGCATTCAAAGGACCCCTGTATCTGTCTTCACAGAGCCAGTCAATGTGTGCTCGTGACAGGGACGGGAGAGGTCCTGATTAAGAGGGAGGGCATCTGTCACAAGGTGGCTGACAACTCGGTTTTCATAACCGGTGTCCCGGGAAGCAGCATCCAGGGTCGCCCCATTCGGAAGGCACACTGACACTGATTCGATTTACTTGGGGACGGAGAAGCACTGTCAGAAAAAGTGGGACGCTATCACGGTAACGCGTGCCCATCTTGCCTGAGTTTTCCGCGAGAGCTGATGGAGGCCTAAGGAACATCACTGGGTCTTTTGATTCTCAGCATCAAATGCAGTTGGCTGTATGCACATGGCAGGGGGGTGGGGTGGGGAGTTCACCAGATGTTTTGTGGGTCATGGTCATGGCGCCGGGCCGTGCTCCGGGGGTGGGGGTGGGTGGTATGGTCAGACTACTATGCTGACAGGCCCTCTGCTCTCTGATGCTGTGTGAGGACCGACTGGGGATGGGGAGGAAGAGCAGAGTCGGGGGACTACGGGGACAGTTCAGGGGAGTCGGCCATGGGCCAGGGGGAGCGGAGGAAGAGGCAGGGATGCCGTGGGACGTGAATGAGGATTAGCCCACATGAGCCTGGAGCCCGGGTGCGCTCCGCGGGCCCGTCTAGCCCGTCGGGTCCAGTTTCTCACTCCCACCTGCTGGCTGCCACCTGGGCCACACACATGGTCATTACAAGAGCCTTCGCAGTGCGAACCAGTTCATGACCCAGCTTCCCATCAAGATGCCTCTTAGAACCAGGGTGAGTCCGGCTCCGAAGAAAAAGAAATATGCCATTTTGCTAGACTGGAAATGCCTAAAGCAAGACATACTGTGTGAAAACGGCCAAGGAGCCCCATTTCTGGACATCAGCATTAAAGAGGGTGACAGGGAGGGGCGCCTGGGCGGCTCCCTCGGTTAAGCGGCTGACTTCAGCTCAGGTCATGATCTCGCGGTCTGTGAGTTCAAGAGCCGGGCTCTGTGCTGGCAGCTCAGAGTCTGGAGCCTGCTCTGGATTCTGTGTCTCCCTCTCTCTCTGCCCCTCCCTTGCTTGTTCTCAGTCTTTCTCTTTCAAAAATAATAAACATTAAAAACATTTTAAAAGAGGGTGACAGAGAGCAAGCCTGGAGGAATCACCACAGGGACCAGGGCTGCCGTCCTGTGGGCTGGCGCTGACCATCCTCTGACACAGAGGGGGCAGCAGAGGACAGGGCAGAGGGAGGGGACGCCTCCGTGGAGAAGACAGTCATGGGAGGGGAATGGTCACGAGCATTACAGTAAGACACAGCAAGGAGACGCGGCGTGCCGTTTATGGGAGGTCGGGCAGGCAGAAAGTTCGGGAGAAACAGGTGGCGTACACCGCACCTGTGACACAGAGAAACACAGCTCGGTTTTCCGTGCAGCTGGGGAGCTGGCAAAACACATCACAGAGTGTTTCTGTCGTCCCTGATAGTCCCAGTGTGGCTTGCTGACAGTCCCACTTGCTGTGACACATCTTACCCGGAGCACCTCCCTAAGGGAGCAGACGCACCACTCACCGCCGCGGGAAAAAGTTCACATTTCTTCGACGGAGGTTTTACGGTCAGTTTTTAAAAGAGCGCGAGAACTAAATCATCCCTGCTGTCACTTAGACTGAATGAAACCGCCAGATACACCTGGTCGGAGCACTCAAGGCTTTGTGAGCAAAGACTGCATTCTCAGCAAGGCAGAAGCCACACAGTCCCACCAGCAGGGGGCGCCGTGCACCAAGCCTGCAGAGGGCGCAGCTTCTGGCTGCACAACGCTTAATGCTCTCCTGTTCTTACCCGACTTGAAGAGTATTTAGGAAGTTCCAAACCCGGCTTCTAGCCTTAACTTTCCATTGACGGCTAACAGTCAAACTGAAACCTGCTCAGGGCTGGGGACAGGGCGCGTGGGAGGGGTGTTGTTTGATGGCTGCAGAGTTTCAGGTTTGCAGGTGGAAGAGATCTGGAGACAGATGGTGGGGACAGGAGCACAAGCAGATGCACTGAACTCTGACACCTAAAACTTGAAAAATGGCTGAAAACCTTAAAACCTTAAAAGTTTGAACTTTATGAATGGTTAAGATGCTAAGTTTTATAGTAGGTGGATTTTACTGCGACTGAAAAAATTTTTTAAATTTATTTTGAGACAGAGATAGTGTCAGCAGGGGAAGGGGGGGTGGGGAGAGAGAGAGAGAGAGAGAGAGACAGAGAGAGAGAGAGAGAGAGAGAGAGAGAGAGAGATCCCAAGCAGGCTCCACACTCAGTGCTGAGCCCAACCTGGGGCTTGAACTCACAAAACCACGAGATCATGACCTGACCCGAAACCGAGAGTTGATGCTTAACCGACCGAGCCACCCAGGCGTCCTTGAAAAATCTTTTTATACTGTCATTTTATTATGAGAGCTTAGGTGGAGTTTTGGGGACTAATTTTAGTCTCCTCTGAGTTCCCCCAAGCAAACCAAGGAGCCCACGTGTCTGCAAGACATGATGACTGACTTACTTAAAAAGCAGACGCACCAAGGCGCTAACGACGCACTAAGAGCTTTCCATCGGCACACCCTCCACGGACACTCCGAGCGGCGCCAAGTGAGCGAGTTCTGAATTCAGTGTGTCTACCTTTGGTGCTTTTTGTCCTCCCCATGCACAACAGGGCCATTTTCTTCTCCCGAATAATGTGAACAATGAGCAGGCAGTGGCCAGGCGCGGGGGTGGGGCGGCCACAAACAGGCCGTCCTTGTTGGAGACGCGGGGTCAGCATGGTACCGAGGCCAGAATAAGGCTTGCAGTGTCCACTGCCCCGATGGCCGGGTGACAGACAGCCCCTGGGCAAGGTCAGCAGCGGGAGGTGAGCCTGGGTCACTCGCATGAGCCTAACTCTGCAAACGGGGCCGACTGGACGCAGTCTGTGGAATGGTGCCTTTTACTATTGACCAGCTTGGATTCTACAGCTTTCTAGAACACAGCTGAGGGCTTCAGGACTAACAGGCTCTCCTGGGAGGCAGCCCTGAGCGGGGCGCATTCAGAAGTGGGAATTCTCGATGCTTCTGGGGTGATGCGCTAGGTCACCCCACAGAGCAGCAAGAGAGGGGAGGGACACGGCGCCCCGTCGGAATGCGAGGATGGTGGATGGAAATGAGAGTACAGGGCTCGTTCTGATCCCACCATGCAAAACCGGCCCTTGAATAATGCAAAAAGGCTCCTGGCTGGGGAAACTGAGGCTGCAGCAGGCAATGCAGGTCGCGGAGATGTCGACAACTTGCAGACAGGGCGTTTGCCATCTGAGACTCTACTTACTCTTCCAGCAGCACCTTAGACCCCGAGAGCGCAAGTGGCCGGGGCCTGGGTGCTGGCCGGGATTCGGGACGCTCTAAGTACTGACGGGGCCAGCCCCCGGTCTTGCAGAGGGGGCTGCGAATGCAGGGCGGAGGGCGGGGAGGCGGAGTGCAGTTCCCGTTGCTAGCTTTGGGATTTGGGCTTCCTGGGGACTTATGCAGTGAAAACAGCATAAAAAGTTATTTCAGGATTATCTGAACCTCACCGAAAGGGATTATCTCAGTATATCTCAGAGAAAGTAACCTGACACGGAGTTTTCTGGCTGCGTCCCTCTCTGATGCTGCTGCTTCTTGCTTTCCTTCCCTCCTGGGAGGGTCCCCGGAGGCCTGAAGCTCTGAAGCTTTAGAGTTAAAATGCTTTAAATACCAAATACCTCCACCTTGCATTCTGCAGCGGCCTCTGCCCCTTGATGGCACATATTTTCCTACCGGACTCCGGACTCTGGACTCCAGACTCTGGGCTCTGGAAGCATCCAGTTGTGTTGCAATCCCATGCCTGATTTCCACAGAAGGCTCCCTTAATCACTTGTCTCCCTGGCCTCCAAGCTAATCCCTCCCAGACAAGGCTTATCTCAGGAGGCTGGGGACCAAGATGAAGAACAGCCTCTTTGATGGGTCTCTGGACTGCGAGGAGAAGGAGACAGCTCGCGTGGGACAGGGTGACTCTGTTCTCCTGCAGTCACCGGGAAATTAAAAAAAAAAAAAAGTCAACGCATCAAAGAATACAGACTTCAAAATTTGTGGAAGAGTGGTGAGTCAGATCGAATAGTACTAGAAATTTGGAAAGGAGAATGGAACAGAAATTGCCCCCAAAAATCAGAAAAGGGGAAGGAAACAGCACCTGCCTATCTGTAAATGTGTTTCCTTGGAGGGGGCCTTCCCTGACCGCCGGTCCAAAGTGGCATCTCCGTCACCCTCTTCCCTTTTATTTTCTTCCCAAGCATCTGTGAGTAGCCGCAGCGGGCTGCATAATGGCCACCCAAAGTCTACTCGTGCCCAAATCCCAAAAGACGGAAGTACTATCACTGTATATAGTAACTGGTATGATTAAATTAAGGATGGTGAGATTCGATTATCTGGGGAGGTCCGGGTGGGCCCTGAACACCATCAAAGTGTCCTCATGGTGTGAGAGCCACACAGGCACAGAGAGGAGGTGGTGCTATGAAGAGAGACAGAGACGGTGTGCGGTGGCCGAGGACCGTGGCAGCCACCAGGAGCTGCAAGAAGCAAGGGACGGTTCTGTGAAGCCACGCGAGGGGGCGAGGCCTGCGAACACCTTGGCTGCAGCCCTGTCCACCGAATTTCGACTTCTGGCCTCTAGAACCACGAAAGAACACATTTCTGTTGTTCTCAAGCCATCAGCTTCATGGCAATTTTCTTACAGCCGCCACCGGAAACAAACAAACACGCTGCCCAACAGCACAGCGTATGGTTATTGCCTGTCTTCGCTTGGGGATGATAAATCCCACAGAAAAAAGCGACTCTGTGTGCTTGTCTCACTGTGATGGCCTCCGAGCCCGCTACGCAGCGAGGGCTCGAGCATCTGTTGAAGGGCTGCCTGAGTAAACATGCATGTGCTCTCCGTCTGTCGAGCTGTGCCCACCGGCTACGCATCACTCTAGAGCTCAGGCTTTCGAGAATTTCTGCAGTGCACACACGTGAGGCTTAAAAAGTTTTCCCTACTGGCATTTCTAACATTTGGTTGGCGTCTACAAATACACGGGACTTTCTGGGTCAGAAGATGAAAAACACGGATTTCTCTTCCTGTGCTTCCGGCGGAGTGTGGGTAACTGAAGTTTCTGAGTTAGCAAGCCCGCTGATAGTTGGAGGGAGCACGGTTTGCATTTGGCCCTGGAAGCGACAGACAGAAAGGTGCGACGGGACATCCGAAGGGCTTTCCCAAGCCTCGGGGAGAAAAATGGTGCACGCATTATACGTCTTGTGTATGCATCAGGTCCTCCTGGAGAAGATATGTATACATCTATCAAGACACTGATTTTTTCAACATATATTAAAAAAAAAATCCCACAGAAATTTGGAAGGATGTGTGTAGAAAGATTCACAGATTAGAAAAATTCACCGGCATCCAATGTACCAATAGCCGTTTGTTTACACACACAGCCATGTTATCTTCGCTTGGAATCCATGTGTTTGGGGGATTCCTGATCGTGAGAACTGGCATTCTTCGCTTACAGCGTGCCTGGCCTACCCTTCCAAGTCTTAGACGGAGGGTATTCTTATCATGTCCATCTGACAGCTAGGGAAGGAGGCTTAGTTTTAATTTTTTTTTTTTTATGTTTTATTTATTTCTAGGAGAGAGAGAGAGAGACAGCATGACCAGGGGAGGGTCAGAGAGAGAGGCAGTCACAGACTGAAACAGGCTCCAGGCTCCGAGCTGGCAGTCAGCACAGAGCCTGACACGGGGCTCGAACCCACAAACTGCAAGATCATGACCTAAACGAAAGTTGGACGCTTAACCGACTAAGCCACCCAGGAGCCCCAAAGGAGGCTTAGTTTTAGATGGCCTTTCCAAAGCCACCCGGCTGGTGTGCGGAGGAGCCGGGATCAGACACCAGGCCCCAGGAACTCAGGGCCACGGCCCTAAACATGATGCTCTCACACACTGACTTCAAGCCTGAGGGTGACTCCTTCTCCCTGGGCCCCAGGGCTGTTCAGTGCGAGGACGTGTAGCCCTGCCTCTGAGCCCTTTCCAGTTCAGAGGTGCTGGCTGTCTTGTTTTTGCTTTGTTTTGGCCCAATTCACTCTTCAAGCCACACTGGTCAAGAGCCATCTCTCATGGAGGGTCAAAGACGGACCCTCGCAAACCGTGCGGCACCCGCTTCACGGTGAGCAGCTTTCCCAGGCACGACTCACTGCCACGTGTGCCTTTTCTCAGCGTCACACCGTGGCTCTTAAGTGGAGCCCGGGGCTCAGAAGGCAAGTATGAAAGAACCCTCAGAATAATCTCGTGGCGCAATTCAGTCACTGTGCTGGACTCCGAGCGGAAACTGCAGTAATAATCCCTTTAAGAGAAAATAACATTTTGAGCAAAGGTCATATATCATTAGCTAAAAGCGACTTTGCTTTCCAGGTCACGTTCTAAGCCCACCTATAGGTACAGGGGCCACCTAAGAGCTGGGAGAGGCCAACCTGTGAAATATGTCTGTGACTTGAGTGGTTTCTGACTGTTCTCTTCTGTTGCTGGGTCCAACGGTCTCTGGCTGCATCAAACACACAGAATGACCATTTAACGTAGCAACTGGTGTTTCCTGTTCTCGCTGTGCACATCTCACACACTGCTTGACGGTGGTGCTCTTTGAGATCGCGGAGATATTTTACGTGGGCTTTGCTGACCCCCTACCTATCGTATCTGTGTAAATCCTACAGGACATTGAGAGTCTCAGGCCACCAGGGACACGCTCACGTTCAGAGCCCCAAGCCCCTGGGAGAGCGCGAGCACAGGCTGAAGTCAGAAAACGGACAAGCCGCGGACATCAGCCTTGTTCTGTCCACATGCCTTACTGTGAACTGCTGTCGCGAGGGTCCTGCCTACGCGTGTGACCAAGCGATGTTTCGGTTCTACAAGCTGTAACGTGCCCACCCCGTAAGGAGAAAGCTGCTCCCCATACTGGTTCTGTCTTTAAGCGGAGACTAATAGAAACAACTAAGAAAAGAGGCACAGGCATCAAATAGAGTTCCTGGAAGTCTGTGAATGCATCCTGGCCGGCTTCCTTTGCCATCGCTGGAACAGCACCGTCCCCTAACTCTGATAAATCTGCTCTGGCACCAGAAGAGCCTCCGGGAGCCTGGGAGCCGCACCTGAGATGTGGAGGTCAGCAGCGAACCGTGCACCTGCGGGGTCCGCGGGCCAATCGGGACGCTCCGGCGGCCCCCGGGGAGAATCCGGTGTCCTCTCTGTTCTTCCCTTTGTAGAACACGGATGTGTACAGACATGCTAGACTGAAACTAGTCATCTTTATAACTCTGTGCCAAATCAGATACCATTTATAAGGTCCGAGTGGGAAGAAGCAGAAGTATTGAGGTTCTGAGACAATTTGGAAGAAGAAATACAACTAGGATAAAACACTAGCAACTTAATCCCTTCTCTGAACGTTGGGAATGTGTTTAGGCTTTTCAGTGGCTTGTTCAAGGGCCTGGGTCAGATGTACTGGATTATTCGATTAGTGGACAGCAGCGCAAAGCCAAAATGCAAAGGAACCTAAATCTAACACTGCTGACGCCGTGAGGTCAACACCACTCCCTAAAAAAACACCCCAAAACCACGTCGGCAAAGATAAAATTAATCACAGAAATCTGGAGACAGTGCTGCACCCATGAAAAGTACTTCTAAGCAAATCCTCTATTCTGATTCTTACGTGGAGAATCTGGACATAATAGAGATGCTTATTACACAAACAGAAAGTATAGAATTTAAAAAGAAAACAGGTAGTTGAATAGTTACATTTGGCTAATCAATCCATGTGGCCTTCAATGACCACATCAGTGTACGGGTTTTCTAGGGCCGCCATAGCAAGGTACCCCAAACCGGGTGGCTTAGCACAACCCAAGGTTCCCGCCTCACGGTCCTGGAGTCCAGCGTTGGGTGTGGACAGGGCTGCGCCCCCTCGCAAGCTCTGCGGAAGGTCCCCCCTAGGCCCTGCCTGGCTTCCGCTGGCACCGCATGGCGGGGTCCTGGCTTTGTCAGTGTCTGGGTTTGCTCTCTGGTAAGAGCAGCGATCATACGGGCTTAGGGGCCCACCTCACTCGCCCAGCAGGGCCTCATTGCCACCCTGTTTCCCAACAAGACCACATTCGGGGATAGTAGAGGTTAGGACTTCAATAGAGGAATTTCTGGTGGACATAATGGAAGCCACAGCACTCAGAATAGAAAGTTTGGGGTTGAGTGCAGATTCACACCTCCCCTTTTTACCGCCCACTGGCATCAGAAAGCAAAGCTCAGAGGATTCAGAGTGAAAACGTATTTTAACTTTTTGAAAAAGAACCATATGCTTCAGTAGTAATGCCCACTGGCCTCAGACCCGCGTGGTACTCAACTGTGCGCGGTGGTGTGGTCAGCCGGCACACTGGTGGCTCTCTCCTCTCTCTCCCTTAAGTGACAGCAACACACACACACACACACACACACACGCACACACGCACGCACACCCCCACCATCTCCACCATCACCACCAAGCAGCCTCCATCTATTGAAGGTGAGGGAGGTCTGTGTCCTCACCTCTGCCTCTGCTCCACGTTTCCTGGACTCTCAACCACTCCGTTCTTTTCCTGACCCATCGTCTCTCCCCCTTCTTCTGAGCTGCACTCCCCCATTTTCCCCTCTGGACTGTCTCTGGGTTCAGCAACCAGGGGCTGCTGGGTATGACTGTGAAGGTTGTTCACTGCACAAAAGTGCCTGGCTAGTTCTGCCAGCCAAGATCCATCTGGATGGACGCCCATTTCCATTTTGTACAAGGGGGGTTGGGGAGGCCTTGGCAGTGGCCAAGCCTGTGCTCTACATGGATTCCTCTCTAGCTCTCTTGCAGCAGAGAGGACGCCTTCTTGGCACCAGCCCCCCAGAACCAGAGCAGAAAGGAGCTCAGGCAAAAACCTAGTGTTCTTAAAATGCTATTGTGAAGTCAACATAGACACTGGCTTCGGGACACCTCTTCCTCCTCGGACGGACTGTTGAGAAGACACATCATACCCTGTCTAGTGGTTTCTATCTGACCCCCAAATCTAGCATTCAGGAAGGAATCATGATAAACCTGGAGGGGCTTCCAGAAGCCAAGTTTCTGTACGTTTAGCATCACCAGTGCCTTTCCCCAGGAGGAAGGGGTGCCGCGGCCGCTCCCTCACTGCGAGCTCCTCGCCACCACCCTCGGCCCGTGTTCCCCACGCTTCTCTGCTAGACAAACACAGCCTGTCAGGACGCCGTAATTCCCACTGTGCACCAACTCGAAGCAGCCGCGGACACTCACGGCTCCACCACAAGGTTCAGGGCGCACCGGGCCGTGCGCTTCTGACCCCGGCCCTGCCTCCTGCGTCGCTCCGATTGCTGGTGTGCCGCGTCCCCTCCCCTGCGGGGCCCCCACACTGCACGCTTTCACCACACAGCACGCCATTCGAAGCCGGGCTTCCAAATCGATTTACATGCTGTATGTTTTCGAACCGTGTGATCCTTTACCCCAAACACCGCAGTCACCTTGCAGACCAGCCACCAATGCTGGTTGGTATTATGTCTGTCCCCTGGGCTGCTACTGAGGGGGTTGCTCTTCATCTGACAGTTCTACCGTTTTGAAGCTAAGCTTTTGGATAGACTCAAGCTCCCCCTTTCCTCACCCTGACTCCCCTCAAATGACTCGCTCAGCGCTCCTTCCCCAAGACAACCCTGAAGGAGTAAAAGGAAGATGCTAACAGAAGCATATTTCCACTTTTCGACTTGACCCACCTCCCCAATCCGTCTTCACGGGGACTTGCTGCCTTTCTTGAAGGAGAACTCCAGGAGAAGAGCATGAGGAAGAACCAGCTTTTGGAGAAGGACAGCTACTCTGCATTTAAATTCAAAGTCTACACCAGAGAATGAATATGCATGTACATGGCTGCATGCTGAACTAGTATTCTTTTTTTTTTTTTAATGTTTTTTTTTATTTCTAGGAGAGAGAGAGAGAGACAGCGTGAGCAGGGGAGGGTCAGAGAGAGAGGGAGACACAGACTGAAACGGGCTCCAGGCTCCGAGCTGGCAGTCAGCACAGAGCCCGACGCGGGGCTCGAACCCACGAACCGCGAGATCATGACCTAAGTGAAAGCCGGACGCTTAACCCACTAAGCCACCCAGGCGCCCCTGAACTAGTATTCTCTTATCATGTGTCAAAAGTGACACAGCTGGGGGGCGCCTGGGGGGCTCGGTCGGTGAAGCGTCTGACTTCAGCTCAGGTCACGATCTCGCAGTTTGCAGATCTGAGCCCCGCATCGGGCTGTGTGCTGACAGCTCAGAGCCTGGAGCCTGCTTTGGAGTCCGTGTCTCCCTCTCTCTCTGCCCTTCCTTGCTCATGCTGTCTCTCCCTCTCTCTCTCTCTCTCAAAAATGAACATTAAAACAATCTTTAAAAAAAGTGACACAGCCATATTTTTCACAGGAAAAGTAGATGCTGAACCCTAAACATCAGGGCCTGGAGAGTGAGCCCATTCTGATGCAGAGATGGATTTTTGTTTTAGATGGTTACACATTTGCTTTTGAAAAGCAGTCAGCATCCCTGGGTCATTGTCTGTAGAATCTGTGGGGCCAGCTCTTCTCGAGGACCCCATGAGAAGAGCCAGCGTGCCCACAGAAGCGGAGTTCCAGAAAGGGCGCTGGTTCTAGGTGATGCACAGAGGCTGTAAGGCTGTGGAGCCGCCCGAAAGCTCGGAGTTTGGACGTGATCTGATCCAGGGGAATAAACACACTGTGTGCTGCTCTTGAGTGCTCCAGTGACCGCTGCTACGTGAAGTTCCTGACACCAAGAAGTTCTCTGTTTTTTTAAGTTTATTTTTCTATTTTGAGAGAGGGAGAGAGGGAAAGAGAGAGAGAGAGACAGAGAGAAAGAGAGAAAGACAGGAGGGGAAGGGTAGAGAGAGAGGGAGACAGAGAATACAAAGCAGGCTCTGGGCTGTGAGCACAAAGCCCAAAACAGGGCTTGAACTCATGAACTGTGATTCATGACCTGAGCTGAAGTCAGGTGCTTCACCACCTGAGCCACCCAGGTGCCCAGACACTAAAAAGTTTTAAAATAAAAAAAACAAAACCAGGCTTGAGAGTAAAGGGCCTCTTAAACAAAGCTTTAAAAGTTGGATAAACTTTGGGCACCTGGGTGGCTCAGTTGGTTAAGCATCTGACTTCGGCTCAGGTCACAATCTCACGGTCCATGAGTTCGAACCGTGCGTTGGGCTCCATGCTGACAGCTCGGAGTGTGGAGCCTGTTTCAGATTCTGTGTCTCCCTCTCTCTCTCTGACCCTCCCCCTACTCATGCCTCGGTCTGTCTCTCTCAAAAGTAAATAAACATTAAAAAAGATTTTTTAAAAAGTTAGATAAACTCAGGGCACCTGGGTGGCTCTGCTGGCTAAGCTTCTGACTCTGGATTTCAGCTCGGGTTATGATCTCAGGGTTGCCATGGTTGGTGGGACTGAGCCCCACAGTGGGCTCTGAGCTGACAGTGTGGAGCCTGCTTGGGACTCTCTCCCTCCCTGTCTCTTCCCCTCTCCCACTGTGCTCTCTTTCTCTCTCAAAATAAATAAACATTAAAAAAATAAAAGGTGGGTGAACTGAGTATAAGCAAAGAGACTGTAGCTCACCAGGGACGAGTGCCATCAGACCTTTCTGACTCATGGTTAAGTCTTAATCAACAGATGTATTATTAACTGTTCATGGTGCATCTTCTGTGTCAGACAGGATACTCGGTCCTGAGGACAGAAGGTGGCCACGTCACAGACCCTGACTTGGGCACTGCAGAGCCAACAGGGGACAACAGATGTAAAGACTGAAGATGGAAAGTGCTACAGAAAGGAATGTATACGTTAATGTGGCAGCTTGACACTTAGGAAAGAAAAACCAAAACCAAACCCCTATAGTTGAAACTAAGGTAACACAGTGTGTAAATTATACTTAAATTAAAAAAAAAATCGCTTAGTTGTTCACCATGTCTTCTAAAGATGATTCCTGTGGCCAAGATGTTGGACCGACTGAATGGCTGTAAGGATAATGTAGGAGACGCTTCATCAGCTGCAAACTCAGATACTACTGTTTGTAGTGTTGAAGAAACCACCGTTTTAAGCATGGTGCCCACATCTGGAGCCTCTGGACCAGACAGCTGTTCTGACTCGCTGGACGCGGCAGGGTTTGGAGAGTGGGCCTGAAAGGCTGGCTTCTAGATGGTTCTATTACAGGTGCTTGGGCGAGTCATTTATCCTCTCGGAGTCCTTTCCTTTTCTAAGAAGTTAAGGGATTTGACTAGCTCATCTCCAAGTTTCTTCTCAATGAAGGGCTCTGAATTTCCGTGAAAATCTACCCTGAGATACTTCCAGTTAGAGGATAGCATAGGAATAATTAAATGGAAAAAAAAAACCCTTTATATGGGTAATCAAAGCATTTTCCTAGATCATTACCATGTCAAAATAAACGAGCTGCACTTGACTTAGCAGTGCAGATTACTGCACATACACTGAAAGAGAGAAGGAGCAGCCTTCCATCCGTCCAGTCTGGCAAAGTTCTCCATCAGACCCCACTGTAGCTGAGGGTAGACGTTTAATGGAGTGACAGTAGAGAGGGGAGTGTGGACTCCGGACTATAGAGCCAGTGACAACCCAACGTTTCTAGCTTTCAGGGAGGGATGAGGTCCAAGTCACAGAACCTGGCGTCCGATTCGACTCAACTTTTGACTTCCAATCATTTCACATAGCCTCCAAGAGCTGAGGTCTGTTCCTGGAATAGAAACCTTCCCTCTGCTTTTTCTCAAATGCTCTTTTAAGCAGTCTCAAGGTTGCTCACTGTTTTCCTAACATTTTAGGGAACTATGGAAAAACCTGCACACCATAGAGTAATAATGCAATTAGGGTAGCAGGGTTGCCTGGGGTAACTTGTCCCGACGAAACAGGCGAGCTATCAGAAATTCCTCCTTGGTGAGGTGGTACTGGAAAATGTTTCCAACACCCCTGTCCCCCCACCACACCCCCACTTTCATGAGGGATTAACTGGCAGGAGAGGCGGGTTGGGGTGAAGGGGCGGCCGAGGACACAAGGTCATGATGCATGATGGGACAGGCTCTTTGTCTCGTGTTGCCCTTGTTATGATCTATTCAAGTGTTAGATCAATGGATCAAATATTAAGCTGTGGGCTTTGGAAAAGTGTCCATAGAAGGTTTTTCTTAAAGAATTTTTTTTTTTAAGTTTATTTATTTATTTTGAAAGAAAGAGAGACACAGAGAGGGAGAGGAGAATTCCAAGCGGGCTCTGAACTTCAGCACAGAGCCCAATGAGAAACTCAAACTCGAGAACCTTGAGATCATGACCTGAGCTGAAATCAAGAGGTAGATGTTTAGCTGACTGAGCCACCCAGGCGTCCCTCCACTGAAGGTTAAAAAAATTTTTTTTAATGTTTATTAATTTCTGAGAGAGAGAGACAGAGACAGAGAATGAGCAGGGGAGGGGCACAGAGGGAGACACAGAATCCAAAGCAGACTCCAGGCTCTGAGCCATCAGCACAGAGCCTGATACAGGGCTCAAACTCACGAACTATGAGATGATGATCTGAGCTGAAGTCGGATGCTTAACCGACTGAACCACCCAGGTGCCCCTCCATTGGAGGTTTAAAACACGTGTTTTAGGGCTTGATTTTAAGGGTTCATCAAGCCAAATAATCCCTCTGATAACAGTTAGAGGGGCTAAAGTTACCGTGTGCTCCTCATCAGGGTAACCAACCCTCTGCCTTAGGTCCTCATCACCAGTCACCAATGATGAGAGCTGCATAACCCTGGCATTTCTGGAACATACGTATATTGTACTTTATAAGCGGAGAATTTCTATAGGACTTAATAGGAAATGTGTAGTCACAACAACAAACAAGGAAAACTGAACTGAGTTCAAAAGCTCCACATTTCTCTTCACCTCCTTCTCATCCCCCTCTTTAGAACTCAAAGGGCACAGTCTACAATGGAAGTTTGGTTATAAATGTTCTTTTTTTTTTTTTTTTGCTACTAAAGTCAATCTTAGTTATATACCCTGTGCTTTGGGTGATAGAGTACATATGTCCATGTTTTTTGAACAGTATCTTCTACACTTAAATTACACATGGCCGTGGATAAAGGAAGGATGTGTATTGCTTATTTAGGCTGTGCGCAGTGCACAGTGTTATCCACACTTGTCCACAGCTGGATCCTCAAAAATGGCACCGGGCTTGGGACCCAGTAGGTGCTTGATACGTATGTGTCGAATGAGGAGTAAACAGACAGGACATAGCAGCACTCTAAGTGTAATTAGGAAAGGACTTTTTACGCGGGGTGACTGGAATACCACCAATTAGATTTGGAAGAGGGACGGGGGTGTTTATGCAGTTGACTCTGGATGTTTAAAAATGGGCCCGAAGTTATTCAGTAGGACAAGAGTATGATTAAAATGCAAGGCAGAGTTTGCCCGTCGTCAGCATGTTTAGAAGTCTCTGGAAATGCCAGAAGTCTAGCCCTTCTTCCTATATTCAACAAACTTCCTAAATAACTGCTGCTCATATTTTGGGACAAAGATGTTTTAAAGAGGCTGTTAATTTAAAGAGGCTGATTAATTATAACATCACAGTGTGGAATACGAGCCGTCTCCCTTTAAAACGTCCATTTCCCCTTTCCACAAACACTGCCAGAGGGGGTGGTGTCGGTCTCCTTACCGTGAGCGACAAGGCCATGCAGACAAACGTGAACTTCTTGATGTGGGCGGCTGTCACTGTGTTGCTGGTGCTCACCAGTTTATTGCTGGGGTTATTCTAGGGTGAAAGAAGGGGACAGCGGTTATCCTTGGCTGACCACTCGTGCATCTTCAAGAACGTTGTGTTTCGGTTCTACTGGCTGCGTCTCAAGTACAGATGTCACCTGACAGCTGGGAAGACGGCTGTCACTTTCTCTCTTCAACAGCTGTCAGGTTTCTAGACCTGAACGTGAACCAGACGGGGGCTCTGGATGGAACTCTGGGCAGTGTCTCCTGAACCTGGGCACCCACCCAGCCTCGTCCAGGGCCCCGGCCGGGCGGCCCCTCCTCGAAGCCACAGCCTCGCGCGCGCTGACCTTCAGGGCCCTGCGCTCCCCGCCAGTGGACTAGAAGCTCCAGGGGGCATTGTCGGCCCTGCCTGCCCTGACCTTGACTCCTCCGCTTGTATCCCAGACACAACCTCTTCCCGTCCCCGCAACACACTTGGTGTTTTCACGTCTCTGTGCTTCTGTTCCTCCTTGTCTCTTTGGATCTGCTGATGTTCAAAAACACCCTCTTCGGGGCACATCGCTGGCACAGCCCGTCTGTTTCTTGAAGCCTCTCTGACCTTTTACTCCAAACTGCCCTGGGCTCCACCTCCTGGAATGCCAGGTGACCCCAGAGCTGTCTGGAGGTGGGTGCGTGTGCAGGGGGCACGTGAGGAAGGCCCTGTGAGGGACGCACCGGCTCTCTGAGATACAGAACACTGTCCTCACCCGTCTCCTTACCTCCTGCCGCTCAGCACAGTCTTTCTTGAGGAGAGAAGGTGCTCACTGCTGTTAAACTGAATTTTAAGCAAAGAGCGCGGACAGCTCCAATGTCCCCTCGCACTCAGACCCTCCCGGCACCTCTGCAAAGCAGACCTAACACCCGATCAAACTGGAGCCTAGCCCCTCATCATGAAAACCAGCGGGGAGAAAGAACCCCCTGCCTCCGTATGGGTCCTTAGTCTCAAGGGTAACCGACAGAAGCAAACCGGAGCACCCGGCTCGCATCCAGCCGGATGCAAGACACAGAAGCAGAGTGACCACAGGTTCTATTGGAGAAGAGCTTTTGACGGTTCCTTTACTTTGGAAGCTCAGGCCATCCCTCCAGCCCCTTCCCCCTGCACATGCCGCCGGCATGAACCTCTGCTTGAGCCTACGTGTTCTTCATTCCAGCCTCTAAAGTGTATCTGCTTTTCTGAACAGATTTTGCTGCACACAGCCAAGCGCAAGTCTCAGTGGGTCAGTCTCTCCACCTCTCCCTCCCCGAGGGTTTGCAAGAGAGGCCCCGGGGGCCCCCCGCAGAGAGTCAGGCAGCCTCGAAGCATGACGTCACCCACGGTGGGACAGCCGTGCGCCACAGTGCCTTCGGGTGCGCTTTCGTTTCCACGCTCGCCATTCTTTCTGCCGGCGTGGTTGGGATACACTAGCACGTATCATTAGCTGGGCATCTGTGTTTCGTTTTGTTTGCCCGATCTGCTTAGAAACAGTCTTTCACAGACGAGAACTGAACATCGGAGAAGTTCTGCACGAGTGGAAAACGCTCCCCGTCGCTATTTGGCGGGAGCCATCAGAAGTTATGCGAGAAATGTTAAATCGCTTAGGCTAGAGCCCACAAAGAGGGTAAGGATCTCAACTGTCAATGCAGCAAATTCTGTAAGGCCACACAGAGGTGTCTCAGATTTGGGTGAATAGACGGCATTCACACGAATGGCTTGGAGGAGCTCCCCGGAATGCCTGGAAACAATGAGCGAGGTTCCACAAGGCTTCTGAGTAACTCCAGTTGCTGGCTTGGAGGTACACGCTTGTTAACGGGATTTTTTCATAGCACCTAGTCTCTGTGATCACGAAGGAAACCAAGTTTTTCTTGGATGCTCCTAGTGAAACCGTATCGTGTTATATTGTTAAGCTTTATTATTTCAAGGAAGCCAAAAAAAATTCCAGATGAGACTTTCCCCAGCCTGGAGGTTCTACATCTTCAGTGCTTCCTGTTCTCATCACATTTTCTTATAGAATCTTATTCTCTAAGAGCTAGAAATTTAGCAAAAGAATTCTATCCATTTTGGTTTTTTGGATTCACTTATTTTTTTTAAAGTTCTTGGCTTTTTTAAAGTTTGTTTATTTTGAGAGAGACAGAGACGGTGCAAGTGGGGAAGAGGCAGAGAGAGAGAGAGAGATTGAGAGAGAGAGAGAGAGAGAGAGAGAGAGAATCTCAAGCAGGCTCTGTGCTGTCAGCATGGAGCTTGAACTCATGAAACTGTGAGATCATAGCCTGAGCCGAAACCAATAGTCAGATGCTTAACTGACTGAGCCACCCAGGCGCCCTTAGGATTTACCTCTATATGCACGTCCTGTAAAATGAAAATGACAATTTTTATCAACAGATTGTATTAAACTGGATTACAAGGAGAACAATCTCCCGCAAGGCCCTGTGTCTCCTCAAGTTTGCTCTCAGAGCATTTTTTAGGAGATACTCTGCTTCCTGCTCTTGCAAGATGCTGATGTGTGAGACAGGGAGTGGGTCCAACTAATAGTCTACGGGGGAGGCTCCACACCCAGTGAGGAGTTCTGGGCAGCGCCTCCGCGCCGCCCAACGTTCCGCTGCGTGGTGGGGATCCCGGAGGTGAGCTGCCCTTCACAGGTGAGTGTGGGCTGGGAACAGAGGCAGGTGACAGCATGGGGGCTGTGGAGTGTGGAAGGATGCCGTGGTTGGGGATGTGTGACAGAGGGGTGTGTGTGTGTGTGTGTGTGTGTGTGTGTGTGTGTGTTTGCACGAGTCTGCTGGTAGACCACGAGGAGAAGGGGGACCCACATGGACGCCATCTTTCCAGACTTGAGCCTGCACATCTGCCTTGTGCCTACCCAGAGATGCCTGCAGGGGGAGTGTCCTGGCTCAGGTGTGCAAGCTGGACAGGAAACCTCTCCGGGGCTCCACTCCACAGGGCTTGCTCCTTTCCAGAAGCCCACAGACAACTCAACATTTGAGAAGCTGGAGGCTATGTGAAAGAAAGAGCTAAGCTTACAGCCTGTGGCCGGGCCTTGCTTACATGGCCTCCCAGGACTTCCGATGCCCATGCGAGTCTGAGAGTGGAGAGGGTGGGGTGAGGGGAGGAGGGGGACCAGCCTTAGCCAGTCAGAGCCCAAACTGCCCCGTGCAGCCAGAGCCGATCCGCTGGGGCCCCTTGCAAAGAGGCCTCCTCTCCTTAAATCCTGGGGCTCTTGCTGGGGTAAGATAATAGCTCTGAGCTTGTCCTAGAGAAATTCGAGACAAAAAAGATGCTATTAAAAGTACAAGTGGCATGTTGTGAGCCTCTGTTCCCATTTTTCATTTTAAAATATTGTATACTATCTTTGGGGGGGGTATGTTTTGCTATGAAAATCTATAGGTTCAAATTGTTAAGCTTTAAGGAAATAAATATGAATCAAATGATGGGTAGGACAGTCCTCACCCAGCCACGGGCTACAAGTCTGAAGGGTCGTGTGGCTTCCAAGGGTGTGGTAGCAGCTGCACGGGGGCAGGGCTGCAGTTAACAGAGGCTTTCGGCTGGACTCAGTCTGCTGTGTCCAAACTAACCTGGACCAAGGTTGGCCGTGTGGACAGCTTCAGCATGTCTGTTCCCAACACGCTGAAAGAGCGCCGTAAGCCTAGAAGCTCAAGTGTGCCATCCCGTTGTACCTTCACATCTGCTCTGAGGTCCATGAAGTATTTGTTTTATTTACAAAACAAACCACGGCTGAGGCGCCTGGGTGGCTCAGTTGGTTAAGTGTCCGACTTCGGCTCACGTCATGATCTCACGGTTCGTGGGTTCGAGCCCCACATCAGACTCAGAGCTGAACTCTTGATCAGAACCTGGAGCCTGCTTCAGATTCTGTGTCTCTCTCTCTCTCTCTGCCCCTCCCTTTCTCATGCTCTGTCTCACTCTGTCTCTCAAAAATAAATGTAAAAGATAAAATAAAAAATCAATAAAAAATAAAAAACAAACCACAGAAGCAAAATCCAATGTATTAATTTTTTTGAGAGTCTATTTTCTCTTTGCAAAAAAAAAAAAATTTTAATGATTTCTCAATAGGAATGACCTAGAAGTGAATATAGTTCGGAAGGCATTAGAGAATTGGCATCGAGGTAAGCTCGATTGCCTCTTACTTTCTGAGGGACCTATTCCACAGTTCATGCTCGGCACCCCCAACACCACATGAACCTCACAGAGGGAGGCGAGATGGGGAAACATCAAGATGTTCCTCATCTGAGATGCCTGTCTATCAAAAACTAGTTTTAAAGAGTGTGTCTCAGACACCACGCCGCATAGGTTCTCACCTTGTCAAAAGCAGGGTAGACAGCACGGATTTCCGTCAACCAGCCATATGGCATGTGGCCCACAGGGTATGTGGCCGTCAAAATGGCTACTGCCTACAAGAGGAAAAGCAGCAGAGTTAGTGTCAGCATCCCTGAGACCATTTCCCCACGTGGCAGAGTAAGCCATCTCTGGTGTGGTCACCGCAGACAGATCACTCCACACTGGGTGACAAGCAGTGGACAGCTGCAGGACAGCCCCGGGGGGAAGCAGGGAAGGCGCAAGTGGTCCATTGTGACCATAGATGGGAGTGGGAAGCATGAGCCCAGGCGGAGCATGGAGACCAGGAGGATGCATCTTCTTTACGTGAGTCCAAAGAGAAAGAGCTCTGGGTTGTTGGCTCAACAGTCCACAATTTGAACCCAGACCAAGGATCTTTGCTCTTTCCACTGAGCCAAATGAAACCCGCCAGTCTAGCCCAAGTCTGGAGTCTGAACGTGCAATTTGGAGCCTGCTCTGCTCTCCGGATGGTCTTTGCTCAGGGTCTACCTCTAGGCCTCCGTCTTGTTCTTGTGGGTGGCTGGCTGGTCACTTGGTGACTCTCCGGCCCTCTCATTCCAATTCAACCCACCTTTAACCTGTTAAGCCAGAATAACCCAATTCTGATGTTTAATTTAAGAAAACTAAATAAATATTTCTCACAGGAAACCAGACATGTTCTTCCATGGAAATGAGACTTTCTCTTCTTATGTGAATGAAAAGGAAGGAGAATGAAAACAAAGCATCGAACCCTACATGTTGGCAGAGTTCAGCTCTAGCTGGCTAGTGGAAGAGAAGTACAGCCTTCACCTATTTTAATGAACATAACAGCGATGCCTGGGACATGAAGTGAGTCCCCAGCTGGGTGAAGGAACCACTGTGAGGGTAGAGTGGTACCCAAGTCAAACCTCTACTTGGTCACCTACCAGGCCCTCTCAGAACCCCCTTTCCTTTCCTCCAACAGAACCACGGGAATAACAGTATCCATCACACAGGGCTCTTGGGAGTCAATGAAATGTGCATAAAACGGCCGACACACACAGCAGATGGTCAATGAACGTGGGTTCTGTACCTTCTGTGCTGGACCTCCAGGTCATGGAGGCCACTTTAGAAATGGCTCCAAAACATCAGCTGCCTTAGTTTTTTAAAGGGGAAGATGGAGTTCTAGCATAGAGGTGATGGAGGTCACCTACTTTTTATTTCGGTGCAACTTAAACTGGAGTAGTTAACTGAAAAAGCAGCAGGGTGACAGGAGCCACCCAAGATGACCTTCATGACCCAAAACACAAAATCGAGGAACAAAGGCAGAAGGCATCCTGCTTGGGATTTATGTGCTTCTCTTTCTAAGCCAACACGAGCTGCTTCCTAGGACATGGAATCTGGCATGAGACCCTGGGCTGGAGACCTGCCAACAGCACATTGAAGGGCAATGTGTAAAACCAGAAGGCCCTCGGAGGCAGCCACCAGCCTTCCTGAAGGACCAGAGCTTCCAGAGACGGAACTGATCCTCCAGAAGGCGGCAGAGGAGGTAACAGACGAAGTAACTCTATTTGTTCATCCCATCCTTGAAAGATGGAAAAAATGATTCAACCCTTTTTTTGGGAGCAGCTGCCAGTTTCCAGATAAATCTCCTGAGTTGCGAGTGAATAGGTAATGGAGATCTTCATGTGGAGGAGGGAAGAGTGCCTTAGTGCATGCAGAGCCATGATGGGCTGGGCCGTGTGTGCAGGAAGGAGGAGGAAGAGCTGGTAAGAGCGGCCTGGGTCATGATGGAGGCACCGGCCCTCAGAGTCTGGGTGTCTTCACTCCCGCTGGCGCCCAACATAGTCTCTGCTCTTCAGCAACCACCGTGAAGCGGCATCATGCCGACTCCATGGAAAAATGGAAAGGCCATTGGGCGGGAGTCAGAAAATCTGGATTCTAATGCTGGTCCAGCTTCTTGCTAATTTTGTGTCCTTGCCTCTGTTTGCTCAAACGGCCATTGAGAACAATAAAGGAGCTGTCTCCTTCCATACGCACGAAAAGAAACAATGATATGATTATAAGACCCTCATGGCTTCTGAACGTGAATGTGTCGCATAATTTAATATCACGGAATTACTTGAGCTCTCAAGAGGGGTCAGAAACCAGCTTGCAGCCACCTTCCCACCCCCATTCTTCATGAGACAATTATGAGGCCCTCCCTCCCCCCATCCCCAGAGACTGCTCTACCTCTGTCGCTGCAGAACTCCCACCGAGGTCCCGGGAGACAAAGAGGTTGACAATTGGCCTACTGATCCTCTGTGTAGCCAAGATGAGAGCCAGGGGCCACCAGAAACTCAGCATCTTCCTCACTGTCGCGTCCCCCTGCGTTGAGAAATGGAGAGACAGGGTCACTAAGCTCTAGAAGCAGAGCAGATATAAACAATCCAGAGCCAAAGCTTTTCCTTCTGATGCCAATGATGTGTCAGTTCATTGTACTTAAAAAAATGACATAAGGAAAAGCCTCTGTAGCCAGGCCGGTCTGAATTAAGACAAAATGTACAGTCTTATTAGAAATTAACTCAGGCAGCCGGCAAGCTACTGTGAAATCAAAACACACAGTTAAGTCTGACGGATTCAAGTCACTGTTTTCCAAAGAGGGGACTCTAAACCCAGGCAGAACCTGATTCCAGGTTCTGAAGACCAGGCTGGAAAGCAGTTTTTGTTTAACTCATCAAATGGACTGGCTGGAAGCCATGTCTGTAAGAGGTAACTCTCAGACGTCAAAAATTACTGTAATTTATTTTGTAACCTGTCAGGCCACAGATGTGCCTTATTATTTGGGCACTGTACAAATCAACTACAAAGATTCTTACTAACAGAAGTCACGTAAATGTTCAGAAGCATAAAAATAAAAACATGGTCAGGAGAATGGGATTTATTAAGAATTCTACAAAGCAAAGATGTGCACAGTCTTTAAAGCCTGGCTTTTATGATTTAACCTCGGTTTTGATTCTTCAGAGGTAAAGGGTTACCATTGTAGAACATGACAGCCACTTTGGTTCCCCTTTGCTGGTGGCTCAGTGTTACGAGACGGATTGCTACCATCAATACCAATTTGATGCGCTTGTCCTAGTGAGGGAAACAAGTAGATCAGATTGTATTGACGGCCTGCCCTTGGATGGAGCTAAGTGGTCGATGTAATTCCTGTTTTGACATGACACGGGTGACCTGTGGTCAAAGGCAGGATTGGTGACTTATTCCGGGCTCTACGGAATCAAGCATATCTACCTTACAGCTGGATGGAAACAGCCCAGGGACGGCTGATACCGAAGGTAGAATAGGTCAGCATATACGGAAATCAGATACTGTTTACACTTGTGATGAAACAGTGCTCGGGCCGCTGGTATAAGATTAGACCCTGTTTCTATCTGACTCAACCGGAGAGGCGCAGGCCAAGCTCTGCCTCCATCCACGGGCTTCTCAGACCTTCTCACCATCTCCTTCCTCTCAGCTTCAGGGGCCCTTGTGTTCCGTCTACAGGTCTACGTGCTGTCCTGGGTCCAAGTCCCAATGTTGCTTCCGTGTTGGTCTCATCCACCCAATGAGGTGTAATACGCTTGCTTGAGGACAGAGACCCTATTTAAAATGTTTCTGTGCCGCTCCGCGGTACCTACATGCTCTGCTCACTCCACAGAAGGTACCCGAATGCACGACTGTGTTTGGCTGGTACAGAAAGTAAAACAAAGCCTGGGGCCCTGCTGTGAAATTAAAAACCCAAAGATGAGTTTAAAGGTATGCTGGGTCCCCAAATACTTGTTGATTAATATAGGGAATGACTGGCTTTTGACAAGAGAGGGTAAGTAGCACCAAAATTGCTGTACCGACTCAGCTCTGACCTGACTCACTGTGCCTCAGTCTCCCTGATATGCAAATAGGGAGGCTGCACGGGGACTTCTAAGACCTCTTCTATCTCCAGGGGCCGTTAATTCTCCAACCGTCTCCCCTATAGACACGACCTAGCACTTGACATCTCAGAGCACGTGCGTATTGTACGGACACGCCCAGTCCGCAGAGGGCGAGTTCTGAGGACGTACCCCCAGCTCCGGGCCGCTCCTGTCGGGGATGACGTCGTGGATGTTCTTGTAGTAGCCCAGGCACAGGGTGGTGCAGCGCACCAGGGCGCCCATGTACAGGGAGAGGATGGGGATGAGCAGAGGCTCTCTGCATTCCAGGTGGCTGTGAAGCAAAATGGCTACAAAAACGACCTGAGAGACGAGAAAACAAGAGCAGGTCAGAGGGGAGAAGATGGAACCCATCAACAGAAGCACGGCCCCACCTCCACACCCCGATGAGACGGGTCGCTGAGAGAAAACCTTGAAGCCGAGGAGGAGAATGGAAGCTTGGGCTGGGGCTCAATGCTGCTCTCATAGCATTCAGGGTCAGGTGCCTGCCATTCTCTGGAAGAGCACAGAATCGTTTTGCTACGCTGACCATGAAGATTCTTTGAAGGCAACTGCACGTCTGGTCAAGGTAATCGTTAAAAAATATCTAGAAACTTTGGGCTCCTAGATCCCCAAAAGGTGTGGTAGAGGTTTGCCCTCTTGAGCCTGGATCCCGACACGTATGTGTAAACCACACGGGAGGCCCTAAGTCCACAAGGAAAGAGTAGTGGTGATCAGTGAGGCCTACAGAAAATACACATTAACATTTATAAGACGCAGTTAGCTAAAAATGCTGCAAAAGGCGCCAATGTTAATTATTACAAAACAAGCTAAATTGAAATCTAAAATACTAACTTATAGAAGTGGAATAAGTCAAAAAATAGTCAAGAGGGATTAAAAAATTAATAAAGCATTGATCTCTACTGACTGCACAGTCTCCACAACAAATTTGACGATGTTTTAACCTTCCTGTCTGCAAAACTCAGACAAGTAGCCCAGTCTCTGTCCAGAGCCATCTGGGGATTGGCACATTCAGAAGAGCACTGAGCATACTGAGTGCAAAAATAAAGTAATGGGGGAGAGGGATGATTCCTGAGCTACACTGGCTTTTTTTTAATGTTTATTTATTTATTTTTGAGAGAGAGAAAAAACACAAGTCAGGGAGGGGCAGAGAGAGAGGAAGACATAGAATCTGCAGCAGGCTCCAGGTTCTGAGCTGTCAGCACAGAGCCTGACATGGGGCTCGAACCCACAAACCATGCGGTCACGAACTGAGCCGAAGGTGGATGCTTAACCAACTGAGCCACCGAGGTGCCCCTCGACTTTTCTTTTTTTCGGAGATTTTATTTTTAAGCAATCTCTCTACCTAATGTGGGGCTCAAACTTACAACCCTGAGATCAGAAGTCCCATATGTGCTCTGTTGACTGAGCCAGCCAGGCCTCCCTGAGCCACAGTGACTTTAATGGCCAAATATCTGTGCAACAATAAGGCATGCAAAATATACCGCCACTGAGTCATCCTGACCAGAGGAGGCTTATCCTGATCCCTTCAGTGCCAAGAAATCAGTGATGACAGAAAGTTAAAAAGGAAGCAGGAGACTGAACATGATTAACTGGATGAGTGCATTCAACTGCTGCAGGGAACACACACAGAAAAGCAGGGTAACACAGAGACACTTCTGAACGCAGTGAAAGTACCAGATGCTAGAGGTGGTTTGTTTATAGCATCAATGAATCTCGTGCCCGGCTGTTATTCTCACACCCAGTACGTGAGGCCGACTGCGACAGGGAGCCTCAGGGGACGCAGAAGACAGAGGACTGCCCGCCCACGTGGACACACCAGGCTGCCCACAGCACCGAATGTGAATGGACACTGGTCGGACCGCGCTCACGCTCACGCTCTCTGAGGATACAGCAGAGCCCAGTGGTAGAAGTCCAGATGCCCGGAGCTGGCCCTGTGCCTGTTCCTTCCAAGTGGAACAACCATCAAGTGTCAGCTGAACGGGCGAACGCCAGCTGGGGAAGCATTGCTCTAAGGACGCACTGTGTTTGGAGCAGAAGACTGGGGGTTTGGTGGTGGGGCCAAGATGCGCAGTGAGGTCTCTAATGCATCAGACGCCTCTAAGGGGCCACCATGCAAACTCACACTGGCACGTGTGCAGCAAGCTGAGTGTCTGGTATACAGAAAGCGTGAAGTGTAAATGAACTAAGATGACTGTGTGTAGAGACAGGAAACTCGTTGTATGAGAAATGAATACGTGAGGGCTGAACCCCCCGCTGCCGAGTCCAGGAAGACCCCCAGGGCCGTCAGGATGGCCATGTGAGACAGAGGCCTGCCATGCAGAGCCACGGAGGAGACTGTGGACGTGAAGGAGAAAGAGGGACATGGACAAAAGAGGAGTGAGTGTGGCGACGACAGGAAAACAGCCAGCGAGTCAGGGCCGAGGGAAGGCCTGGGCCCGTGGCTCTCCCAGCCTCCCTGCACGTTTGAGAGCTCGATGCCGTGTGGCCCAGCACCTGTCAGAGAGCTGACACTGTCACTGCGGACTATACTGTTTCCCAATTTAAAATAACACAGGGCCAGGGCGCCCAGGGGGCTCAGTCAGTTGAGTGTCTGACTCTTGATTTCGGCTCAGGCCACGATCTCACAGTTCATGAGTTCGAGCCCCGCACTGGGCTCTGCACTGGCAACTAGGAACCTGCTTGGGATTCCCTCTCCCTCTCTCTCTCTGCTCCTCCCCTGTGCTCTCTCTCTCGAAATGAAAATAAAATAAAATAATAAAATAAAATAAAATGAAATAAAATAAATAAAATAATATAAAATAAAAAATAAAAAAACACAGGGCCTTTCACATTTAAGTCCAGAATTATGACTGTGATCTGACATGGCCACTGAAAACATTGGGTTATTTATTTATTTTTAAAAAAATTTTTTTAATGTTTTATTTATTTCTAGGAGAGAGAGAGAGACAGCGTGAGCAGGGGAGGGTCAGAGAGAGAGGGAGTCACAGACTGAAACAGGCTCCAGGCTCTGAGCTGGTAGTCAGCACAGGGCCCGACGCGGGGCTCGAACCCACGAACCGCGAGATCATGACCTAAGCGAAAGTCGGACGCTTAACCGACTAAGCCACCCAGGCGCCCCACATTGGGTTATTTTCTGAGGGGGAACCCAGTGCCTCATTGGTGAGGTTATTCCCAGTGAGAGCCTGTTCCTTGCTGGCCCTGTGGCAGGTGCTGGGATTCAGTGATCAACGAGTTGGTCCCCAATTCTGTCCTGGGGAGTGGACAGTCCAGTGGAGAAGCAGGATGGCAGGATGGCACGGCGGCGCTGGCGAGTGCCCCCTGACACGGTGAGGGAAGAGTGGCTCAGCCACCACCAGGGGGTCCGGCGGGGGTGCCGTCTGAGCTGAGACCTGCAGCCTTTGCGGGAGGTACCGGGAATGGCAGGCATCCCTGGCACGGGAACTGAGGCAGAGAAGGGGGCTCCACTCTACCGAGGCCCTGAGCAGAGTACCTGCGGCTGGAGTGCAGGAAGCAAGGGGACAGGAGGTGACTGCCAGGCTGGAGAGGATCTTCTGTACTTTGTCAGCCATGACCAGGATTCTGAGTTTTTTATCTCAAGAATACCAGGAAGCAATTTTTAAAAGTTTTTTAAATAATGTTTGTTTATTATTTATTTATTTATTGTTTTAGAGAGAGAGGAAGGACGAGAATCCCAAGCAGGCTCCTTACTCAGCATGGAGCCTGACTCAGGGCTCGATCCCATGACCATGACCTGAGGCGAAATCAAGAACTGGATGCTTAACCGACTGAGCCACGCAGGCAACCCCATTAGGAGCGGCTTCTAAGCAGGGAACGAGGTGGCCAGAATTTCGAAAAGAACAGATCACAGTGGCTGCAGGGGGCAAGGAAGAAGGAGTGTCAGAGCCGAGGCAAGGGAAGAGAGGAGACACCCGGGTGGGGGTGGGGGTGGGGTCCTTCGGATCAGGGAGAGGGCAGCAGAGGTGGGGAGAGGAGGGCAGATAAAAGAAATATCTACGATGGGGGTGCCCGCTCAGCTGGTTAAGTGTCTGACTCTTGATCTCAGCTCAGGTCGTGATCTCACAGTTTGTGGGTTCAAGTCCCACGCCGGGCTCTTCACTGACCGTGTGAAGCCTGCTTGGGAGTCTCTCTCTGCCTCTCCCCTGCTCATGTGCCCTCTCGAAAGAAATAAACTTTTTTTAAAATAAAAGAAATATCTAGAATTAACATAAAAAAGGCCTGATGGTGAACAGGGTGCCTGTAGGATGGTTCCCAGGGTGTCTGACCAGACGCAGTGCCACTGATTTGCATAAAACCAAAATGCCTGATAGAGAAGACATAAATTCAAGCTTGGGGTGGCTTTGAAGGAGCTGAGTGGAGCAATCACAGGGACATTTAGATACGACACCTGCAGCTGGCGGGCCTGGCTACAGATACTTGGGGACCATCCAGCCTGCTAAGGCAGGCATGAATTAGGAGTTTTCTCCAACAGAACAGAACACAGAGTGAGGAGAGAGAAAGGTCCCAAGAAAGGTCCTCACGTTCACAGCAGTAGAGGAGGTGGGCCTCAGAAGGAGGAGACAGAACAGGACTGTGGAGCTGAGCACCAGTGGGAATGAACGTTTTGTGCAGGAAGAAGCAGTCAACAGAGTAAAGAGATGTCTGAGAAGTTGACAGGGAACGTCCACTGGGTTAAGTGACATGAAGGTCATTAGCAAGAGCTACTTGGGTGGGCTGATGGGGGTGGGAGTCTACCTGGAGTCGGTAAAAGAATGAAAACCACTCTTCCAAAACGCCTGGCTATGAAGTAACAGAGAGACAGGATGATAGCTAGACAGGTACAAGGGAGCCAGATAAATCTTCCTACTGTTCTTGTGTTAAAATGTTACATGTTAGGAGAAATGACCTAGGGAGAGAGAATGGATCACTGACAAACTGAATAAAGTTCTTGAAAGCACAGAACCCAAGGCCCAGGTGGCAGAAGTGGTTCTGGACCACAGGGACGGGACGTCTCTCCGGAAATGGGAAGAAACGGACGTGATGCAGGATGTGAAGGCAGGTTTGTAGGTTTGGTGGCCAGAAGTTGAAGAAATTGGTTGCTTCCATTTTCTCAGAGAAATGGGGAGGAAGCTCGCTCACAGGGAAGAGTGAGGAGAGTGAGGAGCCTCTGACTTAGTTACTGGAGTCAGCTGAGGTGAGTGATGAGGACAGGAGTCCATGAATTGATCAGTCAGTGCCACCATGGAACTTTCTTTTTTTATTATTTATTTTTATTTTTTAATGTTTATTTATTTTGGGGGAGGGATGGGCAGAGAGAGAGAGATACACACACACACACAGAATCTGAAGAAGGCTCCAGGCTCTGAGCGGTCAGCACAGAGCCTGACGTGGGGCTTGAACTCACAAACCATGAGATCATGATCTGAGCTGAAGTCAGACACTTAACTGACTGAGCCACCCAGGCGCCTCGTCCGCTGTGGAACTTTCTGCAGGAGCACTTGCTACCTGGGTGTAGGTGGTGACGGGTGCGTCACAGGGTGGTTCAGGAGTGGGATCCTGCCAGAAGACTGACATGAAAAGGCAGGAGGCAAGGGGATTTACGGTAGAGCAGCATCATTACTGAGCTGGGATCTTGGCATCCTGCCCTCGGGCCCTCAGCCAACTTCAGCAGGTAAGGGCTAGGGCAGGAGAGCCCAATAAGGTCTGACGACCCCAGGAGAATTCTCATTTTGATACTGAGCAAATACTGACCGGGTGATTGTGAAATATAACAGAGACAGCAATATTCTTCATAAACCCCTTGGCGATTATTAGAACATAATAGCGCCGTTGACAGTAACCATCGCACAGAGAAGCCTTGCCTGCGTGAACCTGAACCAAGCGCTTTCTTATACTACGAAGAGACATCAATTAGCTTCGCCAAGTTTTTAAAAATGAGAGTTGCCACTGAAATTCAAGACATTACAAACCATTTTCATGTTACCGTTAGTGACTGCTTGCGGTCTATCTAAGCCAAGGTGGTATTTCAAAGGGCTCTGCCGAAGATCTATTTACTCATCGCCAAGTTGGGTAATTAACAAATGCTTTCAAGGAACAAGAGGAACGAAGCTGGGGGTGCGGGGCAGGGGTCATAAAAGATTTGCGAACAAAAATTGCATTTATTCCTCCAGGCTTTTGAACTACAAGGTTTAAAATAACTACTTCACCAGGAATCCCGCTCCCATCTCTCTTACTAACCAGATATGTTTATTCTGCGTTTGTGAGCCCTCCCAGCAGGCACCGGCTCCGACTGGGCTTCAAACTGAGAAGGAAACTGGCCGTGGGCGTACGGGCAAAGCATTTTTCAGGGATATGGTGTTCTCTTCCACCCTTAGCTGCCTCCTATATTTATCGTAGGCAAAGTCAGGCTTTTTTGTTTGTTTGTCTGCCCTTAAGAAAACATGCATCTCTAAATACTCAGGGAGTTGCTGATGGCCCTGCTGCCCAGGAGAAGTGCTTCCTTTCTTTCAAGTTAAGTGATTAGAGTGAATAAGGCAGTTTAGTCCATGTCTCAGAGGATGAATTAAAAGTAAGCTCAGGACAAAACTCTCTGATAACTCACAAAGAAAATGAACAGAGATCCATCAAGGAACGAAGTTAGCCAGCGTTCAGGCGTGCACATGCGCGTGCAAACACACCTACACATAGTGTTAATAGGAATAATTTAAATTACTTTTAATAGTGATCCGTGGGGTCAGAGCAATTAACCTGGAAATGGAATTGTTGGTCTTTAGGAGGGGCTAAGAGTCTGACAACAGATTCTCTCACCAGGGTGGCTGCGAGACTAGTGTGTGCGACGGGAAGCAACCAGGCAGAAATGCCTATAAACGTTCCCAGAATGGCGCTGGGAATTGGGAAAAGAGAGCAAAAAAATCAGTCCATCCCCCGCTCCTCTGTGAAGACCCAGTTCTCCCAAACCCCGGACTGTAGGAACTAGGCCTAATTTACAGATTATAGGAATTACATCTAATTTTCCGTTGAAACGTTTCAGGCAGTAGCCTCGGTGGCAGAGGAAAGGATGGAAAATGGAAAATCAGAGCTGGCGCCAGGCCCCAGGGGCCTGGACTCAACCGGAAGTGCAGCACGGATCCAACGTCCTGGCTCTTTTTAAATGCGGGAGGCAAACCATGAGAGACCAAACTGAGGGCTGATGGGGGTGGGGGAGGGGAAGGGGAACGATGGGCATGGGGCAGGGCACTTGTGCGATGAGCACTGGGTGTTACATGGAAAGCAACTTGACAATAAACTAAAAAAAAATGTGGGCTAATGATGTGTGAATGGCAGCCCTGGGTGGCGAAAGGGCAATTCCTAAGAGCTCCCTCTGGAGCTGAGGGACGGACCCTGTACTATGTGGGGCCACACAAAGGGCCAAGTGTGTGCCCAGACAAGTGCCCAGAGACCCTCTGGCCACCAAGCATGCACTAGCTGGGACCCGATGGCCATTCCACATGCGAGTTCTGCAAGACTGAAGCCCAAACCTCTGCCACTGAATTTAAATTCCTACCGCCCTCGGGCCAGCAGGATTATTCATACTTCTATTGCAAGCGGTTTCTCTTTCTCACTAGTTTGACAAACTCTTATGGAAGTCCATGATTGATATAACGTCAAACGCTCGGCAGAGCGAATGAATGTAAGTGAGGCATGGGTGGGCTCTGTGACTCGCCAGAGAGAGGCTCTGAGTGGCGCTGAGTGACACACAGACCACACTTACCTGAGCTATGACGTCTGAGATTGAGGCACATCCCACCAGGAAACTGTATTTGTGTTTCAGGAGAATGCCAGCATGGGTCCATGCCTGCCGGAAAGACAAGCACGGGGTATGAGAGACGCCGTTAGCACCGGATTACTTCTGGTCGTTATGATTTCCTGGGCATTCCTGAAATAGACTTTATACCCCCCAAACGTTAGGGGCACAGGACAAATCTTCAGTTGGTCACATGACTGTAACTTGGCCTGGGCGTTAGGTGCACATAAGATTTTTTTTAAAGTGGAATCCATGACTGCACAGTATTTATTTAGGACCGATTATATGCAGGTCAGTGCACTCATTTGGTCCACGTGCCCGGCAGGAAAGCTAGGTGGATACCAGGAATGGAGGAAATACTCTCTGTCTGTCTGTCTGTCCTCTCTCTCGTCCGGTGGGAATAGCAAGGCAGAAGCATTCTCCTTACACGAAGCATGTTATAATGAGGGCTCCAGGTTGGTTCTGAGTTATTACAGTCATTACGGGTTCTCATCAGCTGCTTAGGGCTCTACTTCTTCCTTCTTTTCAAGTCAGGGCAGGATCTGATCTGACACTCTGCCTTTGTGGGCAATTACAAGGAAGGTCCTCTGAGGGGAGCAGATGATGGAAAGCCCAGGTTACCGTGAGTCTGGAGGCTGGGAGTTCAAGACAGAGTCTGTTTAAAGATCATCCCTTTAACCTGTAAAAGGCCGATGTGGACTGACGTGGAAATAACATTTCTTGTGAACTAAACGCAATCAGACAAATATGACTTATTCCCCGAGGTCTGTGTCAGGCTGCATAGAGCAGCTGCTACGTCTCATCCTTCCTCAGCTCATAGGTCCAAAGATGCCAGACGCGGAAAGAAATGTAAACTGTCGATAACGTTTGCAAATCGTGGCTTGTAGGCTATCTCTGTTGACCAAGGAGGTCAACATCTGGAGGATAAGCTTTGTGGCTTTCAAATAGTATCTCTCCAACCAATATACCAGGGGCCGTGGTGCAGGTATGGGTGTACAGGGGGAGGAGTTTGGGGAGAGGTCACCTGACTCTTTATAATTGCTCACTGTCTTGTTTTTCATTAGCAGTCTCCTACTTACTGCTGGGTCTCGGGGGCAGGTGGTAAATGAAATGTAGAAGTAAAGGGGGTTGATCACCAATGTTCTGGTGTCATACTGAGTTTTAGAAACTCTCTCATGGCAAATAAATACAGCTGAAGGAAAATGGAACATGGGGCACGTAAGAGTCTGTGATTCACTTTTAGTCCCGAGTCCCTGAATTCACTGTATAACCGTAATTCTTCTACGTGTTTATAGAGTCCCCATACAGATGGGGGGTGGCCATTAGAGCACTATCACAGATTCTGTCTGGGAAGCTGGGCTTTTACTGGTTTCGGATGTGACAAAGGTCACTTCATTCAGTTCTCTGAGCACCGTGGTGCCCCCTTAGGCCTGCGTGGGCACCGTGGGGAATCCGGTTCGAGGAAATTCATCCCCTTTGCCTTCTTTCTTTCTTTCTTTTTTTTTTTGAGTATATGTCAACTACCAGAGTAAATACAGAGTACATTTCTTTCTTGGGAATAAGGGAGAAAAAGAAAATCCAGGTGCTAGTGCTCCAATGGCCAAATCCTCCCACCTAAACCGATGTCCGGCCGATTGGGAGCCGGAGCCTTTGTGTTAGAGCTAGGAGTTGAGGATTTAAGGTAACTGTCCAAACCGGGGGAAAGCGGCCAGCCACTCAGTGAGGCTGTATCGATAACCTGACTATAGGCAAGTTGACAGTCCTGATCACATCTGAGAAGGGGACCACGTGCTTTCTCCCTTGTGTCATCTCCCCAAGGATGTGGGGCTGTGGCCTCCACCTCAACGCAGATGCCCACTCACCTCACGCGTCTACAGCACATAAAACTTGGGATGGAGGGTGGTGAAAAACTGTATAGATTAACTTATATGTATTATTTAAAATTTTTTTTCATGTTTTATTTATTTCTAGGAGAGAGAGAGAGAGAGAGACAGCGTGAGCAGGGGAGGGTCAGAGAGAGGAGGAGTCACAGACTCTGAAACAGGCTCTAGGCTCTGAGCTAGCTGTCAGCACAGAGCCCAATGCAGGGCTCGAACCCACGAACTGTGAGATCATGACCTAAGTGAAAGCCGGAAGCTTAACCAACTAAGCCACCCAGCCGCCCCAAACTTACGTATCTTATTTTTGAGAGAGAAAGAAAGAAAATCCCAAGCAGGCTCCATGCTGAGCAAAGAGCCTGACATGGGGCTTGATCCCATGACCTGGGGATCATGACCTGAGCCAAAATTGAGAGTGGGATGCTCGAGTCTCTGAGCCACCAGGGCACCCCTATATTGACATATTTTTCCCCATATTAACATATTTTTAGGTCTCCTCCTAAAAGTAATTTAAAATGGAGCCCAAAGAAGGGGTTTATTTTCTAGCATTGGACATTACTGGAGTTGGGGTTTTTTTTTGTTTTGTTTTGGTTTTTTTTGGCTAAGTCTCTTTTATACCTATAACACAGAGGAATAGGGGAAAAAAACATTCTCTGAGAACTCTTTAGCAACATGACAAAGGATTTAATCTATGGAAGTGAGCTGCCCTTAGTAATGTAGTAAAGCTGGTTATGAAAGCAATGAAATCCTATCAATATATTCAAGAGATTCTCATTCTAAAAAGATTTGGTGTTTAAACCACACAAATGGTAAGTTTATCAGAAAGCTGTCCTGATCCCTTGATCCTGAAGATATCAGAAAAGAACTTCACATTTAAGTCAAATTTTCAAATAGGCTCTCTTGCCCCCGTCAGAACTTTCGACAAATACAGACAATTCTTATAACGAAACAAATGGACGGGACGGGCTGGTTAAAAGTCAGTGGTCCAATGGAACCCTTGATTTTGTAAAATGGTACAGCCGATTTGGAAATCAGCATGAGGGTCCCTCAAAAATTAAAAACAGAATTACTATATAATCCGGCAATTTTACTTCTGACTGTATACCCAGAAGGATTAAAGCAGAAAACTCAAAAAGGTACTTGCACATCAGGGCCATCACAGCATTATCAAAATAGCAACCCAGGTGTCCACTGATGGATGAACAAAATATGGTCCTCGTAAAGGACATTCTGACATGTGCTACAACATGGGTGAACCTTGAAGACATGCGAAGTTAGATGAACTAGTGAGCACTAAAAACACACAAGTACTGGCTCATTCCACTCTGTGAAATCCCCTGAAGGTCCAGTCTACACAGACTGCAGGGCAGTGGTCCTAGAGGCGGAGGGGACGGGAGAATGGGAAGCTGGTACCTAATGGAGACAGAGTCAGTTTCACGAGATGATAGGTGCTCTGGGAGACTCATGGCAACGTGAAGATCCTTCATGCCATCGAACTGTATTCATAAAAGTGGCTAAAATGATCGATTTTGTGTTACGTACACCATAGTTATTTCTTTTCTTTCTTTTTTTTTTTTAAAATATTTTCATTTATTTCTAGGAGAGAGAGAGAGAGACAGCTGAGCAGGGGAGGGTCAGAGAGAGAGGGAGACATAGACTGAAACAGACTCCAGGCTCTGAGCTGGCAGTCAGCACAGAGCCCGACGCGGGGCTCGAACCCACGAACCGCGAGATCATGGCCTAAGCGAAAGTCGGACGCTTAACCGACTAAGCCACCCAGGCGCCCCATAGTTACTTCTTAAAGCAGCACCAACGATTACTCACCATCGCATCCATAAAAGGGAAGGCAGCAAGATACAGGAAGGCTCTTCTCGTCTTGTTCCCCACAGACTCGTCCACGTGGTGCAGTTTATTGATAATGTAGTAACCTAAGTCACTATAAGCTGCAAAGGGCCAGAAAAGACACGTGGCAATGTTAGAAAAAGTGATCTTTGCAAGCGTTTCATCTTGAAGATGCCAAACAATGTTAAATGGAACATTAGTGTTTTTGCAGAAAAATCAGAAAATGTAGATGAGCAAATAGAAAAAAAAATCATCTACAGTCTCATCGCCCTACCCAGAGGGGGTCACGGTTAAGGCTCTGGATTCCAACTGCCCAGTTCTTTTATGGGTGTGTGTGGTAGGCACGTGTGTGTGCTACGCATGTGTGTTTTAACATAAAAATGAGATCATATTATATACAGACTCTTTTGTAAACCATGGGCAGCCTTCCATGATATGCTTCCATACTTTCATGATTGCAATGAGTTCCTTTTTGCAGGTTGACTTGGCATCAACTTAGTCTCCTATTATTACACATTTAGGTTGTTTCCATTATTTGAATACTATGAAAGGACGCGTGATGGATTGCTCCTGGATTGCTCGGAGGCTAAATGTTTATATAGAGGGTTAGTTATTTACTAAGGGAAAATGCCCAGATGTGAATGTGCCTCTTCAATACAAAATATAAACCTAGGCTTTCACGGCTTGCCTTTCTTTCTGTTTCATCTTTTGGGAGGAGTATGTAGGCACTGAACCAATATAGGCTGAATGAATTCAGAGCTGCCAAATAGATATAAAGGAAGAAAGAGAAAGGTCTTTTGAATGTATTAGCTGGGCGTTCTGACAGGGACTGTTAGCCAAGATTAAATAAATTAGGAAGCTATTTTTACCTCATTGATACATGTTAGACTCTATAGGAAAATACTAATTGTTGTTGTGTTTTTCACTGTGTTTTACATGGTGCTTTAATAGCAGTGTTCCTGCCGTTTTCATTAAAAAATAAGAATATTAACGTAATGGACAGTGACAGAAGCTGCTTTGAAATCAGGAAGGAGATAGAATGCAGAGTTTCATTTTATGGGAATTAATAAGATCCCTCCCCCCACTTCAAAATTTGAGGGATGACTTATAAACGTATTAACTGATAAGAAGAAGAAACTGACAGTAAACAAATAACCCTCAATCTATCTCCAGGATTCGTCTTTTTCAAAAAATTTTTTAAAATCTTTATTGCACTCTATCTCTATATTTAAAGAGACAGACAGAATGCAAGCAGGGGAGGGGCACAGAGAGAAGGAGACACAGAATCCCAAGCCGGCTCCAGGCTCCGAGCTGTCAGCACAGAGCCCACCGCAGGGCTCGAACTCACCAAATGGGAATTCATGACCTGAGCCAAAGTCGGATGCCTAACTGACCTAGCCACCCAGACACCCCAGGATTAGTCTTGAATCACGGGGATTTTGAAGTAAGTCAGATCTTCGGGACGGTATCAAGGATATTCAGATGCACAAAGGGAATCCCGGAGGAGGAAGAGGCACACGTAAGTGATTTTAAGGGGTAGGGGGCTGGGAGGGTAAAGACATCTAGAGCACAAGGTGGGATGAGGGAGGCTAGTACAGGAGGAGAGCTTGAAGCCCTCCAAGGCGGGGGGAGGGGGGGAAGGGGGGCAGAGGTGAAAACCAAATGGTGAGCGGCCAGGTGAGCTGTGTGTCTGGCGCGGAGCAGGTGGGGGCGGCAGAGACACTAGGCAGCAAGAAGAGAGATCCGAGAGGGAGGTGTCCCAGGGCAGAAAGAGAAAAGGCTCTGCAAGGTGGGACAAGGAGGGGAGAGGGGCAACTGTCTTGTCCAAGTTTGGATCAGAAGGCAGACTGGACTCGCGGATTACCGGGGGCTTGATCTGACCCAGGAAGGCTCAGGGGAAGGCGGGGGTGGGGGCGGGGGAGCCTGCCAGCCTGACTTTGCGGCAGTCCGGTGACAAGTGCGCTCAGACCTGGGACAGTTGAGACAGATGGAAATGCAAGGCCAGGATGAAGCTGTTTCTTACTTGCGTGAATGAATGGCTTACTTGGCGCGCTGAAAACTTAAAAGTTCTGTCTCCGAGTTCACTGTGGCTGCTGCTTACTTGCATGTTTGTTTCATTGAGTTGGGAATAGGCCACTGTGTGGGGACCTACCAGGAGGTGACCCGACCGCTGCCCGCAGCGTGTCCCAGCCTGGCAGGTGAGACAGCGGAGCTGGTGGAGCCTGGCAATGCAGTGCCCGCGGCAAGGGCCGGGCGCCTAGGAATAGCTCATGGGCTGACGTTCTGCGCTGAAGGCTGGAGCCCATGGACAATGCCAGCGTGCACTTGACTGGACTCTGAAACCGGGGAAGGCCGAGAACCGGAAGGGCAGGGTGCCAGGCTGAGCTGCGTGCGCCCCCTGGAATTCCTAGGTGGAGTCTTCTCCCCAGGGCAGAAGAATGTGACCTGATTGGCAACGGGGTCACCGCAGATATAATTAGGTAAGATGAGGTCACACCGGAGTCAGGACAGCTCCCGATGCAGGATGCCTGGGTCCTTCTAAAAAGGGGAAACTTGGACACAGAGGTGGGCGCGCGCAGGGAGAACGCCACGCAGACGTGAAGGTGGAGACGGGGGTGATGTCCTTGCAGGCCAAGGAAGCCCCAGGTCGCCCTCAAACCACAGAAGCTTGGAGAGAAGGAAGCAGCCGTACTGACGGCTTGAGTGTGCAGCTTCGTGAACTGTGAGACGGTGCACTTCTGTCGTGTTAGCCTCCCAGGCTGAGCTGCATTGTTAGGACAGCCCTAGCAAAGTCACCTCGGGTGGCCTTGAGGAAAACCGGAGGCAGAATTCTTTTCCTCACTGGGACCCGTGAGTTTGAGCAGTTGGGAAGAGGCCCCGGGGGCATAGGGATCAATATAAATCAGCTTCTCTACCTTCTGTACATAGATCTAAAGTTATCTATTAGATATTTATTTATTTATTTATAATGTTTATTTCTTTTTATGTTTTATTTATTTTTTAAGAGAGAGACAGCATGGGGGGGGGAGAGTCAGAGAGGGAGGGAGATACAGACCCTGAAGACAGGCTCCAGTCTCTGAGCTGGCTGTCAGCACAGAGCCCGACATGGGGCTTGAACCCACGAACCGTGAGATCATGTCCTGAGCCAAAGTCAGCCGCTTAACCGACTGAGCCACCCAGGGGCCCCATAATGTTTATTTTTGAGAGAGGCAGAGAGCGAGGGAGGGACAGAGAGAGGGAGCGAGAGGATCCCAAGCAGGCTCTGCGGTGTCAGCATGGAGCCAGATGTGGGGCTCGAACCCACGAACCATGCGATCATGACCTGAGCTGAAGTGGGGCACTTCACCGACTGAGCCACCCAGGCGCCCCCCCTATCAGACTACTTTAACGAAAATATCAAAAGTAGTGCCTCGATGCAGGATAATGGAGAGCGGTCATTAGCACGGCTGGGCCAGACTGCTCGGCTCTGCCCTCTGCCCCTCCCACCCCCTTGCTGTTCTCAGCCCTAAGCTTGTGCTGGGCCCCTCCGGGCCTCCGGGTTCCAGGGGTCCCGCTTCTTTTTTACTTCTCCTCCTCTTTAAGCTACTTCTTCCCTCTCCTCCTCCTCCCCTCCTCCCTGACACAGCGAAGAGTCTGATTGTAAACTACAAAGGCTGCTGTTTCCACCCTGTGAGCTGGGAACGTAAAATCCCAGCCGTGGTTTTTCACCCAATACCACCCCCCCTCCTGTGCCCCTGGGCTGTTTCTGGTTGGAGCTGTCGGCTGGGGGTAATTTGTTTAAAGTGCTTTGCACAGCGTCCGTAATTACCAGGCTGGCTGCCTTCACGTTTCCTACCCCTCAGTTTCTATAAACTGCCCTACCTGGATTGTTCTGAAACAGCTCATATTCCTGATGAAGAGCAGAACATGAAAAGGAGAAATTAAACAAGGTTCCTGAAGAGATGTAAACAGATTTCATGGGGTGGCTGCAGCGGGAGGACATGGACTTGACGCTTTTATACGTAGACAGCTTTTGACCCCACCCAAACAAGAAGAAACCAGAAGGGCCATTCAAATCCCTAGCTCTTCTGCCCTCCGCCCACCAGTGTGATGGACCCTCTTTGAGAATTAGTGCCTCTCGCGCTTATTCATCCGGGACTTATTAGCACTTGTTGCCAAATGCCACGAAATGTTAATATTAATCAAAACAACTCTATATACCTATTATTTTCCCATGGGAACTGAGGAGAAAGCCCTCCTCCCAATCAAGTAACAGGACAATCTGTGTATTTCCAAGAGGCAAATTGAAGAACACTTATTCTCATTCAAATCCCCAAGTTCCCATGCTTAAAAGTCTTACCCGGTCTACTGATTAGGCCACTAGGTTCTCTGTTTACCAGCCTTTTCCCAGGCAGGTAACTTGACCCCTGTGCTCCTAATGAATCATTTCAAAGCGTGTGCTTGTATGTGCGGTATGTAAGTCACCTCAGCACGTACGGCTGAATGACTTCTATGCATCATGCCGTCTAACCGGGCTGTGAAGAGGCTGCTCACCTACCTGGGGGCTGGGACAAGGACATGGGACACACCCCTCTAGAATCTGCAATGTGCAACATTTATCTGAAAGATCTGGGTGTGGGAGGTACAGACACTGCCCAGGCCTTACAGGTATGTCATAAACCCATGCATAAAGTAAGGAAAGTAAGTGTGAAATCTTAACACAAGAACATAAATTCTAGGTCACTGGTATCAAGACTCAGTGGAGTGGAATTTGTAATAATTTACTGTATGACATCTTGCTTCTTTCTCAAGACCATGCCTTATTCATATCTGAATGCCCAGGATCTAGCCCACTGTGGGTGTTCAATACATGTTGATTGAAGAAATGCATGAATCTGTCATCTCCCAAAGAACTGACTGGGGTAGACTGATTGATAAATGTCCCTGATTCTTCTCTCCTCCTTATATCTCTCATCTGCAATATGACTTTGTAGTTCCTCCGGTGAAAAGTTGGAGTCTATTTTCCCTCCTCCCTTGAGTGTGGGCTGGCTTGGGATTTGTCTTGGCCAGGCATGCACGGTGGCAGTGATGGTGGCCCCTTCCAATTCTTAGGCTCCAAAGGCCTTGTGGGCCTCTATCTTCTCACTTGGGGTATTGCCACAGGTGTCCACATGGGCGCCGGCTGGTGGAAGAGATCTCAGCTATCCCATTAGCGGCCATCTGGACCAGCCTACTATTGGCTGACAGGCTCCAGTGAGCCCACCAAGATCAGCAGACCCTCCCTCCTAACTCTCAGCTGACTACAGAGGCATGAGCCCACTGTGGCGGAAAGAACCACCCCCTCTGCCCCCTGATCTGGTGAGCAAGAGTAAGTGCTGGGTTTTGAGTCACTGAGTACTGGGGTGGCTTGTTACGCAGTGATACATTTCTCAGCTGTGCTGAAACTGTCCATTTCTAGCACCCTTGTTAGTTTCAATTCTATCAAGTTGTACCCTTTTACCTTTACAGGGCTGGTCTATAACCCATGATAATGGAGAAGCCTGCCGAGAAGGGAAGACTGACAAATGGAACCACTCTAGAAGTTACTTCAATTGCTCCGTATCGGAGAATAGGAACTTGTTCCCCTGAGCTCTGCGGACTCCCCAGGCTGGAAGGTGTTTTACGCTTCCCTGCTGAGAACAAATGTGTAAAGAAATAAAACATCTGAGTGGTGGTTTTTCTATCTGTGTGAAACTAGGAGGTCAGGCAATACTAACTTCATGAAGGTGAAACTGACTGGACTCCAATGAACCCAAATACATGGTCAGCAAGTTTTCCTCTCTTTTATAGATTAATTAGGCAGGGGGAGGTGAAAAACACCTACACACTGACCACTGGCCTCAATTAAGGTTTGCTGGTGGCAAACCCTGTGCCCTGCAATTTAAAAAAAGTGGTGTCTCATACATGTGCCCACGACAACAGTGGTGGCTACACTTTAGCTAAAATGAGACACTTATTAGCAGCTTCCAACAAAGACCAAGTACCAAAAAGCTAGAAATACTCCTGCAATATGGTGACTGAGAGCCAGGCTCTGGGGAACACAGAGTAGACTCGAAGTCCTGGGCTGGTGGGTCTTCTAGACTTCAAAGTCTGTCAGCCCAACAGAATTCCAAGCGTCTACTCAAAATGCTCCTTAAGTACACCTGGGATGTGGAGCCATTCTGATTCAAGGCTAAGACTTTTATCAATTTTAACATTGAAAATTTTAGATTGAACTTGAAAAACGGTGCTGATTTCTGTCAATGACCACTTGTTCCTCATAACAGTGTCCATAATGCAGAATATTCAGCTTTTTTCTTCCGTGACTACTGATGGCTAGTAATTAGCTACTAGTACCAAAGTCTTATTCAGCTGTGACAAGACAGGTCATGTTAGGGTTATTCAGAAATCTAAATAAAGACTGGTAGTAAAAGGGAACAGATTTACCCCTTTAGACAAAAAAATTTATCTAGACCTATTCATTTCTCTCTTTCTTGCTTGTTTTTTATTTAGAAAGGGGAGCAGGGCACAGAGAGAGGGAGAGAGAATCCCAAGCAGGCTCTGCACTGTCAACACAGAGCCCGACTTGGGGCTCGAATTCATGAACTGTGAGATGATGACCTGCACTGAAATAAAGAATTAAGTCCTCAGCCGACCCAGGTGCCCCTAGACCTATTCATTTTCTGTATGGAATTTTCTCAAAGGCATACACCATCTTTGAAAATGGCCCAGACCGAGTCTAGCTGCAGAAGCTTTCTTCAAAGTCCAGTCTACAAGTTAGTATTCAGGGCACGAGCTGAAGGAAGAAGAGAATCTCCTCCTCTCAACCCCAGGCCCTGAAGCCCGGAGCCCAAGTTAAATGACCAACATCAACACTTTGGCTGAATATTGGGCCCTTAGCATTACCTTCTCATTGTCTCTCACTGCTGTCAGCATAAGACTCTGCTACATTCAAAAGGAAAACCAGAAAGGCCTCACCCCCTTTACTTTCATAGTCATGTAAGTAAACATTAGCTGCCATCTAAATATGCCGTGAACGGTTTGGGTTAATCTTCTGGTTCCTTTATTCGCCACTGACATTCATGATCCTCACACTGCCCGTGCTGTTCTGAAGGCACACAATGGGTTTACGAGGTGTTATTCACGGGTTTTATGCAACTGGGCTCAATACACGTGCCACTCAATTCTTCTGCCTGGTAAGCTGAGCTGTTTTAAAAGCCAAGGAGCTTGGAAATCATGCTCTTAGAATTTTATCACCACCAGGAAGGCAGAAGCAGGACTCAGGCTCTGAAGCAAGTGCTTTTCCAAGGTCTCGGCGATCTTGTGCGAGAGTCGCTATATGTATGATATAGCTTTTCTTTCACGGAAAGAATGTTATGCCTCAGTACTTAGTCTTGTCTTTGAATACGATAGAATAATGAGGCCCTCAAATAAGTCAATTTTAACACATTTGTTAAATTTGTTCTCACTGCTGATAAGCATGAGTCCTACATAGCAACCATTCTATTTTTCTGTTTAAGACTGAGTCTGTGTAGGAGCGCCTGGGTGGCTCAGTCGGTTAAGCGTCCAACTTTGGCTCAGGTCGTGATCTCACATTTCGTGAGTCTGAGCCCCACGTCAGGCTCTGCGCTGACAGCTCAGAGCCTAGAGCCTGATTCTGTGTCTCCTTCTCTCTCTGTCCCTCTCCCACTCCCACTCTGTTTCTCTCTCTCTCAAAAATAAACATAAAAAAAAAAAAGACTGAGTTTGTTCAGTAATGCATGTCTATCAGGAAGCATGGGGCCATTTTGTTGAACGGACAGAAATGACTTGCTCTCTGACACAGGGTTTAGGGGGTCAAAGAAGTAAAATGACGGCTCCCCAGAGAAAACACACTTTCTTTTCTTGAGCTAGGAATGCAAATTCCATTCCTTTCATCCCTTGACATTTCTCATGACAAATGTTTGAGAATTGCCAGAGAATCACTTCTTGTGATAAATACGTTTGAACAGACGGACAGGAACAAGACATGACCCGCGGAGGTCGGGAGCCTTACCGATCAGGGTGTGAAAGACGGCAGCAATGGCGCCGGCCACCACCATGCACAGGACAGCCTTGGTCCTGTCTCGCTTGCTGTTCACAAACACCAGGCCCACGTTCTTAAAGTCACTCATGGGACCCGTGAAGAACTTCATTAGTGAGTATGCCAGCCCGTAGCTGGCCAGCATTTCGACTGCATCCTCCTTGACAGCAGCGATGCCCCGGTTCAAGGCCTGTGGAGACGGAAAGACAATGCACAGACGGCATTAGCAATGTGGTCCCATCTCCTAGGAATCGCACTTCCAAAATGAAACTTGGCAGGTATGTTTCTATAGAAACGCTAAGCAGCTTATGGGGTAAATCTCACTGTAATTTGATAAAGGTTATTAGTTTTCATTTTCATCCATATTAGCTTCGCTTTGAAATACCTTCTTGCAGGGGAGATACCTGCCCATTGGGGTTAAAGTCATAGAGGAAAAAAACCCAATAAGCAGTTTACGTTAGTATCAGAAAATAATTCTAGGAAGTTTGGGTTAAAACTTTAGCATGTTACATTTTATTTGTAGGCTGAATGTCTATATATAACAGCAACAGGCATTCTGGGAATGAGTCGGCCGCTTTGTAGGGAGTGGATGATGGCTTCTTTTTTTCTTTAAGGAATGGGTATACGCACATGCATGCACGTGCGTGACCACGTGTGCATGCGTGTGCACCCATAACCTGAAAAACCGTATACGTGTTATGGAGATTTCCTTCCCTGCATAGAGCAAATTCTATGCTATGAACAAAAGTACTGAAGGAATAGATTATATCCTCGATGGATGCTATTTACCTGATTCTTACTGTATTTGAACTTGGAACGTGTTCCTGAGCTCTGTGCAAACAAATATAAGAAAACCTTTAGGCCAAATACCCTGTTTTTGGATACTGCTGGCTCAAGAAGTCGTGGTCACAGAATATTCTGATCATGTTACCCATCCTCCATGACACACCCTCTGAGGTACCAGCGGCCTTGTCAGCTTGGCATTTCCAAACTTACTTTCCCACCTGCCAGCCAGATTACACCGGAGATGCTGGGGATGGACCGATGTCTAGGTGGGGAGACTCATTTATTTATTTATTTATTTATTTATTTATTTATTTATTTATTACTTATTTTAAAATATTTACCTCTATTACTGAGAGAGAGAGAGAGAGAGAGAGAGAGTAGTGAGAGAGAGAGCGCATGCACACAAATGGAGACGGAGCAGAGAGAGAGGGAGACACAGAATCTGAAGAAGGTTCCAGGCTCTGAGCTATCAGCGCACAGCCCGATGTGAGGCTTGAACCCATGATCTGTGAGATCATGACCTGAGCTGAAGTCCTGAAGTCCAACGCTCAACCGACTGAACCACCCAGGTGCTCCGAGGTGGACAGGAAATGTTTTCAAAATCTCACCAAGATGTCACCTGCTCTTTAGGCACAAGAAACTGTTAGGCAGGAGAGTCCACTTTCTTGGTAGTTACTTACAGAAACAGAGGTAGTGAAAGAATGGACGGTAAGCTTCGATTGCCCAGACAGCTCTTTCAAAGAGAAATCACCCACTTCCCGGAAAACTATCTTGAATACACACATTGCCAGCCACAGGGACAGATAAAGAGCCAGACTACCTTCCCCACCACTAAGGCTCCTCCGGTTTAGAGATCTTCGTTGATTTCATAACTGACCATTTGGGCCACTTGTCATTTCTCTTCCCCATGCTTTACATTCCTGCTCTTGTGTCTTAAATTCACCAATAAAGAATAAGCCCGTGAAACCCTGGATCCCCACGCTTGACCCCCAAAAAAGCAGAACCCCAGGCCCGTGGATGCGCGCACGCTCTCCACCCCGCCCCCGTCCACCTCGCTGCATAGCCCCCCGTGTGCTGTGCAATTTCCGGGTCTTGTAAGTAATAAACCTTTATTTTTCCTAAATTTCCTGATGGTTGTTGCTCAAGGGCGTCTTGCAATCATAATGAGATCCTCAAGGGTGGGCCCGGTGGTAACACCGATTCTGAAAGGGGGAGAGGTCTGTGGGAGACTCACTGGGACCCAGGTGAGTGCCTTCCGGCATTTCTACCCCTAGTGTTACTATCAATAGGCTGAGATCAGCACAAAACAATAGACTTTATTTTTTAGAGCAGTTTCAAGTTCACAGGAAAATGGAGAATGTACCGCAGTCTGTCTGCCCCATCACACAAGGCACCCCCACTATCAACATTCTGCGCCAGCGTGGTACGTTTTTACTGTCCCTGAACCTCTAACGATGCATCATTGTCACTCAAAGCCCACAGTTTACGTTAGGTTTCACTCGTGGGCTGTACATTCTAGGGGTTTGGACAAATACATGGATTTGTCAAATATTACATATACATATACATACACATATATATAATGACATGTATCCATCATCATATAGTTGAACATTCTAGGCAAAGTACTGTTAGCAAAAAAGAATTTTATTTATAGGAAAATAGCAATGTGTAAAACAGTTTTAGAAAACTCTAGAAGAAAAATATCTATTTGCTGTAGGAATTCAGTGTCATTCTTCTGAAGAGGCTGGTGTCATATGAGTGGGTTTTTGATACTTGTTTCCATTTTTATGTCTAATCTTCTTTTCCTTTTTTTCCCAATAATACCTTCAAATTTTCCATAAGAACCTTCTTAGCCTTCCTGGAACACGCCTCCCATGACACCTTTCTTAGAAAAAATTTCCCTTCTAGCAAAGCTGATGTAATACTTTAATACCCTAAAGCAAAATAAAAATCAGGGAGCTGCTTGATAATAAATCCTATGTTGATTTAAACAGGCACATGTAGTCAGAGGGTCCGGTTACATGTCACAACCTATCACTTGATGAGCTTCCAAATTAATATTTTTGGATTTCTGTAGTGGAGGCTGTTGGGTGGGGCCTTTACTGGGTAGTGCACCTGTCCCTAGGTGCCAGGAGTCGGCTACTAATGGCTCACAGCTGCCTCTCCCTCAGGGAAAATCGCCTCAAGCCACACTTTGGGTCACTTAGGCCACACCTGAGTCCCAGGTAACACACAGACAATAGGTGGCTGACACAGGAGTAGGAAAAGCTCAGGTCCCCTGCCTCAGGGTGGGGTTGCTCTGGATACAGTTCATAATCCAGAGCTCCCCGGTGGGATCAGGAGGAAGCTAGTGTCTGGTGGAGATCACCTTCTTGTATAACTTCCCTCCCTTTCACCCATGCCTCCGCTCCCCTCTCTCCCTGAGAGAGCTCACCCAACAAATCACTTGCACAAGAATCCCCCAACACAGCGTCTGCTTCCAGGGACCCCAGCTTAGGACAGCTTCTCATTATGTTTCTCTCAGACTTTGAGACCAGCGTGCAGCTAATTCTTTTTCCTTCCTGTCCTTCCCAAAATCTTTGGCTGTGAACTGTTCATTTTTTTATTGCTAAAACCATTCATTGACATTTAAATGATATATATTATTTAGTACAAGTTTAAAAAGCATATAGGAGGGCACCTAAATAATGTAGGATTAGACTTTTTTTTAATGTGTCTTGTGTCTTTTTTATGTGTTTTTAATGTTTATTTATTTTTGAGAGAGAGAGAAACAGCATGAGCAGGGAAGGAGCAGAGAGAGGGAGACATAGAATCTGAAGCAGGCTCCGGGCCCCAGGTTCTGAGCTGTCAGCACAGAGCCCTACGTGGGGCTCAAACTCAAAACCTGTGAGATCATGACCTGAGCCAAAGTCATACACTTAACAGACTGAGCCACCCAGGTGTGCCGGCAAAACCTTACTCTTTGCTAAAAAGACATCAGCTCTGGCTGGGGCGCCCACTGCCATGCTTTCTATTTCCACCAGGAGTTCCTTGATGGAGTCCTAAATGCAGGGGTGAGGAGGTGAGAGGCAGGGAGGGCAGAGGGGATGACATACAGCTCTTTCAGCAAGACTGAGTGGAGCGGGATGCGCTTCGATCACTTAGTGACTGGATCGAAGCTACGATCGAAGCTATCGTGGCACTGGTTACGGTACTTACTTCCTCCGCGGAAACAACCTGGCTGATCCTAGATTGGACGTAAGTGGTACACAGGGCACCAGGCAGTGACTGGCCTAGAGAAGGCACTCACAAGCAAGGATTTTTGTCTTGTTTACCACTCTATACCTATCCCCTCACTACATCATAGACTCTCAAATGGTTGTTTAATGAATGAAGCAGTTTCTACTAGGAACTTTAATGTTCCTACGAATTTTTATGAACTTAAAAAAACTGCATTTTGATGATAAGATGTTATTACTTGTAAGATATACCACCGATTCAACATTTTTCATTAAGCGTACACAGAGAATGAAAAACATTCTAATTTCAAGAAACATTAAAACACAAGGAAAAGAGAACTTTACAGTTGAGAGGATGTGCTCTATTCATATTCTTAGCTTTTTATTTTTCTTATTTATCGCAAGTATTTCCCTTAATTTGTTCCCTTCCTAATTTCTTGATTTTCTTTTGATACCCCAAGTAATGAGTTATAGGTAGTCCATCAATCATGTCATGGAGTTTCTTCCCACACCTTTGGACCTGGCCATTCTTCCCCATCCAGAGGTAAGGGAATGTTATTCTAGTTGATGGTTTCGTTTGTACAGTTACCTTTTAATCCTGGAATTTAGGCCATGAGATATGGCTCAAAATTCACTTTCTCAAAAATAGTTTATTTCTTCAACACCAATTTGAATGAAATACCCACTGTTCGCTTATTTGTGATGCCATCTTTCCAGTATTTCATCCTTCCCTATCCTTCCCTTGCCTGCTGTTGGCTTCACCTGTCTCAATTTGCTTACCCTGTTTTCTTCATAGCACGTTCCTTACCTGACATTAGATAGTCTATTTGCTTTTGATCTTACTGCCTATCTTCTCCATTTGAATGTAAGCTCCGGGACACAGAGAACTTTCTCTGGCTCATAATACATTCCCAGAGATGCAACATGAGGGGATCACAGCATAGGTCATCTCAGTAACTGTTTGAAAGAATGAAGTAAAATAAGGGGCGCTCGGGTGGCTCAGTCGGTTAAGCATCCGACTCTTGGTTTTGGCTCAGATCTCATGGTTCGTGAGTTCAAGCCCTGCATGGGGCTGTGTGACAGCACAGAGCCTGCTTGGGATCCTCTCTCTCTGCCCCTCACCTCCCTCTAAAATACATAAATACACTTAAAAAAAAAAGAATGAAGTAAAACATATACAAGCGGTACAAACATTTACTGGGATAGGTACCGAAGAAACAGAGCATGCTAATGAACAGGGACTCCTACAAGAAGATTATTCAGAAGGACTAGACAAGGAAACTCCTCTAAGGAGGTGACAAATGAGGTGACAACGGAGCTGAGGCCTGGAGAACAAGAATGAACCGAACTGAAGGCTGCAGGAGGGCTTGGTGTTTTACCCAATAGATGGGAGGCCAGTAAGAGTGGTGGGGAGAGGGATGGAGGGAGTTTGGGAAAGCAGGCAATGCTGATGTCATTCCAGGTCATGGTGAGGAATACGTGCTTTGTTCTAAGAGCAGTGAGAAGCCATTACAGGGTCTGAGCAGAGGTGGGGCAGAGGCTCATGCTGGATAAGGGGATGAGGGTGGACTGGACAGGGAAGGGCAGAAGCTTGAAGTCAAGAGTCTGGTAATCCAAATAAGAGATGGCGATGGCTCAGACCAGGGTGGGATAGTGCAGCTGGGGAGAAGTAGATTGATTTGAGAGCTTTTTGGAGATAAAACAAATGGATCTGGTGAGGGACCACCCGGCCAGCATGAGGACAAGGGAGAAATCAAAGCTGACCGTTGAGTTTTTTGGGTAGACCCGCTGGTCAGATGGTGCACCTGTTTCCTGAGATGAAGAGACTGGGGAGGCCGGAAGGTTGGGGAAGAAAAAGCAAGAGCGCCATGTGGGTGTCCCCCACGTGGTCGGAGATGCCCAACAGAATTCCAAATGGACAAATGAGGTAAGAACGTTGGCTAGGTGAGTCTGGAGTCTACAGCAGACCTCTGGGCTGTGGACACCCATTTGGAGGCCGTCGGCATATGGACAGTATTTAAAGGCAAGACCTTGAACGAGATAATCTAGATAGACTATAGATACAAAGGGGTCCAAGAGCCAGCCCTGTCGCACTCCAGAAATACTTTTAAACACATTCAGGAGGAAGCATGCTTTCCATATGATACATGTGCTGTAACCATACTGCAGTTCAGCATTAATTAGCTAGCGGGGTCCCCTCTGGCCATGGCATTCTCAAGCAGTGCTCTACCTCCAGCTGAGACCAGGAAGAACAGCTAGTTGCCACGGCTGGTGACTAGACTTTGAGATAGTTTTGGAGTTCAGCTGAAGTGGTGTCTGAGTCGTTTTTGGAATGAATTAGACCTTGAGTCAGAATTCTGTCATAACGACGGAGCTTCACCTGCTGTTTACAGGCAAGTTTTTAAACGTTCATGAGCTTTTCACAGTACAGACACTTTACTATAGATTAGGGCCACATCTAACAGGATTCCAGCCACTGTAAACGCAAAGCTGCCTGTCAATCACAGCCTGGTCCTGGTCCCACACGGCACGGCTGGGGGCCTTCCTCACACTTCCGATCAGGGCTCTCTACCCTGTGGATGTTCAGCAACATGGAATGTCTGACTGACTTAAAAATGTGTCTGGGTCCAAAAGGCATTCAGTCGTTCCTTCGTGTCTTAGTATCTTCCCAGTGTCTGCCAGGTTCATGGCGTTCCGTTGCCCGATTTTTTTTTCCTCCCAGAAAGTTATCAAAACGACAGGATATTAAAAAGTAAAAAAAACAAAACAAAACAAAAGAATACAACCCTCAGGGAAATGGCTAACAAATCCCGCATGTGATCTCCCTGATACCAACAGCCTTAGATCCTTAAACCCTAAAGAGATGCTGACATTTTAAATTCAGGCTTTAGAGACCAGAAACGTGTCTATATTGCAGACTGAAATTCTCAGACCGAGAGTCACCAACTCACTCTGATCCTGCAGTCGTTTACGGCAATCTAACAGCACACATTCCTTGCTAAGTAAGCATCTCTGTCTTGCCTCATTCCCTCTTACTTCAGATAACCTCACCTCTTGCTTCAGCTGGAACGCGGAATCCACCAGAAATGAAATTTCTTGCTGCTTCTCTCCTTAAAACAAGCCTCAACAAAACATATCCACCCAAACCCTTCCTCACCATTTCTGTCCTGTTGCAATCGAACGGCCAGTCTGACCAGGGTGACTGTAGGGCTATCGACCTGGGCTCTGCTTTTCTGACCCCTCTGACCTTGACGGGCGCCCCCATCTTCCTCTCGGGCTTGTCTGCTCCTTTGCTACATGACTGGCTCTTTCCCATCAACAGTTACACATGCATAAGTGTCTTCCGTCTTAAAAATAAACCTTCTCTCGACTCCTCGCTTCCCTGAGTTACCACCTTCTCGCTTGCCTTCCTTTCATAGATAACTTCTAAAAAGTGTTACCTGCTTTCATCATTTCCACGTTCATTCTTCTCAGGCAGCTGCAAAAGTGCAGGAACCTTATCTCTACCCGAGAACCACAGTTATAACATGGTCTGGTCATATTACAAGTGGCCAATGGACAATGCTGAGATGACTGCACCTGCTGAGTCCTGGTTTCTGTTTTCCGCCCCCTTCCCTGCACACCCTCTTCCTGCTAAACCAAATAGGCATTTTTTGTCCTGACCCTTCCGACTCCTCAGCGGGTCTGACCCTGTTGGGACACTCCTTCTTTGGAATGCCTCCCCCCAACCCCCCATCACCTGGCTTCAATGACACTGAGGTTTCCAGGGTTTCTTCCTATCTCTTCTGCTTCAGCTCTTCTCCCTGGTGCTTTTTCATTTGTGGACTCGTAAATATTGGCGTCCCAGGGGTTTGTCTGGGCCCCTCGCCTCTTCTCACTCTTGCTCAGTGATCCCACCACCCCCCACTCCAGTCCCAGATACTTTCTGTCTTCTGAGAAACCTCAGATCCATCACTCCAGACTTCTTAGACTTCTCGTCAGCTCCAAACCCTCACGTCTCCACTCAATGTCGCACTGGCACCTCATACTCTAGACTTCCAAAACTTGAGTTCAGCATCTATAGACTCCGTGGGCTCCTACAGACCCCAGACCTGCCTCCTCTCACATTCCCGTTGTGAATGCATGTGCCTACGGTTCCCACCCAGGAGCCCCGGGAGCGAGCTCCCTGGATGCCTCCTATCCCTCATTCGCATGGATTTCTTGGTCCCATCCCGACTCCTTCCCCAGTCACTCTTGAAGCTGTCCAGGTCTCTCCAGCCCCACTGCCATGCCTTGGGCTAAGTCACTGATGGTCTTCTGTCCCCAAGCTGTCCTCTGATCCTCCACACTGCGGTCAGAGCGTAAAAATCCAAAGTACTGAAAGGGCATCCAATGTGCTTCAGGGCCGCCCTTGTTCATAGACCATAATGTCCACGGACATTGTGCTAAGCGTCTGTAACTGTGTCTGACACATGGTTCATCCACATCCAATAAATATCTGGGAGATGAGTGAACAAATACAACGGCCATTCATGAGCTGCTCCTGCCTGGCACTCCCTCGTGCGCTGTGTATTTCACGAAGCCTAAACTGACTGCAGTTTTCTAGGTATTCCATGCTCTCTCTCATCTAAGGGCCTTTGCTCGAGTTGTTTTCTCTGCACAGAGAAAACACCTTTACCCCTGTCCCATCCCATTCACCTGGAAACTTATCATCAGTTGAGGAATCATACTTTCTGGGAAGCTGTCCCTGAAGCCTACTTTGCTCCTCTGTGCTCCATGGAAGCCGCACGGACCCCGGACCCCATGATTTCCCCCATCGGCACATACTGTGCTTCCCTGTTTACTAGACCACACATCTCACCAGACTACTCGATGGGGCTTACCTGTCGCTTGTCTTCCTCCACCCGTTCAGCACACCTAGCACACACTCGAAAATCCACAGGTGAACAAATGAACGTTTATGTGCACGCACTTGTACACCCGTTACTTGTACATCTAGCTTACACATGGTCATTCACAATCAAAACTCTCCAACTGCAGGTTTGGGTTTCTGGGTAAATATAAGTATTTTTGGTAGAATCTATGGATTTAAAAGCTGCAGACTGATGGCTGTTGCACTGCACAGCCTTGTAGATCTGATATTTCTCAAGAGATAGGCAGGGTCTGCCCCTGTTACTTCTATTATGCCTCACTGGGCACCCAGTAGGCATCAGACAGAGGCCAGCTTCTTAGGTGCAGACACACAGACATAAACAGAATCCAACATCGGGCCACGTAGTGAGCCTCTTAAGTGTAAAGCTTAAGCAAAGATTGTTTTTTCCTGGTTCCCTTCTCTCACATCCCGTGATGTCATTTGGGATGCAGAACAAACTGAGCCTCTATAGAGTCAAATCCCGTAACAGCAGTGAGCTGCCATGAGAAGGAGATTAGGAGTTTAGAAGCAAAGGGCAAAAGAATCTATCTTTTGTGCCCACAGCCTGGGGAAGCGGAGAGAAACCGCACCACGAGCTGGGTGCCTCACGGACAGGTAACCAGGGTAGTAATCTCCAAATTTCGAATGAGGGGTGCTTGTAGAGGCAACAGGGCATCCAGAGAGAAGGCCACACAGTTCCAGAAGGGCCAGGGCCCTGTTGGAACCTGATCTAGGAAGTGACATTCATGGCCACCTGGCACACGCTGCTCATAAAGAAAGAGCTCATAAAGAAAGAATTGTAGAAATTCTTCTACAAAAGGGTGTCGAGTTGGAAACTGGTATCATTCCCTAAAACAGCAAGAGGTTATTACATGAAATGCTGAAATACCTACTTTTTTCTTTTCTTTTCTTTTCTTTCTTTTTTTTTTGTTTTCACTTTTAGTAAGATGGATACTTCTTCACTTGCCTCATCCTGGATTAGAAAAACAAATGGGACACTGGGCTAGCTCATACTTCTGTCTTGCTAGACTAATCTTTTTCATAAAAGACTCCTCTGTCTACAGCTACAACGATCCTGTTACACCTTTTATGACATGAAGCAAACTCACGATGGTCACAACAGACACAGTTTAAAAATCTTTCTCAAACCCAGGGTCCTCAGAAAATGTGTGTTTGTGAAACCATGGAAAATTCAGACGTACACGTATAGGCAAAGCTACCTGTGGGAACAGTGGCTTGGATAATCCACATCGTTGGATTTCAATCCCCTCAAGGAGTCTAGGTTCCTGTAACTTTCCACTGTTATTGTTCTGTTCGTCTGTATTTTAAAAAGTGGTTTGGGTTAAATTAGATCATTTGTCTTCCCGGTAATTTTCCAGCCATGTTTTAGTTTCCCAAGGATCTATATACCACTCTAAATGAGACACCCTCGCTCTGTTTAGCTGGCACTCCAGCCAAGAACCTGACACCCACATATGAGGTTGTGGTTTAAAGGGAGCTGCAGTAAAATGAAGCCTGGTCTGGTCTCGTTAGCAGTCAAAGTCATGGCTCTGTGCAGTGCCCTCCATATTTAGTGCTTCCTGAAAACACAGAGACAAGATGGGGCAAGTCTAAAATATGACACAGGCTTTTTTTTGTCACTTGCCATACCGGCAGAAGAGTTTCTATAAAGAACAGAGACAAATTCCCAAGCAGGTATGAACTGTGGCCAGCTCAGTTTTCTCCTGTTGCTTTCTTCAGTGTTTCATGTAAAAGAAAAGACATTTTACTTTTTGGCCTCTAACTGGAAATGTGTTAGCTCATTAAAACATATACTTTAGGGGCGCCTGGGTGGCTCAGTCGGTGAAGCGTCCGACTTCAGCTCAGGTTATGATCTTGCGGTTCACGAGTTCAAGCCCCACATCAGGCTCTGTGCTGACAGCTCAGAGCCTGGAGCCTGCTTTGGATTCTGTGTCTCCCTCTCTCCGCCCCTAGCCCACTCACACTCTGTCTGTCTGTCTGTCTCTCTCTCAAAAATAAACATTAAAGAAAATTAAAAATAATAAAAGATATACTTTAGTGTTGTAGGACCCTCCTCAAATCATCTTGATCCTTCATTTAAACACGAAGCTTCTTCACTTGGCTCAATTTAACTTCCATTCAAGATAGTGGGAGGCTGGACAAGGAAGAAATATTACTCCAGAATTCAGTGTACTTTAAAAACCAAAGCTTCCTGTGCCATTTAACAACGGTTCCCCCAACTTGACCTCACATCTTTACTATGAGTGAAAGTCCCATATTTCCTACACTTTTTAAAAATACTTTTCAAGTTACATAGGGTCCCCAAATGATGATACTTCTTGATTAATATCTCAAGATTATATCCATTCCACTTCAGAGCTGAGTTTAAAATGCTATTATATTTTAAAAACCCACAACAACTCCATGAACAACAGGCTGGAATAGAAGGTCAACCCTGGGGTCTAGAAAGTCTTTTTGCTAAGCCTCCATACTTTCTGCCTGCTACATACATGCCCTGCTGACATGGCCGTACTCTGTCCCTGCTGGCATACACACCCTCTTCCTGCTTGATGACAGACTATTCCCTTGATCATTCTAGCACCTTAAGATTGTCTGAGGACCTGTGGGAAGCTCAGAAGCTCCATTCCTTTTTATGACTCAGCTGCAACATTCAGAGATGTCACCCATTGCCTTCTATTCGCCTTCCATTCCCGTCCAGTTTTTTTTTTTTTATTTTAAATGTTTTATTTGTTTTTGAGAGAGAGAGAGAGAGGTGGCAAGAGAGGGAGATACAGAATCGGAAGTGGGTTCCAGACTCTTAGCTATCAGCACAGAGCCCAACTCAGGGCTCGATCTCACAAACTGAGATCATGACCTGAGCCAAAGTTGGATGCTTCACCTAATGAGCCACACAGGTGCCCCCATTTCCGTCCAGTTTTAAATGCATTTATACTAACAGAATGGAGAATGAATGCCTATTGGCATTTGGACCTTATAAAACCCAATGAACACAATAATGATGCTGATGGAAATATCCTAGCAGCTGCCATTTACAGAGTGCTTGCTTGGTGGCACATGCTGTTCTAAGATCATGACTTCTCCCCACAACTCTGTGAGAGAAACACTGTTACTTCCCAGCTCACTGGTGACGAGCCTGGCACACGGAGAGGCTAAGTCACTTATCCTGGGAGACACAGGGCTGGGAGAAGAATCGAGACAGCTCTTAACAAGCTCAGGGCTATGATCCTAACCATCACTCCATCATACTGACACCAACCCTTCCTTCACTCTGAATTAGATATTGCAGTTGGTGCCAAATGCTTACCTGAAACAGGATTAGCTGGTCAGATCAAAGAGAACATTTGGATAAAGACTATTCTGTTGAGAAATTCCAAAGATAAAGAATCTCTCAGGTAAAGATTAATTTTTACGCAGCAATGTGTAGCAAACACTACTAGCATACAGACAGAGGCTGAAGTCACCACATATCTGGGCCACGGTAAGAAAATGAGGGTAAAGGGAATCAGGCCACTTAGGCGCGGCCAGCAGCACTGCACAGCACGGCGGAGGGGACAAAGGAAACCTTCCACCGTAGCACCGCATGTGCTCTAGTATGAAACCCAGGTGCCAGCTCCCCCTTCACCAGTGTGGTAGAAGTGCCGAGAGGCTCTCAACGGCGGCCTTCTAAAGATTTGGACAAGGATGTTTATGGCTTCTTTTATACATAGGACAATGCATCAGCCCAGTATCTTTAACCTGTCCAAGATTCTCACTCACTTCTCAGCTGCAGGATTACTTTATTTCTGCATAAAGTTTCAGCTATGACTCACCGCCGGTATTTATAGAGTGGCATACGCCAAGTTTTGTAAGTTTTCTAAGGTTCTGGGCTTTTGATCTGGTGGTTTTTAGGAGGCGAGTGAGAGAATAAAAACTGGTCATTAAACACGCTAGTCTGTCCAGCCCATGGATGTTCTATACCAGTGCCTACACACCCATGCGCCCGCGCGCGCACACTGAGAATGGAATCCCCACAAAGAGGCAATATTTAACTGTGACAAAGCTGTCTTCTGTTTGCATTCTGTGGGCAAGCAGGTTTGCCATTACCTCCCCGTGCCCCCCCTGATAGCATTAGTTTCTTTTTAAATTTTTTGAACTTTTATTTATTTTTGAGAGAAAGAGGGAGAGAGAAAGAGCGCACGCAAGCATAAGAAGGGGAGGGGCAGAGAGAGGGAGAGAGAATCCCAAGCAGGCTCTGCACTCTCAGCACAGAGCCCAGCGTGTGGCTGGAGCCCATGAACTGTGAGATCATGACCTGAGCCGAAATCAAGAGTTAGATGATTAACTGACTGAGACACCCAGGCGCCCCTGCTATTATTAAATTACTGGCTTGATATTCTGCATGAAGCATTATTGTCTCACTGAGTAAACTGTTGAGAGCACAATACAAGACAGGCACAAGCAAATCAGGAAAGAGTCAAATGGTGTCATCAGTGGGAGAAGGGATTAAAGAACTATCTACTACCCTGCATTTATTTTGTCCTTCCAACTATAACTACGCTTTATGCCTAATACTTTTTACCTAATACAATACAGTAATAGGCTATAGAATAAATGGATAAAATCGCAGTGTTTTTAAAATTTCTTGACTAAAGAGAGAAGAACAAAATACATTTTTCTAACTTGCTCATACAAACAATGCATGAGAGAGTCAGTGTCCATGCTCGGCCTTATTCTAGAAATCCAGATTTGCTGTAACTCAGGTTTTGTATCTCTGGAAATTGGAGTAGTGCGAGGAGTCGTCTTCTTCTGCCCTTTCACCTACATGCACTAGGGGGACAAAGGGGGCTCAGTGAAAGGAGACATGGGTGCTCTTCTCCACTTGGCCTTCAGGGCCCTGGAAGGACCCTGCAGCCACAGAGGAAGATTTGTTGATGGTGCATTATAACTCATACATTCAGGCAACATCTACGGATCGCGTGAGGAACAGCTTCTTACATACACAGTACGACAGGCTCGAACATGCCTTCATACATTCTCTTATTGGCTTATCTCACAATCAAAAATATTTTTTTAACGTTTATTTTTGAGAGACAGAGAGACAGAGCACAAGTTGGGGAGGGATATAGAGAGAGGGAAACAGAGAATCTAAAACAGGGTCCAGGCTCTGAGCTGTCAGCACAGAGCCCAATGCGAGGCTCGAAATCATAAACTGTGAGAGCATAACCTGAGCCAGAGTCGGATGCTTCACTGACTGAGCCACCCAAGTGCCTCAATTTTTTAAAAGTCTTTAAATAGTGTTTGTTTATCTTTGAGAGAGAGAGAAAGAGAGAGGGAGAGTGTACATGGGGGAGGGGCCGAGAGAGAGGAGGGAGAGAGAGAGAATCCCAAGCAGGCTCTACACTGACAGCAGGACTCAAACCCATGAACTGTGAAATCATGACCTGAGCCAAAATCAAGAGTTGGACATTCAACTGACTGAGCCACTCGGGCGCCCCCTCACAGCTGGTTTTATCTAACAATGCTGCGGCAACAGGGTAAGTATGGAAAATTCCTGCTCTGTAGAAAAGGAAAGCGAGGCTCAAAGAGATTCCAGGACTTGGCCAAGGTTTGTGACTGGCACACGCTGCAGCTCAGAGGAAAGGCCAGGGAGACCATTAGCCCCGCACTCTCTCATCCTTCGACGCCAGGCTGACGGTGATGGAGGGGTGCGGGTGGGACACCTCTCGACTGTCAGTAGAGCAGGGAACATGTGGGAGTGTACTCATATAGAAACGTGTAAGGGGTGCCTGGATGGCTTAGTCGGCTAAGCGTCCGACTTTCGCTTAGGTCATGATCTCGCGGTTTGTGGATTCGAGCCCCGCGTCAGGCTCTGTGCTGACTGCCAGCTCAGAGCCTGGAGCCTGTTTCAGAGTCTGTATCTCCCTCTCTCTCTGACCCTCCCCTGCTCACGCGGTCTCTCTCTCTCCTAGAAATAAATAAAAATATTAAAAAAAAAAAAAAAAAGAAATGTGTAAGTACCTGTCCAGCTGTCCAGCTAGGTAAGTACTGAAAATAATTATTACTGGAGGAAATCATTATTTTTATGTGATGGCTCTTTGGTTTGGGGACTTGGAGAGCATGTATATAAAAGGTGTGTGAGGTTGAGGTAAAACTTCTTGGGGCGCCTGGGTGGCTCAGCCGGTTGAGCGTCTGACTTTGGCTCAGGTCATGATCTCACGGTTCGTGGGTTCGAGCTCCACGTCAGGCTCTGTGCTGACAGCCAGCTCAGAGCCTGGAGCCTGTTTCAGATTCTGTATATCCCTCTCTCTGTCCCTCCCCTGTTCACGCTGTCTCTCTCTCTCTCTCTCTCTCTCTCTCTCTCTCACACACACACACCACACACACACAAAAAGATTTTTTTAAATGTTTATTTATTTTTGAAGGAAAGAGAGAGAGAGACAGACCATGAGCAGGGAAGGGGCAGAGAGAGGGGGACACAGAATCTGAAGCAGGTTCCAGGGGGGTTCGAACTCACAAACTGTGAGATCATGACCTGAGCCGAAGTTGGACGCTTCACTGACTGAGCCACCTAGGCACCCCTGAAATTGTTGTTTTAAGCCATCATTTAGGAAAATATGAACATAAATGGATAGAAGAGTAAAATTCCTTACTACACATTTATTATTTAAAAGTAAAGTGTTAAGGAAAAAAAAGCCTGTTTCCTCTCTTTGTTTCCAATGGTACAGTCTTTGCCTTATTGGATGAATAAGCTTATTAGACGAATATTAGACTAATAAACTGCCCCTCCCCCATTATAAAAGAAACACAACTGTACAATTCTTGGTAATACTTTCAACAAGGAGTATAGTTCCTAAATGAAGAAAACCAAAGAATTTTCTCTTAGTTCATAAACTAAGACCTGAATAAATAGAGAGGCAAGCTATGTTCCTTGATGAAAAGACATAATGTTATAAACACATCAGAGGTCTTTCAGAATTCATCAGGAAGTTTCACGGAGTTTCAGTTGAAATCCCAGTGATTTAGCAGTAGCTGGGTGGCTCGGTTGGTTAAGTGTCTTACTCTTGGTTTTGGCTCAGGTCATGATCTCACAGCCTGTGGGTCTGAGCCTACATTGGGCTCTGAGCTGACAACATGGAGCCTGCTTGGGATTCTCTCTTTGTCTCTCTCTTTCTGCCCCTTCCCCCCAAATAAAGAAACAAACATTAAAAAACATTCCAGTGATTTTTTTTTCATTTGAAACTGGGTAAAAGGATTTTCAACTTTATATGGGGAGGATGACCAACGAAATGAGAAAAAGAAGGCTAACGAGGGGATGTTTCCCTTAGCAGATATTAAAAGTTCCTGGAGAGAACGCAACTCACAGAAAAAGAAAGGCTGATGGAGCATATACATCTACCACAACAGGAGTCAGAGAAATAAAAATCAAAACAACAAGACCACTATCAGATTAAGAACAATGTAAATGACTGATCAAATCCGGGGCTGATTAAGATGTGGCCCAATGGGAAATTTCATATAGTACTGGCTGCAATGTAAGTTGCTATAATCTTTCTTTTTTAATTTTTATTTTAATTTCTTAAGTTTACTTATTTTGAGAGAGACAGAGACAGCATGAGTGAGGGAGGGGCAGAGAGAGGGAGAAAGAAAATCCCAAGCAGGCTCCACGTTGTCAGCACAGAGCCCAATGCGGGGCTCAAGCCCACGAAATCGCAAGATGATGACCTGAGCCAAAACCGAGAGTCGGACGCTTAACTGACTGGGCCACCCAGGAACCCCTACATGCTATAATCTTGTGGCAAAGGAATAGGTCAAGAGGTCTTAAAATTAAAAGTATACCAATTCCTTGATCCAGCAATCCCTCTAGGGAAATCTATCCAAGGAAAAGTACCAGTATGTAATGCCACACAAAGGTGTTCATGAAAGGATTCTTTGCAATGACTGACAAGTGACAACCATCTGCCCGTCAATATAGGAAAGACCAAAGTACAGCACATGCATGTAGGGGAACATTACCCAGCAATCACAAAGCATGAATTGGAACTCGATCTAGATACAATGAACTAGAAAGAAGCCCATACACAGTGGAAGTAGAGGCAGACTGCATCTTAAGCAACAGAGGATATTTTTAGTCCATTAAAAAATAAAAAAGAAAGACTTTCAAAAATGTGCAAATATATTTGTATGAGCAGAGAGAAAGCTGGAGAGTGACGCACTTACCCAACCGTCAATGCTGGTGATTTCAGAAGAGAGAGGATTCAGGGGTGGGGGCTGGAAGGGGAACATTTTTAACTTTACACACACACATCTGTACTGTTTACTTATGACAAAAAGCATATGCTACTTGTACAGTTTAAAATGGAAAAAAAAAAAGGCAACTTAATTCATTCACGCAGAACAAATAAAATGCCAATTCCTGAGGGTGCAAAGCTGACAGTCACCCTGCAAATGTTGGCACGTTTTTGTCATGCTCTTCGTGGTCACCTGAGACAATACCTCCTAGAAGAATTCCCCTTGTTCATTTTGCTTGAAAAGGCCGTGATTTATGAGAGTTTCAAACAGAAGGCTCAGGACTAGAACCTGTGTGCTGGGTACCACTGCCAGTATCCAGAATCGAGACGTTTGAGCAGGAAAAAAGAGGAAACTTCTCTCTGTTCAACTCACCCTCCTGCTGTGGCTCTTTTCAGCCCTTTGTGACTCTACTTCCCCCTTTTTGGACTGTAACATCTAAACCGCAATTTGTTTACAAAAAGGTAAGACAACAATTGGAACCCAGTGCCAGGAGAGCAACAGGTACTTCACCCAGTCTGCAGGGTGTGAGAAGGCTTCCTGGGGTCCCACCGACTCAGTTGCTCCCCTGGCGAGACCCCAACCTGAATTTCCTCGCTGTGCTCTCTCTTAATCCCAACTGAAATGCCAACTCTGCCTTCTACCTTCTGCCCGTCCTCAGAGATCAAAGTTGCCGTTTCTTCCTCGGGAACTCTCTGTAATTATTCTCAGCCGCATAACGGCTCCTGGCACAGGCTTATCTTCCACCATCTATTTATTCACAGAACTATTTCATTCTCAAACATACTTACTCAGCAGCATATATTTGCCTGACACCTTGCTCTTTACTGACCAATGTACCTGATCCAGGGGGTCAAACAGATTGTGAAGCTGTTATAGCCGCCGTGTTACATGTGCTGACCCAAAAGAGCACGGTGCCAGGCACACTCTCACACCACACTCACACTCAGATACTCAGGTACCTGAGTCTTTCTTTACATCCCTCAAAAACCTTAGAATTAGGGGGCTTATAAGAATAGTTACTTGCTGATTAACTGTCGTAAGGATTCAGGTACTTTTGCATGGAAGGAAGGAGGACAGACTCCAGGAGCTAAAGACAAAACAAGTGCTGAGTGGAAGATAGTAAAAAGGCCGTGAGAGAGAAACACAAAAGGCTGATCATGGAACAGGTACACAGGTATAAACACGGCGGCACAGCCATACTAGCGGTACAGAGGGGAGAAGAATTCTAATTGATCAAAATGAGTCAAAAAGAGAACTTTAGAACAAAGGTATTACAGAAGTTGTGCAAAAAGAAAAAAAATAGATGGAGTTGGGCTCTGCGTATAACTCCATCAAAATCACTGTCATCATACAAGACAGCCTTTCTGTAGGACTTTAAGAATTGCTCCATTTCTGGGGCGCTTAGGTGGCTCAGTCGGTTAAGCTCTGACTTCATCTCACGGTTTGTGGATTCAAGCCCTGCATTGGGATCTGTGCTAATGGCTCAGAGTCTGGAGCTTACTTCAGAGTCAGTGTCTCCCTCTTTTTCTGTTTGCACTCTCTCTCTCAAAAGTAAATAAACATCTAAAAATTTTAAAAAAGAATTGTTCCAACTTCAATATTAGTACCATTCTGGAGCTTCCTTATGGGTTCGATGCATTCTTTAAAGAGCAGATTTAATATTCTCATGGTGCATTAAAGCCCCCATTAAATTACTCTAAACCCATATTGTGTTCCCACAGTGGCAGTGATTGAAAAAAGCTACATTCCTCTTCTAGAAAATTTTTGAGGTGCTCAGAATTCTGGCTTCATAAACTCTCCTTTATACTATGGAATAAACCAAAGTAAGTATTTCTTTTTATTTTACTGAGAGTAAAAAGGCCTCTTCCAAGGTGATTTAAGTTTCTAAATGGCAAAGTCAGGATTTGAACAATTGTGCTTCAAGGATAGTAACAGATTTTCTCATTGTGTAAAATTAATTACTCTGTATATTTTAATCTGTTTTAAAGTAAGCTTTACAATGCCTTTCAATGGCTCAATATAGAATACCCTGTTTCCTCACAAGTTCAAATGCGCTAAGATTTTCCCCTCGGTCTTTCTAAAAAGACCATTTCCACAGAAGAAAAAACATATTTCTTCATAATTGCTTCCTTTTATGTGAAGATGAGCATATACTACGTAGATAAAATAGGGCATAAACTATGATATCACCTAATTTCTAATCCTCTAAAACACATATGGAATTTAAGACTAATTCCGTATGACTGCAACTGCATGTTTTCTTGGCTGATGCAAAAAAAAAAAAAAAAAAAGAAAAAGAAGGAGAAGAAGAATTAAGAGAAAAACACTGATCAGGGAAAAACAGGAAGTCCCAGCTTTGAAAAACACTCCATCCACCTTCTATGCAAACCACAAAAAGATTAGACAAACTAAGTTTTTGTTGACATTGGCTGCAGATTTCGAAAAGGAGTACAGCCTTAAAATATATCTGGAATGAGACGCAAATCTGTTTTCATGGGTTCTTTTCTCTTCCTTTCTTTTCGTAAAATACATTTTAAAGGCACTGCTAGGTAGAAATTCGAAATCATTTTCATATTCATCCTGTGTAGATCAGCAGAGTGTGTGGCGCTCCAGCTGGGGGTTCAGGGGTCTGTGCCGCGTTTCTCATGAGTTACTATGTTTCAGTTAAGCCTCCTGAAAATCCAGCAAGGTAGGGAGTCTTGGCTCCTGTAAAAGGTGGAGAGACTGAGGCTCATAGGGAAAAACACTTCCCCCCGAGCTCATAAAGCTATCAGTCGTGGATCTGAGAATCTGGCCTCTCCATCCAGCAAAGTCAGCTGGAAGGTACGGGGACCATCACTTTAGATCTGGGTTAGTGCTGTGTGATCTTGGGCATGACCTCAGCTCCCTGAGATTCAGTATCTTCAGTAAAATAGGAATGCTCACCCAAATCTGTCTCCTGCATATCAGATTTAAGGGATTAACTGAGATTGTGTGTGTGGAAATAGCTAGAATCAAAGGAGACAAACCACCAACCCCCTTTTCTTCCCCCAAATAAAAACACTGGGCGAGACAACGGTTTGGGTGTCTGCCCTGATTTAAATCCCAGGACCTGGTACATCAAGGGCCTCCAAGGGCTCCGAGGGATACATTTTTGGTTCAAGGCAGACTAAAATTGGTCCTAGAGACCTGGGGCAGGTCTAAATATCTTCTGGAATTTATTTGCTCCTTACAATAGCCACAGCCCCGTGGACAGAGTCAGGCCAACACTCCCTTCCTTGCTCACTAGGTCACACCCACATGGCCCCTCAGTGTGGTCTGGTGGGGTCTGTGGAGGGCCTGAGCTCTGTCTGGGTGGGTAGATGCGCTCGCTCTTCTAGAGGTGACCATGCTGACCCAAGCTGCCTCTACAGCTGGTGGGGAGAAGCCGGCAGCAAGAAGGGTAATTGAGGTAGTTGCCTCGTGAGCTGCACAGAAAATGCAAAGACATAGATCCAGTAAAGCCGTTCCCAAAGTGCCTTCTACACGGAGCCCCCGCGCTGCCCAGCCAGGTTCCCCCGGCTCTCATGACCCATTTCTGCCTCTCAGTTTCTTGTTATCAAAATGGTTCCCTGGCTTTAAAAAATGAGCGGAAGGGGCACCTGGGTGGCTCAGTCGGTTAAGCATCTCACTTCAGCTCAGGTCTGTGAGTTCGAGCCCCATGTCAGGCTCTGTGCTGATACCTCAGAGCCTGGAGCCTGCCTCTGATTCTGTGTCTCCTTCTCTCTGTCCCTCTTCTGCTCATGCTCTGTCTCTCTCGTCCTCTCTCAAAAAATAAACATTAAACAAAATTTTTAAAATAAAATAAATGAGCAGAAATTAATTTTGAAGAAACTCAGCCACACAGTCAAAAGCAGCAACTATGCAAAATCAGCCAAACTTCTCACCACCCAACATTTATCTTCATTAATCCGACAGTCTCCAAGGCAATATACATAGGGTGTGCAAGGACACACTGGCTTTATATGTTCACCAGCAGCTTTCAGCGATAGCTCATTAGGGAGAAAACCTACCCAGGGCTCTAGCTGGGCCCTCGAAACTTCCACTCCGGTGAATCTGTGCAGCAGGTACTGCGCAGAGCTGGCCTGTTTGGCAACCTCCTGATTCACATGTATTTGTCCATCAGCTGTCATGTGGCCGGTGCCACGGAGCATATCAGAGGGACTTCCCATGAGGTCCCAAGGAGACCTCCCAGCCTCCAATGGAGGTTACAATGACAATCCGGGGCAGGTAAAGAGGGATTAAAGTTCTCAAAGGTGGTACGGCACAGACTGGCTGAGAGTCACACTTGAACGGCAGGAGAAGACAGGGGAGGCAGGGTGAGGGGTGGCAGAGAGGAGGGTGGAGGGAAATTAGGGCAGGTGGGGGTCACGTGATCCCAGACAGGTGGATTTAGGTTGGGTGTGACAGGCAACGGGCAAGAACCGGAGCCTGGGCCTGCAGAGTCTATGAGGACTGACCTGGTGGGGATGCGCGTAATGGACTAAAATGCAAGAGAACAGCACTGGAAGCTGTTGGAAGGGAAGGGGGGGTCGAATCCAGGACCCATGGCGCTGGCGGTAGGAAAGAAGGACAGGAGCCAACAGTTATTTTGATGCAAGAAATAAGATGTTTCTCATCTGCCTTGAGCAATGCATCCTGGGTCGGTCTCCCTGGGGGCGGGGCCTGTATCTAGGTTGTCAATCAATGTTGGTTTCAGGGTGGGGGAATGGGGGGTTCCCTAGCTGAGGAGCAGCAGGTATCACTACCTGGGGAATGGAGAGCACAAGCTGAAAACTCTACCTGGGTCCATCCGTAATCCAAGTCATGTAAAATAAAACAATACTTAGTTACAACGGGGTCCCAAACAAAAGAGAAGTGGATGTTCTTAAGTCTAAAGAGGGACATAACCCTGGGGCACCCGGGTGGCTCATTCAGTTAAGTGTCTGACTCTTGATTTCAGCGCAGGCCATGACCTCACAGTTCGTGACCTTGAGCCTGCATCGGGCTCTGAGCTGACAATGCGGAGCCTTCTTGGGATTCTCTCTCTCCCCCTCTCACTGGCCGTATTCTTTGTGGGCTTTCTCGCTCAAAAATAAATAAGCATTAAAAAAACAAAGATAGGGAAAGACACGTGGTCAGAGCCAGGATCCCCTAGACTCCGCCTTGGGCCCAACATCTAAGGATCCTGGATACCAAACCCTGAGGGGCCGTGTCTGCTGGCAGCCTGCTAAGGACTGCAGGGGATTGGGGCGAAGGGGACCCCCGGGGGTCCGGCAGCATGGTTCCCTGAAGGTAAAGCAGGCTAAGTGGTGAGCGGCACAGGGCGTGAGGAGGCAGGATCACCTGGAGGCCAGGAGGCCTGACCAGATTTACAAGAGGGCGGAACAGGTGATGTGCAAGAAGGGACCCCAGAGCAGCTCTCCACCTTCCTGCCCCAGCTCCTCACTTGAGAAACCCAATCCGGACGGAGTGTTTCCTGGAAGTTTGCAGGTGACACCTGGTGGCCCAGCTGGCTGGGTGGCCTCAGGCCACCAGCAAGGCACTGGCAGGGATGGTTTCCTGAGCATTCACTCTCCAGTGGGGCAGTAAGTCCCCTCCCCTTCATTTGCCACCACTGCTTTTCTTTGTCATTGACTGTTGAACAATGAGTGGGGTGACTGCCCACAGGGGGAAAAATGTGTTTCCGTAAGCGGGAGAAGGCTTGTGGACCAGTGGTGCATTTGGCTCCACAAAGCAAATGTGTTTGCTTAGCTAACACTTATCTGATGGCAAACGTCTGCAGGAATAACAGAAATATCACTAGGATCTGTTTACACTGGTGAGAACCAAATCCTGTGGGAGGTAGATGGAGGCCATGCGAGTGCACAACTCTATTCTCTCAAGCAAAGGGTAAGTGGAGGTACACTCGGGGAAGTTTTAATGGTTTCAGGAAGGAAAGCCCTGTTGGGGAGGGTCCTGGGAGAGAGCCAGCCTGTTCTGGGGCAGCAAAACCCATTTTCAAAGGACATTGATTTTACCCCTGGCAGAGACCTGGACAAAAGCGGAGCTGCTCAGGCGGGAAGTGTAACCTGCAGTTTCCCGTGGGTCCAGCCCTGACCATGAACGAAAATAGCCACAGCGGGGGATGCACAGAAAGGCGGAAGTGAAGCCGCCGAGAAAGCCAGCCAGGAACTGCAGCACGCAGGCTGGCCTCAGGAGGGCGCTCACGGGGCACTGAGGGTGCCCCAATTAAATGCCTTTTCTCTCCCTCTCCTTTCCCACCCTAACTACTCAATAGATCTCCTTCCACAGAAAATCCTGTTGCTTACTGTGCTAAATCAGATTAAAGATCAATTTTCCCAGGTTTACGACCTGCTGTAATTTGTAAATGTGTTGTGGTTAAAAGCCGGACCCCCTATCGGCAGATCACTTCTTAGGTACAGTTTAATTGTTTTTCCCACAAAGGTGATGAACATAACAGACTTGCAGACCTTGCTACAAATCCTATAATAAACTTCTTAAATTTAAACAGACACGGCCTTAAGATCTGGATACCAGGGTTTGGAACTGGCCAGTCTTCTTTTCTTGGAATTGCGTTAAGGTTGGATTTAGCACTCCACTGTCCTAGGACATTGAAGAAACACAACGTTGCATTTGCTCAAGCAGAAGGTGAGGCAACAGACATGGACAGAATTCCCCTTGTGCTTCTGGAGGTGAGCTCTCGTGTTTTCTTCGCTGTGCTTCTATTTTCTGAGGTAATGGAACCAGAGGCAAAGTGTGCTCTGTGCCACTTGGCTGAGTGACAGTTTTGTGTGCCTGGACTCAGGTCTGGTCCCAAGCGAATCCGCCGGGCCTCACTCATCACATGCTGCTGTGAGGAGCTGTTCTCTTCTGAAGCTGGATCCTTCATGTTTTGCCCAGAAACCTGGACCAGTTTCGGTGTGGCATGCTAACGGCAACAGGAAGTCTGGTCATTGATTTGGAGCTCCTCCCACCAAATAGCAAAATGCAGCAGGCTACCAGAGGGCAGAAAAAAACTGACACTGAGATCCGATCATGACCTACGCAACATTGTTGCTCACTATTTGAACAGGCAGCCTTTTCTGTATCTGGAAAAAAACAGACAAACCCAGATGCAGATTTTCTTCTACACTAGAAGAATTCCCTTAACACTTAACCACTTTGTGGTTCTTAAACTCCTTTTAAGTGAAAATAAGTCAAGATCATGTGAAATTGATTAATGAGATGAAAAAACCAAGACGGGAAGTGATGAATTCTTTAAGCAAACCTTCCCCCTTGTCAAATGAGAACTGTATTAGGGATGCTGCAAAAGCATTTTGGAGCGCAAATATATAAAAGCAAATACCGTGAGACGAACGCAGAGACTGTTGGGGTTGGTTAATTATTCCTTTCACTACGTGTCATCTTATTAGCGTTCTGTTCCTTGGAGCCTCAGATCAAATTCTACTGGACACCTTTTCCTTTTGGATTGTCAAGGTGGGTTGCAACTGATAAACTTCTTTCTGGGGCACCTGAGAGGCTTAGACAGTTAAGCATCTGACTTTGGCTCAGGTCACGATCTCACAATTCGCGAGTTTGAGCCCCACGTGGGAATCTGCGCTGGTGGTAAGTCAGCTTAGGATTCTCTCTCCCTTTCCCCCAACCGCCCTCTCTCTGTCCCTCCCTACCTGTGCTCTCTCTCTCTCTCTCTAAATATATAAGCTTTAAAAAATAAATTCTTTCTATTGTGATTATTTTTATAAAAAAATTAGCATCTGTGCCATTTGAGTATAATTTACTGCGCATATCTTAGATGATTTAACAGAATCACTAGCCTAAAAGTTTTTTTAAAAACTTTTTAATGCTTGTTGTTGAGAGAGAGAGTGTGTGTTAGGCAGGGGAGGGGCAGGGAGAGAGAGAGACATAGGAACTGAAGTGGGCTCTGCACTGACAGCAGAGGGCCTGATGTGCAGCTAGAACTCACGAACCACAAGATCATGACCTGAGCTTCAGTCACTTAACTGACTGAGCCACCCAGGCACCCCCTAAAAGCCTTTTTTTCAAAACCATGTTGTTTCATTTACTTCCTACCTTTAGGATTCTATTAAACCAAGTCTTACCTAATAGGACCCTATTAAATGCATTCTTTCCTTTAAGTCTTTAAATTCTCTATGACCCCCCCTCCCCGAAAACATGCTCTCGCTAGTTCCTAACCTGGTGATTACCAACACTTACTCTGAAACACCCTAGGTTTGGAAATCGAGAAACTCATGCAGCGTTCCTCACTATGTCCTCGGAACATGGCTTCTCCCAGATGTTAACAAGGGCTATATATAAAAAAAGCACTAGGCATGCAAATCCCTTTAGGATTCAAAGTTAAACTTTTTTTGTTCAAATGACATAGCTTCTCAAGGACTTTAAATGCCAACGTGTCTTGTAAATCTCTAAGGGGAAAATGGTATTAGAGAGTTTCCCATATGTTTTTACCTAAGGATCTGTTTTTAAAGGTACAGGTCACACCATTGGCTTTCCTAAATAAGATACCCTTTTGCTAGGTGTGCACACATGGGCGGGGTGGGGGTGGGGGTGGGGAAGATGAATCCTTAGCAGAATAACGACTCAGGATCAATACTCTCTGATGGTTCAAACAAGGTGATACTATGAGGAGCAGGAGATGAGGAATCAGCAGGCTTTTTAGGATCCAGTTTCCTCCTTGACAACTGGCTTTGGGATACTGGAGAGGTCACCTGGTCACCTTGTGGGATTTGGATGGCCTCCGAGGTCCTCTGACTGTGTGATTCTCAATATATTTGTATAAGAGCCTGAAATGGTGGAGATTATCAAGGTTTGGCTCTTTTGAACATGAGTTTACCATTTCTTGCTTCAGGCATTTATTCTGAAGTATCTAGTTTGCATGGAATCTTCTCAACCTTTCTTAATTATGTATCTTGCTACGCATTCCTACTTGGTAGTAGATAGTAGCTCACACTGATTAGTTGACATATGTTATCAAACTGGGCTGTATTAACAATTTTGTAGATGCAAAAACATCCCCCTTCTCTTCCCACACGAAGTTAAGACAACATCATCACTGGATAGCATGTGTTTTCCTAGGTAAACCCGAGCTCCCTACCTAACCAAGGTATCAATCATTTGGACAGTTTTCTAGCTCCAAAGGTCTGTGCCTCCAAGTATTTTGATGTTCATTTATTTTTGAGAGAGAGAGACAGTGCAACCAGGGGAGGGGCGTGCGCACATGCGCGCGCGCACACGCACACACACACACACACACAATCTGAAGCAGGCTCCAGGCTTGGGGCTGTCAGCACAGAGCCCAACGCGGGGCTCGAATCCATGGACCTCGAGATCATGACCTGAGCCAAAGTTGGATGCTCAACTGATGGAGCCACTCAGGCACCCACGTGCCTCTAAGTATTTTGATTAGCACTGAGGTAAGTGTTTTAAGACGATACATACAAACTTAATAGCTAATTTCTGAGTTATTCAGTCTAGGTAGAGAAATTGGGTAAACCTATAAATGAGTATACAAGCAGACATATATGCAACTTGGGTGCAACTTTGTAACCATAATTTTCAAATATTCCACACTTTCGCCATTTCCATAGATCTATTTTGAAAATACTAAAGGTACTAGCTGCCTAATTCAACAGTTGCTGAATAAAATAGAAATATTAATCATTGGTGCTTGGGTGGCTCAGTCAGTTAAGTGCCTGACTCTTGATTTCAGCTCAGGTCATGATCTCAAGGTGTGACTTTGAGTCCCGAGTCATGCTCTGCACTGACAGTGCTGAGTCGGCTTCGGATTCTCTCTCCCTCTCTCTCTCTCTCTCTGCCCCTCCTCCACTTGTTCTTTCTCTCTCTCTCCCAAAGTAAATAAACATTTAAAAAATCAGGTAAAGAGACTTCTTCCCCATGTAACACCTCTTCCATTTTAGCCTCCCCCCCTTTACAAAAAAAAAAAACAAACAACCACAACCAAACTCTAAACATCCCATTATAAACTACATTTGGGTGGGGAAAAGCCCATTACATAAGTTTACTGCTTGAGCAGGGTTAACACAAGAAACTTAAAAAAATTTTTTTAACATTTATTCATTTTTGAGAGACTGAGAGCGTGAGTGGGGGAAGGGTAGAGAGCGAGGGAGACACAGAATCTGAAGCAGCTCCAGGCTCTGAGCTGTCAGCACAGAGCCCGACACGGGGCTCGAACCCATGAACTGAGATATCATGACGTGAGCTGAAGTCAGACGCTTAACCAACTGAGCCACCCAGGCGCCCCAACACAAGAAACTTGAATGTTTTAAATGCAGAGCTCATCACAATTTTAATAATGACCACTTACTGACTATCTTGGAGTCCAGCAGAACACCCCCCCTTTCAGCAGCGTCTGAGGAACGCTGTTATCTTATCGTCATTTCTGCCAGGACTCCCTGTCAGGAGGTCAGGGCAGTGCCTGCCACGCCTGCTGGAGAAGGTCAGTCCCCCAGCCAGGAGGGCAGAGGTGACTCTGTAGACTGTCAAGAACAGCAGGGTCAGTTCCTGTGTGTGTTGTTCTTGGAGAACCTTCTAATGGTAATGGGCCGTGGCTGTTCCTCTATCAGATGTGGTCTATCTCTGGGATCATCAGTTTTAACTGTCCTGTTGTGACCTCTTACAAGTAGAAGAAGGATACGTGGAAGACAGTGGATCCCTGAACTGACACTCCATAAAGTAACAAAGGAGAAAGAAACGCGACACAAGGTGCCATCGCACCACGGAATTCTTCGCATCAGGGAGCCCGTGTAATATTCTAAACAATATTGGTTACTGGGAGTTCCAAAAATATAGTGCTACTTAAAAAAACAAAAAACCAAAAAACATTACATCTTTTAGGGGCGCCTGGGTGGCTGAGTTGGTTGAGCATCTGACTCTTGGTTTCAGCTCAGGTTGTGATCTCTTGGTTCGTGGGTTCGAGCCCCATGTCAGGCTCTGTGGTGACTGCTTGGAGCCTGGAGCCTGCTTTGAATTCTGTGTCTCCTCCTCTCTCTTTGCCCCTCCCCTACTCGAGCTCCCTCTCTCTCTCTCTCAAAAGTAAATAAACAGTAAAAAATTTTAAAAACCCACTCATCTTTCATTTTTTGATTCAATGGAATGAAATGTTTCTTGATCCTCCTTCTCACTAGCCCAGCATTAAAATAACTACTCCAGGCTACAGTTGCACAGTGGCCCATCGGGGTTTGCCATGATATTCCTTCCTATGTTACGGCATCAACACGCTGAGTTCATGAGGGCTCAGGACTGTAATACTAACCTGAACCAGTTGTGAGAAAAGGAAACCTATTAAAATATTTTCAAGTTTTGTATGTGTGGCTTTACACACATATAACCTGCACTAGAATCATCTGTTTTAGATTATAAATCTCTAAAATGTAGGCACCGCTTCCCCCTATGGAAAGTCTGTATGCTGGCAAAGTGGCCGAGCTAAGGGGGAGTGTTTAAATACCTTGACGAGATGTGCGCACATCACGGCAGAAAGCTCTGATTTTCTTGCCCCCATGCTTTTCTGTTTCTCCTTGAAATAAACCCTTCAGGGGCTAATGATGCTTTTCTATAGTGACAAAATGCAGAAGTACGTCCCGCAAATGTTCACGTCTCATCGTTCTGAGTTTTCCAGACTGTTCAGGCTGAGGCCGGGTACCACTTGGATGAAAAGTCTCCAAGAAAAACCTCTAGACCCACAGGAAATAGGATGGATGACTCAACAGGAGGGCTCCTTTCTGAGTCAGCCTGGGCTCAACGTAACCCCAGAGTGGGCACCGGGCTCCTGAAGCCAAAACAGAATTAAGATCTAAAACCAAGCTTTTGCTCACAAAGGAGCCTAAACAGGAAGTCGGTTTTCGGATGCCAGTTGAATGGTGGCCACAAACACGGCCTGTTTTCACTCTCCGGTGGCCTCGCTGCTGCTGTTCTGACTTCTCAGGGGCGAAGTACCACCGACAGCTTCCGACTCCCATCCGAGGGAGGGGAAGACGCAAGGCGCGCCTCCGAATTTCACGGGGGGGGTAGAACTCTTAGGAAAGCATGGCAGTTTTTAACTTTTAAAACATAAAGTTGCATCGAGACAGCGCGTCTGAGTCCGACGGCACTGATAAGCCAGTTCGGGATGCACTTGTTGTTGATTTTGACTGTAAAGGACCCAAAGGACGAGACTCATGATGTTAATGATGAATTCAGTGCCTGGCCGTTGATTCCAATGTTTTCAGGTTTCAGGAAACCCTTCAACACTAAAAACACAAGCGCAGGCTTCACTTCTACTTTCTGTGCCCTTAGAAGCCACTGTTCGTCCTTGGCTCCCCGACTTACTATTCCACACTGAACTTTTTGTTTCTAAATTGAAAAGCCAGCCAAAGGGGGTGGGGGGGCAGATTTAGTATGAGATCAAACCTTGTGAATCACTGTCAAGGTCATTTTTTTACCTTTTCTACACCTAGACAACTGGAGGGTATAGTGCATTCGTAAAATTCCAGATTCAATGCTATCATTTCCATGGCGGCAAGATGTCGTTTTACAGAGAATTATGATTTCAACAGGGCACTTTGGGGTGACGAAGGTAGGCGGGGAATAAAACGAGTATTAAAACCAAAAGATAAATCATGTTCCTGCAAGAACAGCTCAGGATCCCCCTGGGGAAGCCCACGCGGCCTCCTAAACAAGGGAACCTCATTGCCCTGAGCATGTTGCATTCTGACATCACTTTGGTAACAAAACAGTTACTTGGCTTTCCAAAGTCTCAGCTCTGCCAATGAAATGAGCTCAGACGCGTCACTGCCTTCCTGCAGAACACGACAGGGTGACCAATAACCACAGCCAGCCAGGGAAGGGAAAAAGAGGGGCCTGGGGACGCAAGGAGCTAGGACTCCTATCTGACAGCTCCGCTGGCCACCCAGACCAGTCACATTACACTTTCTAGATGACAACGAATCCGCCATATGCAACCAAGATCTAATTAAGATGTCAGTGTCGGTGGGGGAGCTGGGTGCAGGTTTCAGCTCCTAAAAAATCCCAGTATGCTCAGGGCGCCTCAGTGGCTCAGTTGATTAAGTGTCTGACTTCAGCTCTGGTCATGATTTCATGGTTCATGGGTTCGAGCCCCACATTGGGGTCTGTGCTAGCAGCTTGGAGTCTGGAGCCTGCTTCAGATTCTGCATCTCCCTTTCTCTCGGCCCCTTCCCCACTCATGCTCTCCCTCTCTCTCAAAAATAAATAAACTTAAGAACAAATTTTAAAAAATAAACCAAATAGAGCCCCCAAGAAGTTTGAAAACTACCAAGGGAAAACATACTTTTCTTTAAGAGTTACCGTTTCCTCAAGTTAAAACCAACACCAAAAAGGTAGTTTGTACCAAAATCTAAGTAAATGTAGCAGCCAGCATTTGAGCGACTTTCTGATTAGGACTGTGGACTCTTGAAATCCTCCTTTCCTTTGCCCACATAATGTCCTGGTCACCGCCTTCCCAGAGGGCGTCCTTGACTGTTAGGCACAATAGCCAGTGCCATCTCTTGGTCTGGAACCAGACTGCACAGGAGCCTTACACATCTTCCCACCACACACACATAACACTGCTGTCCTCAGTTTTAACACCTTGACCTTGGCATTAGTCAGGCACCTCTGAGCCCTCCTCTCAGCTAGGCATCGCTGCCGTTGGGTCTTGGTTTTGGGCTGCCTAGCGCATGTGCAGCAAGTCGGTTTAGAGAGAATTCCTCACCTGAGAGAATCTGATCCCCCTCAGTATTTGTTCCGTTTCCCATCCTTGACCCTCGAGGTCTTTAGCAAGAATCCCGGTAGACTGGCTTAGCAAGGATGCCCGAGCTTCAGTGCCTCCCCTCAGTGATTTCTATCTGCTGACCCCTCCCTCCTCTCCTTGGCTGGATCTAAAGTGCCGCATGTCCTTGCTGCCTTCAGACTCGGGCTTGATCTCTCTCCCCTATTGTGACACCTTGTCACCTGTCACAATAGTCCGGAATAAAGTCTTCCCTGCCATTTTCACAAGTATTAGACTCATTTTTTCTTTCACTTGGGGACAATCAAAAGACAAATAATGCATAGTCCTTGCCCTCAAGCAGCTGACAGCTTCGATGGGGAAATGTCTGTTTCACATGGTACCACCAATGCAAATACAGCACAGCAAAAAGCGATTGCTATGGACAGGATACGCGGAGTGCCATGGTTTACTTTGATTTGGTGTAATCATCCTTGTCATGTTTATAAGTGGCTGAATAGGTCCTTATTAACATAACTCACTTTTCAGTGTGTGTAAAAGTCTTAGCACGTTCCAAAGTGGTGTGTAAAAATAGGTCCACAGATACACAGTATGAATGTTGGCAAAAATACTATGCAGATTAGTAACGTCAGCTAACACCTGAATTCTCTAAAAAACAAATGTTACATTCACGTGGCTATTAAAGAGCTATTTTGGTCACAGTGTAAATACAGGAGTCAAAAGAATAAAGAAGAATTAAGTTAAAATGTGTAACCACGTCCTCAGCCTTGTAGGATTAAGGCAATCATAAAGCTCTCGGTCCATCCTGAAAACACCCCACAGGAAGAAGGCTGGCATCTCTGCAGGTCAGATAACCACCGATGCCTGGATCCTCCCCAGGGACACTGGGTGGGCCGTCCACCAGAGACTGGGCTTCACAGGCACTTACCCCCATCAGTATCTCTGCCACAGCCCATCAACTCCACTTCTATGGCCCTAGCTCTCCAACCACTTCTCCATACTAATCCCCAGTCATCTTTTTTTTTTTTTTTTTTTGAGAGGTGGGAGGGACAGAGAGAGAACTCTGCACTGTCAGCCCAGAGTCCAGTGCGGGGCTCGATCCCATGAACCATGAGATCATGACCTGAGCTGAAATCGAGAGTCAGACACTCAACCAACTGAGCCACCCGGGCGCCACGCTCCATAGCCATCTGAAAACATGGGCAGGGTCACGCCACTTCCATCTTCAACACCCATTAAGCACTTCCACTGCCTACAACGTAAGCCTATGCTCCTATCTATGGATTCTTTGTGCCACCTCCTTTCAGGCTTCTTCTCCCGGTCTTTCCCTGCACCCCACATTCCAACGTTCCCTGATGCCTCAGCAGCCCCTGAGCATCACACCTCCCCTCTACTTTGCTTGGATTGAGTCCTCGAGGCCAGACTCTCCGCCTTCCTGCTCTCCCCGTCCCCAGTCCCACTGAGCCTTCAAGGTGAAGCACAAGGGCTAAGCTCCCTGAGACGGCATTCCCTTCCCTCCCATCGGGAGCATTACTCCTTCCGCAGTGTCGTTCCCATAGACAGTTGTCAGTGCCTGTTTGTCATTTATCTCATTCAGATACAGCTTTATAAAGCTATTTATTTATATGTTTGCCTGCTCCACTAGATCGCGAATGATATGAGAGCCAAATACTGCACTGTAAATAAATGGACCCAAAGTGGATGGATTAGATCAGTCAGATCCTTCTTTTTTTTTTTTTTTTTTAACTCCATATTCTGTTTCCAACACCAAGGTGCATTTTATGGAACTCCTAAGGCTCAAGGATATACCTTGGATTTATCCATCGAAGAACTTCTCTGAGTAGCTCATGCATTGTACCCATGACACCTCCTGGGGCCATGAAGTTCACTAATTAGTCAGCCGCCCTGTTCTCTACCTTCTTCCCTCTCCTCTCTATGTAAAATGTCACTTCCTTCCAATTTCACAGCCGGGAGTCCTGATTCCCCAAGGCCAATGTCTACCACACAAGGCCAGTTTTAGTCGATTTGTGAAAACAGAATCGGGACATTTAACAGAGCGCTGGCCTTTCTAGTTTGAAGAACCCTGGCCTTTGAAGTATATTCTTACATACGAGCATCTCATTTGTCCTTTGGAATACTTCATTATGGCCCTTTCTGAAAGTCCTGTAATTCTATGTAGACAAACTGCTCAATATTCTAGTTCTGTGGCTTTCTAGAAAAGTAAGGGACATTTTCTGCTTCATTTTCAATACTTCTATCTAATGATTCCTACTGGGCTGAGCAGGACCTTTGGGTTGGTGTGTTCACGAGAGATTACAAGTCTCCTGGGTTCTGCCACCCGTGACAACTGAAAACACTGATGCTCACTGTGCTGAGATCTTCCTCCCCACCGCACATTCACTAGCTCACAGGTGCCCAGGCTGAAGGTAATTTGTACACACCCATGTGGGTGGGTGTGTGCATGCACATGCGTGTGTAACAAGAATGCACCCACAGCCGTAACGTTTGTCATGGATAGTCACTCTTGGCGGTTGCAGTCTTAACTACTTTACCATGTACTTCCTCCCATAGATCATTATAAAACTACGAGAGATCTTGATTTCCTTTTTTTTTTTAATTTTTTTTTTAAATGTTTTATTTATTTCTAGGAGACAGAGAGACAGCATGAGCAGGGGAGGGTCAGAGAGAGAGGGAGTCACAGACTGAAACAGGCTCCAGGCTCTGAGCTGGCAGTCAGCACAGAGCCCAACGCGGGGCTCGAAACCACGAACCGTGAGATCATGACCTAAGCGAAAGTCGGACGCTTAACCGACTAAGCCACCCAGGCGCCCCGAGATCTTGATTTTCCACACGACTCCAAATCCGTATGATTTCTAGGGAGCCCCATGGGCTCTATATTTCCCTACAGACATGCGAGTTCTTTGTTTCTGGTGCCTCAGTCAGTTCTCCTGGATGACAAGGTATTCATTAGCCCCAACAAGGGAGTGCTCTTGATTATAAGATAATAACCACAGCTTGGCCATTTCCAGACAAACAGTAAAAGGAACATCAAGTGTTCACAGAGACAGGGGCCACGAGGCAGACAGAAGTAATGATGAGAGTGTCAAAGAGCCCAGAGACACCAAGTGCAGAGAACAAGTACCACTGAACACAAGTAGAGAGGACTCTGAATGTTGCCTGGTTGAATTGAAACACTCTAAAAACCAGCCTGCTCAGGCTCTTAAGGTAAAGATCAAGTGCTCTGGCTAGTTAGCCAGTTGCTGCCCAAGGTGAATGCGGTATTGTTGCAAAGCACAGTTCAAAATTCTGGTCCCTCCATTTTCTTGTTTGCATGCCCCATTCACCAGGCTCCCCTCCCCAGTCCTGGCTTCTGGCCATAGGTATTTCTGGCAAATCAGTTTTAACAAAGCACTGACACCAAATTCTCAAATTAATTAATTAAATAATAAAGCACTGAAGATGAGCTGGTGAAAAAGTATTCCTGACCTACAAAATATCCCCGCTTGTTACTCTAACTTGGAGAGCACGTTATGCTAAATTTCTTTCTTTTCACAATCTAAAAATCATTTGACTTTGTTGACCTAAAGTGGCTTAAGTAAAGAGGTGATTGTCTTTTTTTCTTAAAGCAAGCTCTATATCTGAGGTGGGGCTTGAACCAATGACCTCAAGATCAAGAGTCCCGTGCTCTACAGACTGGGGCCCCAAGAGGTGATTGTCTTAATTAAGAGAGGCCATTCTACTTCTGGATATGCCATATGTGAATGTGTCACCTTCAACAAATAACCTTACATGCAGAATAAAAGAAGCTCTAAGAAAAGAGAAAGGAGCTACTTTATTTTTTTTAAAGATTTTTTAAAAGTAACCTCTGCACCCAGTGTGGGGCTCACTCTCACAATCCCGACATCAAGAGTCACATGCTCTACCAACTGAGCCAGCCAGGGACTGGCTGGGACTAAGTTAATTTCTTAGTTACTACTTTAATGGGACTAAGTTAATTTCTTCTAAACCTCAAATAGCTAGCTGCACTGGTGATTTTTTTTTTTCTCTCACAATACTCTCACTCCTAATGATCTGATTTAGCACCAGAGAGGGATCTGGAGCATAAGAAAGGAACAGAGCCCAGGATGAGAGAAAAGAAATGGTTCAGATGGGAAACTGTCAAATTTAGTGGGAGTGAGACTGAATCTTGACCATCTTACAAAGGACGGAGAAGTCTTGTTGACGACTGCTCACAAAGCGTTTTTATTCGCATGTCAATATTTTCAAGAGGCCCAAGCATTTGTGCTGTCTTTATTGGAACATGAGTGTCAAGTACACCTGACTGTTTCTCAGTGAAGCCTCTGTAAGAGGCTGGTCTGGCACCAAGAGAAGGTTCTCAAAAATTCGCCCAACCAAGAAGGCAGGGCGGTCCAGCTTCTAGCCACGAGCCTTGGCCGGTCTGCAACGTGATGGAAAACAAACTCTCCCACAGGGAATAGAAAAACACGCATTTGGGATGTGAAGAAAGGAAAGGCCACGGGCCGGGAACACGTGCTTCTATCTGAACCTCTGGATCTTGGCTCTCCTACATGTATGCCACGCATTTCTGTCACATGCATTTTTTAAATAAAAAAAAAACCTGCTTTGATGATCCCATGGCATGGTATTTTCTAAATTCAAATATTTCACTGGATAGAATGCTCCAATTCCTTTAGACATGGGCTCTCGTTTTTCTGTTGTTTTTGCCAAATAGACAGATGGAAAGGATGTATGGTGTTAAGAATCTAGGATGGGGCACCGTGGGGTAGAAATGATGAATCAAAGCTTACGGACCGTGTTTGGCTTTCTGTGGTGCGTTTTGGCAGAGCTGGCCTTACATGTGTCAGAGGCTGACCGCATGATGCTGGTTGATGGTGTGACGCAAACACACAGGGAAGGAATGATGGCAGCTCTTAGGTGTGAGTGAGGATGAGCTGAAATGCAAGGCTGGAAATAAGGAAAGAAAGACGACGGAGTCAGGGTGGCACCTGGGTGGCTCAGCCATGATCTCGTGGTTCATGAGTTTCAGCCCCACTTTGGGCTCTGGGCTGACAGCCTGGAGCCTCCTTGGGAGGTTTCTCTCTCCCTCTGTCTCTGCTCCGCCCCTTCACACTCTCCCTCTTTCTCCCTCCCTCCCTCTCTCTCTCTCTCTCAAATTACATTTAAAAACTTAAATAAGAAGAGCAAGACAACAATGAAAGAAAAAAACCAAAGAGCCCACGTGATGTAGGAAAGCACGTAGATCTTTCCAAACTACCACGAGAAAGAAGACATTTATAGTCATGAATAAACCCCCCTCCCAGTGCTATAGCCTGCATTCACCAGAGAGTGCCTAGCCAGCCTTCCTCTCCCTCCTGGACCCTCATATTAATATCCTGTTTAGAAACAGTCATGAGGAGAGACTTTTTAGAAAGCGTGATACCTGTCATCAGTTTATGTGCTTAGATCCACAAGTGTGAAGAATCAAAAGACTGCTTATGACCTCAGGGTGTTTTGTCCAGAGAATCGTTCCGGGATAGACAGCAGGTCTCGAACCTGTAATGACCAACCTGTAATGCCCGTGTTCAGCCTAGATCAGCTTTGCTTGGAGAGGGGTGTCATCCACACTCCCACTGCAGAGAATACAGCTTGTGTTAACAACAGTAACAAACTTTAAAATTTAAACCCGGCTGCACGGAGAACAAGATTTAAAGAAGCCAACAGCTAGGTACATTTTGTTACCTATTCAGTGAGTCTGCCGTGGTGGCTATGATTCATTAAGCATTACGCATCCTGATGAAACCTTTAGCTTTTTTTCCTCAACTACTTCATTTAACATGGAAGCCTGGGTTCGCCTGGACTCCACATTTACGTCAGTATTGCCCTTCAGCAGAACCATGAAGGGGAGAAAGTTGGCGCCCCCCACCACCATCCACCCCTCCTTGAGCCCTTTTTTTTTTTCCTAATGAGGCAGAAACAGAAAAAGGATCCCATTCATGCAACTAGTTGTATCTTAGCAAACTGGCTTCACACTACTGCTACTTTCTTTTTCTAGTTTTTTTCTAATGTTTATTTATTTTTGAGAGACAGAGAGCGACGACAGGGCACAAGCAGAAGAGAGGGGCAGAGAGAGGGAGACACAGAATCCAAAACAGGCTCCAGGCTCTGAGCTCTCAGCACAGAGCCCGATGCGGGACTTGAGCCACGAACCGTGAGATCATGACCTGAGCCGAAGTCGGACGCTTAACCGACTGAGCCCCCCAAGCGCCCATTACTACCCCCCTACTTTCATGGCTGTCCCTTTGCTAATGGAAATGGAGTGATTCTGCCCTGGCTTCTTTCACCGAGAAATAAAAACCTCACTGAAGTACCATCATTCTGGTCTAGGTCTTGTTGAAATATGCCCACGATAGACAGTTAGCAAAGGATCTTTCAGTGAACATCTTAGCAAAGAACTTCGATTTAATCGCTTCTGCAGAGATACTTTCAAAAAGAGCTAATGTTTAAAAACCATCAAGTACCTTGTTTTAAAACCAAACAAGTTTCTGGAGGTTTTTAACACGGCGATGGAAGGTAGTTTGACGACAAAGCTCAACTCTGAATAGGGAATGATCTATGGGGCCACCGGCCTGAGCTCCCCCTTGATGGTCACAGATGAGCACTGTGGGCCAGGGTCCTAGAAGAACTCATCCAGTTCTGAAAAGTGATTCCCTGGGGGAGTTTCCATACTTGTCCTCAGAAAAACGAAAACAGGGAGACTGCATATTAGGCTTTCTCTCTTAGATAACAAGTGACCAAACTCTGAGGCAAGACATTCTGGCAGGAAAGAGACTGATCCCCAAGTCAGCGCATCTGCATCTATGCCACCGTATTGTGGGAACGCAGCCAGCACGCTCTAATGGGAATCCGCGCTCCCCAGGAGGTCCAACATTTGTGCAACCAGGCTCCCGCTGCAATACAAACTATTCTAAGGTTACAGTGTAATTCTTGGTCACTTTCAGTCTAGTACGCTTATTTTTGCCATAGTGGGAGCCACTTTTCCATGTGAAGTCTCATTAACTTCCTGTAAGTGGGTTTCGTTTATTGTAACCTAAACATGTTTGCAACTCACTGGGAGATAGAGGTCCACATATTTTGGGCCAATGTGCTATAAATTGAGAACACTTTACTCCTATAAGAGACAGTCAAGACTGGGGAGATCCGGTATTTTGCAAATAAGCTTTCTGTAAAGTTTTAGGCCAGTTTTTATACTATGGTTGTAAACACGCTAAAATGTCTACATAGTATAATAGTAATAAACAATCAACTTTCTAAATAAGAATGAACTGCAATTCAAACCACAGATTTTACAATAGCTCACTTTAAGTAGTGTCTCTTTAGCTTGGATGAAACAAGAATTTCCTGGGTATCACTATATAAGGAAATTGACCTAAAGTTTAACGGGCTTTCTACGCAATTTGGGGATTATTTTGTTAAAGAAAAAAGTTATTCTGACACTTGCTAAAACAGTATGGAAGATTTACTCAGGACTATTAAAATAGGGGGTCAACACTATGCAATGGGGGTGGAGAGAGCAAGTTCAACTCTGAAGACAGCAAGGACAAGTGGAACTTTACAGCCAATGAGCAGAGTGGGAGAGGGTATCTGTGGATGACATCAAGGGTGGGGAATGAGGAGTGTGATAGATTTCTGGAGTGATCAGATATCACGGGTGGGGGATTCTCTCTAAACTAACACAGCAGGATTCTTGCTAAGGGAAGACAAGGCAAGGACGGACATGGAAGGCCAGGGTCAAGGTCAAGGTTGAGAAGAGGGCTAACTACAATCTGGTTAAGGAGACAATCATCATCCATTTCTACCATACAAAAAGTTTACGTTATTAAACTTTAAAAGCATGCAAAGATCTTATGCAAGTCAACGTCAAGAGGATAAGAGATTTATGGGTTTATAGAGACATTCCAAGTTAATTCTAAGCATCTGCCTCTATTACTAATATCTGGGGGATAATAATCCAGCAAAACCTCCATCTCCAATCAACACTAATAAACTCAAAGATCGTAGCTTCTTCAGAATGAGGGCCATCTGGCTGGCAGCACCTCTTTTAATTGGCCACAAAGACAGAGCATGTTATCACCTCCCTTAGAATTTCGGTAACAGCTCTTATACTCTGAAAATGTAACGGCATAAAATAGTCCATATTGTAGAGGAAGCACCGAGGGTGGAAAATCACCACACATAAAAACTCTGTGACTGGTTCTGGTTATGAGTTAACACTAATCGTTTCTGGTAATTAGGGTTTATAGTTGCTATAAGCGAGGTCTTTCAAGCAATTGGAATGGCACTAATGTGTCATTTTTCCAGTGACCATACCAAATAAAAACACAAGCATTCATGAAGCAGAAACGCCACATTTTCAGGAAGAAAGAAGCCCAATACAATAAAAACAAACGTTACTGAAAAGTAATATGATAACTAAAGAAAGCACTGAGACTGTAACTGAAGTCTTTAATTTCTACTGCATGGCGTCCATGTAGCCATGGCAACAGCAGACCCAGCTAAATGACTGAAAAAAGAATCCTTTACATTAAGGCTCTATGATGTTGAATTTTAATTTCCTTTAGGAAATGACTAACATTAGATCAGTGGGTTTTTTCCCATGAAAACAAAGTCAAGTCTGCTACAGAGCAACATTTGACCTGTGCAAATAAACAATTCAGAAATAAAGTTATATTTCCCACAAATTCTTCTCAACATTTTCAAGAGCTGACATTTTGTTTTCTGCAAACGAGCAGACATTTCACACGATCCTGTTCTGCCTCCTACTTGACATGGCAATCACACCATTAGTGGACTTGATGAAAACACCAGACCTGGGCTGTCCAGTATAATAACCATTGGCTGTATGTGGCCACTTGTGCATCTGATAGGTGGCCAGTGTGAGCGGCGATGTAAAGTAGGTATAAAATACATACTGGATTTCGAAGACTTAGCACACACGCAAAAAAAGAATAAAGCTCTCATTGATCATTTTATTTTGACTACGTGTTGAAATGATTACATTTTAGATACAAGAGGTTGAGTAAAATATACAAAAATTATTTTCACCAGTTTGTATTTTTTACCTTTTAAATGAGACTACTAGATAATTTCAAATTTCACGTGTGGCTCATGGTCCGTTTGTGTTGGACAGTGTTGCCTTCGACAATTCTTTGGGAGAGGCTGTTTTTGTAGCCATCTGAACAGAATGAATATTTCACACTTCAGAAATAGCACACCAGCAGAATCACGTAATGACCATACAATGGGCCCATCTGCTCTGCTACTGATTTAACTTTCTTATATAACCTTTTTTACTGTATGTAAAAAGGTAGGGGCCTTCCTTTTTTTTTTTCATGACGTACTGCACGTTTTCAGAAGCGACGCTAACCACAATAGCCAAAACTCTGCTAATAAACAACAGAAATTTCATGACCGCAAATCTGCAAGTCCAAGAAATACATGAAAACCACTTCTGCTCTCTTCCTGTGCCTTAAGTACCTGCCATTAAATACCATTAATACTGTTTTCGTTTGAGGTTATCTGGGCCTAGCAAGATTAAGTGCACTATTATGAAATTTTACAACGCTAAGTGAAACCAAACTTTCAACTACACTTCTGACATTGACTATATTCGCTGCAAAGGGGCAAAGTATGAACTTCAGAGATTACCGCTAACAGTCGCCTGGGCAGTCAGAAAGCTCAATCCGTACTATTTTACAGTTTATAAGAAAATAACTTCAGTTGACTTACTGCATTGGTCCTAAGTGCTTTGAACTGTGATTCATTCAAATGTCAGTGTGTCTCTCTCTCTCAGAATATCAGGGAATAACAACAGCAACAATTAAAAAATAAAAATAATCTGGGGCACCTGGATGACTCAGTCACTTAGGGTCCAACTCTTGGTTTCGGCTTGGGTCAGATTCTCATGGTTTCGTGAGTTAGAGCCTCGCATCGGGCTCTGTGCCGGCTGTGTGGAGCCTGCTTGGGACTCTCTCTCTCTTCTCTCTCTCTTTCCCCCTCTCCTCTCTCTCCCTCCCCCTCTCATGCTGTCTCTGTTTTTCTCAAAATAAATAAACTTTAAAAAAAAATTAAAAATAATTCGAAAAAGAAGAGAAATGCTGTCCACGAAATGAACAATTTCCAGCATTACGTGGGAAGAGAGCGATCATAGCGTGGAGCTGGAGTGTGACATCCTCCTACAAGTAACTCCGTAACGGGAGGACCGAGAGAGAAAAGGTGGGTTTTTTTCAAGCCAACTAGAGACCAAAACTAACAAATGGCTTTCAAGTGCAGAGTCTCTGACGCACAAGAGGTCGTTTCCACATTTAAACCCCCTTTTCTTCCTGTGGTGCCGCCACCGTGCTCAACAGGCAGCAGCCAGAAACCACTGGTGGCAGCAAGAACATCACGTGTCGACGAACAGCCTGCCGGAAAACACATCTCCCTTACATTTTCTCCACGAATACAAAGGCTGAAACACTCTATTTTCAGCAGGACCATCCTTCCTTAAAAGAGAGGGGGAAAAAAACAGGTTCTGATGAAATATAAATAGAAAATTAAAACGTGACACGAAAATGATTTTTTCCCCAGATTTCTTTTTAAAATTTTTTAATGTTTATTTATTTTTGAGAAAGAGAGAGAGAGAGAGAGAGAACAAAAGTGGGAGAGAGGCAGACGCAGAATCCGAAGCAGGCTCCAGGCTGGGAGCTGTCAGCACAGAGCCCAACGTGGGGCTTGAACCCACAGACTGTGAGATCATGACCTGAGCCGAAGTTGGACATTTAACTGACTGAGCCCCCCAGGCAGCCCCTCAGGTTTCTCACTGAGCTGGGGAGAAAATCAGAGCCGGGCAGACAGACTGGAGATGGTGTGCTGTTCAGCAATCCAAACCCAAACTGGACTAGAAGCCCTACCGGGCAAGCAGGGCTGGGCAATCTGTCCAAGAGTGCCGATATTAACCCGTGGTCTCTTGCTAATGTTAAAACTGAGCTGCATTTGATTAGGAGGGGAACGATAATGCACGTCTGTGGTCACAGAATCTAAAACACAACAGTCCAGGGGCGCCTGGGTGGCTTAGTCGGTTAAGTGTCCGACTTTCGCTTGGGTCATGATCTCGCGGTTCGTGGGTTCGAGCCCCGCGTCGGGCTCTGTGCTGACTGCCAGCTCAGAGCCTGGAGCCTGTTTCAGTCTGTGACTCCCTCTCTCTCTGACCCTCCCCTGCTCACGCTGTCTCTCTCTCTCTCTCCTAGAAATAAATAAAACATTAAAAAATTTAAAAATAAAAAAACGAAAAAAACAAAAAAAACCCACAACAGTCCAGGGTGCCAAACACCCTCGATATTAGCTCATAGAATGAGAACAGCCATGTTAGGTCGCCCATTGTAAAACTAGACAGTCCTTTCCAAACACTGCCAGCTAATAAATATAATGAAAAGTCCCGCAGTTTGTGAGATCATGTAACCAATTAATAAGAGAGACTGCTACATGCCTGGATCCTGAGATGTTACAAAAGGCTCCGCAGCTTTCAAGAATGAGGTCCCAAGTCCAAGGTCCGTGCTAAATTACCAGTGTTGCAGCCTGAGAAAGTGGCCCCGCATAGTTTCATTTTCTGCCTTGCCCCTCTCCTGTCAGCTCAACTCAGTGACCCACGGCCGTGGTTACACACCCTGCAAGGTGAGTAACATCATTCTCAACTCCATGAAAATGACTTTGGAGAACAAATGGGCTGACGAACGGCACAGTTTTGCACGATGAAAAATACTGTGAGATCGAGACACGAAAAGCATAGGACTCTCACCTGTTAGTAACCGACAGATCGATGGTTGCCTCATTATTTCTGTTTTTCTAAAAGCCAAACAAGACAGCAATGAAAACAAACAAACGAATGGTCACAGAGCCAACCATTCAGGAGTAGCTACTTTCCTCATTTGGCTTCCATACGGAGTCTTTGCAAAAGGCAGATGAGGCCACAAGCAACCGGGCAAACAGCCAACTGTCTTGTAGCTTGGCCAAAAATGTTGAAGGAGATATGCCGGGACAGACATTCTAATTACTCAGCTATTCCATGGCCTAGCACCCACTTTGTGCTATTACACATCTGCTTTTGTTTCAGTCTCCACTTTCCAGTGCTCTTCCATCTTGGTTCCATAGAGAAAGCTGAAATCTGTGGAACTGATAAAAATGGCAACGAGCTGACTCATGTTAACTGGCCATGCAGAATCTTTTAAGTAAAGAGACTCCTCGCTCAAAAATCACTTTACACCGTCCACCCTCAAGGGCTCACAGAATTGTGCTTGAGTCCTTTTTCTGTATGATGCTATACTCAAGCGATTCAAGTGTGCATACCAGTGATATCAGGCTATTTAGCCTCTATAATGAAAATATTAACCGCAGATCCAATAAATAAGGGACTTGATTTTCCAAAAAAATACCTCAACAGCTATCAGACATTCAGATGCTAAAGCTACTTTTCCAGACTGATGCATGGTTAACCTGATGATAAACACGGCATGTTTAGCTAAGCAAACAAAGGAAACCAAGGGATAAAGTACACACTGTGTGTTTTCCATGCTCACGTATATTATATTTTCTTGACAATCTACTCAGATTATGGTGAACGGATGGGAGCTGTAACAGGTAGAAGGGACACCCCACACTGGATTAAGTCTGTTCTGCTGTGTATCAGGATTTGGTCTCCCTAAGTAAAAAACCAAGAGCTGGTGACTATAAATCCACTCTCTACCATATTTTGTCAAGTTATGGATTCAAGGGTTACAGGAAAAGACAAAGTAGCAATTCTGTTGATCTCTGTTAATCTTGTGATTCTTTATCAATTCATATATATATATATATATATACATATTTAATTTGGTTTAACATTTTCTCTGAAATTCAGTTTATCCATCAAATGTGGACAATTCTGGTACCTCCTTCATAAGGGCTATGCAGGGGATTAAATAAAATAATTTCATCGTATTAACTAAGGTGAAAGAAGCATGTGAAGTGCTTAGTATTTTGGTATACAGTAAATGTTCCATAAGTGTTAGCTTTTATTACAGTCTTATTCAGAAATGATAATGTAGCTGGAGATCAGCATGAACATTAGAATTTTTGAGTGTTGCTCATTAATTAGATTTTCCCATTAACTTTTTTTTTAATTTTTAAAAAATGTTTATGTTTGAGAGAGGGAGACAAAGCATGAGCAAAGGAAGGTCAGAGAGGCAGGAAGACACAAAATCTGAAGCAGGCTCTAGGCTCTGAGCTCTCAGCACAGAGCCTGATGCGGGGCATGAACCCACAAACTGTGAGTTCATGACCTAAGCTGAAGTCAAACGTTTAACCGACTGAACCACCCAGGTGCCCCTATTCTCATTAATTCTTAAAATTATATTTAAAAATGTTTATGGTTCATGGGGAAACCATGATATCATTCAAAATCATCCATTTGCTCTTGGTTTATCCATGTTCAGACCAATATCCAAGTTCTCTGCTTCCTGGGCACACAGCTGAACTACATTTCCCAACTTCCTCTGCAATTAGGTGAGGCCATGTGACCAGTTCTACCCAATAAAATGTGAGAAGAGTACTGAATGTGTAATGAAGCCAATGGACCCTGTGAGAAGGTCTGGTTCCTAAGAACTCCTGAGCAAACATTCTCTTCCCTTACCTGCCACCTGGATGTGAAAAATCAGGGAAGAACTCAGAGGCCCTAGAACAAGGTGGATCTATTCTATATGACAAGGAACCTGGATTCCTCATCTGCACTTGATATGGTCTGTAGCACAAACAAGAACGAAACTTTTACTGGCCAAGTGACTGGGGGGTCAGCAATGTTATTTGCTCAGGCAGTGAGCAGACCCCAATCTGTCCTTTTCCCTTCCCGAAGACATGACTCTAACATATTTTAGTAACAATAATAGCTAATACTTTTACCGTGTGCCAAACACTACTCAAAGTGCTTTACATCTAGTAGTTCTTCAAATTCTCTCAACAACCTCATGAGCTAGGTGTTTTTTTCAGATGAGGAAAGCGAAACAAAAAGATTTCGATAGTTTAAGGACAGCCAAGGTAAGCTGGTGAACCGGTGCAAACGGTAGTTTAGCCCTTGAGTTGGCATTTCTCAACAGCTAGTCTGCACTGCCTTTTCAATATAAACGCAACACAGTGCGCACACACCTTGGAGATTATTCACCCGGGTGTTGTGTAAGGCCTGTCCAGGCATAGCTGAGAAGAAGACTGGTTGTCAGTAAGTGTCCTCTAAGCTCCCTTTTGTATCTCATCCCACTTCCCAGGCCTCCCAGTGGAAGGATCCCATCTGGCACAGTCCATAAAGTCCCTGACCTTCAATTCTCCTTATATGAGAATGTCTCTGGTTCTAAGACCTCTTTTTCTTGGCATCCTGCTCACTGACAGTTGATCACTCTGCAGTTTGATGCTTTACTCAAGGTCGTCCTTCTCTCAGGTTATCTTTTTATTGTAATGGATGTTTGAACATAGGCCTTCAAGAGATAGGGAGGTCATCTGAACTGGCCATTTGATTGCCGACAGTTTCCAAACCTCTCCAGCTAGGTGAGGGAGCCATGTTTGTTTTCGTGTGGGTAACGAGCAGTCCTTGGCAAACTTCAGATCACAGCATGCGGGAACCCCTTTAGCACACGACACATCACATTAACTACAAACGATAAAACACATCCCCTTGTTTCTGGGCATGTCTGCAACACCATCCTTTTAGCACTGTTGTCTCTGCGATGCTATTTAGAAAAAGCAATCACAGTGATCTTAGCACACAGTTAGGCGGAAAGCTGGCCATGACAGACTGGCTTCGATACCATCCAGGGATATCTTATCATTACAAACCAGGTCATCTTTAATGGAGTTCTTTAGGCCATACTATATGGCCACTAGGAATATGCCCTCTTATAAGGATCTCATTCTGTGGAAAATTTACCTGTGAAAATATTTCATGGCCTAAATTCCAGCCATGCTGTAGGAAAATATCAGTTTATCCAAATAAGGCACATCCCTGTACTGTATCCAAATCAGAGGTAAAAGAACAAGCCAGCAAGTGACTTTGCCCAAGTCAAATGTCCCTGTCTTTAAGGTCCAGATTACTCAAGGGAATTCCTTGTGAAACAATCATTCAGAAGAAACCATTTCAAAGCATGCACCTTTACTACAGATTTAGTTACTTGGTGAATCTTTTTTTAATGTTTTCATTATTTAATTTATTTTTGAGAGGAGAGACAGAGAGCGAGCAGGGGAGGGGCAGAGAGAGGGAGACACAGGATCCAAAGCAGGCTCCAGGCTCCGAGCTGTCAGCACAGAGCCCAGTGCGGTGCTCGAACTCATGAACTGACATCATGACCTGAGCCAAAGTCAGACGCTTAACTGATGGAGCCACCCAGGAACCCCTTGATAACTTTTACTGTACATTATAAAGAGAAATAGAATCTAGAAAAATGTATTTAGTATCAGGCTCTGTACTAAGCGCCAGCATGTTTTATCTAGCCAAACATTTACTATGACCCTCTGAAAGATGTTTTACTCCCAACCCTATATGGAGGAGAAGTCAGGCTGGGAGAAGCTGAGTGAGTTAAGCAAGGTTACATCCTTAGTAAGTGGCAAAGCCAGTATGTGAAAGCACGTGAATGCTTAACCACCACCATACTGTGTATAACCAGAGACACCTGTTTTGATACTTAGCTGCTGGACGTTCTTCTGTTCTCCTTCCTCCATCTTGGTGGTCAGATTTCTAGAAATAACCCAGTCGCACGATCACAAGCTAAACATACTGTACAGTTAGAATTCAGCTTCTGACTGGAGAATGTTAAAGTTCTACAAATAATACTGCCTTTTCTCTGAGATACAAGAGAGAAGTGTCAAATCTCTACTTTATAAATAAACCACCAAATGCTCGAGAAGAACGTAGTTGGGCATGTTGCCTGCGCTTGTGCAGCAGATCGACAGGAATGCCTGACACGTGGTCTAGAATCCACGTCCGCCAGGCGAGCGCTGGGCAACCGTCGCACACCATGTGTGGCTCACGAATCGGCCTTTAAGAGAACGTCCTCGCAAAATCAAATCATGTAAAAAGAGTTGTTGCACGTTTCCTCTGTTTCAGGCAGAGATCTGAGACCAAGGGAGGCTGCGCTCCTCCCCTCGGGATATATAAAAGAAAACACTGAAACAAGTACTGTGTCTTCATCCAAGTTCATGAATTCGCTCCTAAACGAATTAATAGCTTCAGGAAAACACCCACTTGGCCTCTAAACTGACCCTTCACGATCTCAGCACCACGGTATGTAGAGCAAGACGTTATCAGTGTTTGGCTTCTGGTCCTGGTTCTGTTGTATTTGGCAAAGGTACCTGTCTACTCTTTCCCTGTTAGACGGGTAGAAGGATGAGTTAATGTCAGGGAAGTACAGTGTCTTAGGTTGAAAAACACCTCTTTAAATGACACGTTAAATCACCCTGACAGACTGAAGACATCCTTAAGAATAACCACGAAGCATGTTTTTATAAACTGGTATAGGAAGCAAAACTGTCAGGCAGGAGGAGTTCTCAGCATGGGAGGCAGCCCTTCGAGACCTTTCAGGCCCGGGCACGGTGGGCCACCGTGGTTTCCTAGCAGGGGTCGTATCACCGAGGACACGTTACCTGTGGCTAGGCCCCCGTGCCGGCACTGCCTCGTGCCTGGGTACACACACCCACACAGGCCGGAAAAACCGGAGGTGGGAACCACACGAATAGGAAAGTGAGGAACGTACTGACCTCTGTGCTGAGAGAAGGGGCCACGTCAAACATGCCAGGGGGCCCGCGGGGCAGAAGTGGCCGGAAAGATAGTCCCTGATGGCTTGGGATATTTATTTATTTAAAAATTTTTTTTTTAATTTATTTCTAGGAGAGAGAGAGACAGCATGAGCAGAGGAGGGTCAGAGAGAGAGGGAGATACAGAATCTGAAATAGGCTCCAGGCTCTGAGCTGGCAGTCAGCACAGAGCCTGACGCGGGGCTCAAACCCACGAACCGCGAGATCATGACCTAAGCGAAAGTCGGACGCTTAACCGACTAAGCCACCCAGGCGCCCCTGGCTTGGGATATTTAAATGTTGTGGGCTAGGGAGTGTGAGTATGTGTACGGGGAGGGGGTGTCCACAACCTTAGGGATAAAAAAGCACCGTTGCTAACCTAAAAGTAGTGGTCCTAATGGACCGATCACAGCAATGCTAATGCAAACACGTCAGCAAAGGGCTATTGAAGAACCCAGGGTTGTGGATCTGTTTTCCCAAACTAACTGCCTCCCCACTGACTATTGTCACAGGCACGGCCCTGGAAGAGAGCCCTTAAGCTGGTCCTGCCTGTAAGACACTGAACTTGGTTCATCATTTTACCTTACATCTAGCCCAGCTCTTGGCATTCAGAAGGCACTGCCCGCCCCCCACCCCCCGCCTGCCGTTTGCCCGGGACCCACCTGGTTTAGCCCTGAAAGTCCTGTCCTGGGCCCCCAGAAATGCCTCGGCCTTGGGCACACTGGGTCAGCTGGCTACTCTAAAGGTAACTCACGTTGGATCTTTTTCATGCCTTAATGGACAGGTGGTTCGATTTGTTCTTTGCTTCTTTTTCTTTTCAAGCACAACACTTTTAGACGAAGTAATGGTTTTGTGAGAAGCAGAATACTGAAACTATAGTTTTGAATAGTCTATACGCTGCACCACACAGAAAGTGCCAAATCCAAACATGTAAAATGGATTTTAAAGTCATATAAGGCAATCTCTTGTCATTTCTTTGACATTCAGATGTGCTATTTTATAATCTATTTGATGGTGCATTTGAAAGCAATACTCTTTCAAGTCAAATTTGCACAAAGCTTTACCAGCTGTAGTTTGAGGAAATTTTTAACCCTGGGAAGCCACTGAGCCAGGTGGTGGCCGCCCATGTGGCTCTGGGCCCCTGAGGGGGGTGGAGGGAGGCAGACATCAACAGAACCTATGACTAACCCCAACCTCCAGGCTCCCCTTACCAATACCTGACCCCTCCCCTTCTCCTTTTTTCCTCAAGAAACGCCAACTTCCCGACCTGTTTCTGCTGTTCTCTTGAGGACAAATCAGACCACGCCCTCCTCCTTCTGGCACAGCACGGCTCGGCGTAACCCCCGGAATGCTTCACCAAGAGCCTGTCTCTGCGGGGTCGTCTCTGACCCCAGGAGGCCGGCCTGAAGGTGCTCTTTCACTCAGTTTACTGCTGACACAGTGTCAGGCTGCCTGGGGTTTCCCAGTGATTATGTGGGGACTTTGAAAAGTCATAGAACCTGATTTCCTTCCGTGGGTGTTTATACACGCTAACCGTTGACGAAGGTCAGGGATCCGAAAAAGAAAATGTATTAAAAAAAAAAAGTTTCAATTCCAAAGTGATATTCCCACTTGAACGTCAGCACAGTCCTTTCCTCCAGAGCTGGGGGGTGGGGGTCTGGGACAAGGACAGGCACCACCGGACACTGGACCATTCCTGGCTGGAATGGCTTTCCTCTATGCAGGGCTGTGATGCCCAGTTCAGAGGCCTCAGAGTGGAGGTTCCAGAAGGAAGGGCGTGGAAAGTACCTGTGTCCCACCAGCTATTTTCATTATTATTAATGAGCTCACTAAGTGAGTTCTTACTTAACTCACTGAGTGTCTCATAAAAAAATCGACTTCTCTTGCTTGTCACATCTCACTTTGCTACAGTTGAGCCCATGGACTGCTGGCCCAAGGCCCTGGGACGGCATATGCTGCGATGTACCTCTAACACATTTCCAGAACCCCCCGTCCCATGCAGAATGCTACCGCAATATTCACAGCCATGATTCCCGTGTACTAAGAAGTCCTTGGTCAGATGCCCTGCATGCCACCCTTCCCTGAGAAATCCTACACTACAGGAAGCCATCCATATTACAGTCAACCCAGCATGGCCCAGATACGCTTGGCCACAGGGTCCAATCTGCACCTGAGACTTATTATCCTGCAGCATATTTTGGGAAACTTGCTCACCTAAGGTATTCACAGAATGAAAAACAGTCTCTTTTCCCCAACTAGCCTATGAATCTTGTTAATGGATGAAAAGCGGTGAGCAAAACTTAGACTATTTCCCATAGATTAATCCTTTTCATCAACAAACTGAATTCTTAAGAAAGATATGGGGCACCTGGGTGGCTTAGTCGGTTAAGCATCTGACTTCAGCTCAGGTCATGACCTCATGGTTCGTGGGTTCGAGACCCGTGTCGGGCTCTGTGCTGACAGCTCAGAGCCTGGAGCCTGCTTCAGATTCTGTGTCTCCCTCTCTCTCTGACCACCCCCTGCTCACACTGTCTCTCTCTCAGAAATAAATCTTAAAAAACATTTAAAAAATTAAAAAAGAAACAAAGATAAAGAGGAGGGATAACTTTTAAGGAACAATGCTTAATCATTTGTAAAAGATATTTTGCTTTTAAAACTTACCCTAAATTTTGAAGAAGAAAAAAAATCCTTGCCCAGCAAAGCATCCCATTCTCTACCAGAATTTCCCAACAGCTCACCCTACCAACAGGGCTCAGCCCTACTAAACATTACAGTGAAAATTCCTGGCATCTCCCTTCCAAGAAGAGTAACTTTTAGATCAAGAACCTCCAAATACAGTTTTTTTGAGATTTTCTGGTCTGAAAATCATACTAAGAAATCAATCCTTAAGCAGCTACCTTTCCAAAATAGAACATAATTAAAAAACTAAAAGTGAAACAAAAACTATTAAAAAGTTATTAAAAGGTTGCTGTCACAGATATAAACTTATGGTCTCAGTGGAAATACTGATAGTTTTCCATTTGTAAATAAATATTATTTCTATTTATAGATATACTACTGTGCTGTTATAAGGTCCCCAAAATAGTTGTGCAGTGAGGTAAAAAAATATTTCTAGATCATAAATAAGTCAGGGGCATCTGGGTGGCTGAGTTGGTTAAGAGACCAACTTTGGATCAGGTCATGATCTCACAGTTAGTGAGTTTGAGCCCCACGTTGGGATCTGTGCTGACAGCTCAGAGCCTGGAACCTGCTTCAGATTCTGTCTCCCTCTCTCTCTGCCGCTCCCCCACTCATGTTTTCGCTCTCTCAAAAATAAACAAACATTATTTTTTTCATTTAAAATTTAAAAAAATATATAAGTGATATCCTTTCCAAAAAATTCAGTAACAAAAGTCAACTATCAAATTGTCAGTTAATGGTTCTAGGGGTAGTTACACACAAGGAAAAAGTAAAAATAAAACCGGATTATATTAAGTCAATAAGCGGATTTGTGGAAGTGTTCTAATCATCCAGGGAAACAGTTTAAGAATGAAAAACAAATTTTAATAGATTTATTTAAAACTGGTGCAAGAGGAGCTGGAGGCAGTAAGACTCCAACAAAGGTTAAAGTGAATTTGAATTACTATTCATGCTTCAGGTTTCCAGATTTAAAATGAGGATAAGGATGCATTCTACCAGGAGAGCAATGAAAAATCTGGACTATCGAGATACTGAAAACACACCAACACCTACCTAACTTAACTGAAAAGAGAAATTTAACCAGTTGAGATTACTTTCAATGGGTACACTTGAGTGGTTCGGTCAGTTAAGCATCTGACTTCGGCTCAGGTCACCATCTCCCAGGTCAGAAGTTCAAGCCCCACACATTCAGTCCGGAGCCTGCCTGGGATTCCCTCTCTGCCCCACCCCTACTGTCACTCATTCTGTCTGTCTCAAAATAAATGAAGATTACTTTCAGCCTACCTTCCAAATGACGAAACATGTCTAGCTACAACTGAACGCGTAAGTAGCCAATTTCTTAATGCTTCCAACCTCGATGCAATCTCACTGCTGCTTTGGTGGGCCCCTAGCTGGCCATCTTGATGGAGGGGCTCCACCAACCTGCCCTCTTATTCCTGTGTCTCTGATGGATCAGTCTAGCAGCAAGTAGAAAGCCTTCCTCTTACTCATGTTAAGGCTTGTGATAGATGGTATCTTCAGATGTCCTTCAGGCAGGTAAATACTCATTCCACTTTTTTTTATTTATTTATTTATATATTTTTTAATGTTTTATCTATTTCTGAGAGAGAGGCAGCATGAGCAGGGAAGGGTTAGAGAGAGAGGGAGACACAGAATCTGAAGCAGGCTCTAGGCTCTGAGCTAGCTGTCAGCACAGAGCCCGATGCGGGGCTAGAACCCACGAATCACGGGATCATGACCTGAGCTGAAGTCAGACGCCCAACCGACTGAGCCACTCAGGCGCCCGTCCATTCTTTTTTTAAAAATATTTATTTTTGAGAAAGATAGAAAGCACATGAGAGTTGGGGAGGGGCAGAGGAAGGACAGAGAATCCCAAGCAGACGCTATACTGTCAGTGCAGAGCCTGATGCAGGGCTTGAATCCATGAACTGTGAGATCATGACCTGAGCCGAAACCGAGAGTCAGATGCTTGACCCACTGAACCACCCAGGTGCTCCACTCACTCAATCCATTTTTTTCTTTCAATTTTTTTTTTGAAGTTTGTTCATTTTTGAACAAGAAAGAGAGACAGAGCGTGAGCCTGGGAGGGCAAAGAGCGAGGGAGACACAGAATCTGAAGCAGACTCCAGGCTCTGAGCTGTCAGCACATAGCTTGACACGGGGCTTGAGCTCATGAACTGTGAGATCATGACCTGAGCTTAACCAACTGAGGTTGGACGCTTAACCAACTGAGCCACTCAGGCGCCCCCACTCATTACATTCTTAAATCACAGCATAGCCGTCTATGTTGGAAGTTCTACCAGAGAAGAACAATTGGCTCGACAAGCTAATTAAAAATGAGGTCTCTGTCTTGATATCCTGATACCCTGGACTCTCTAAATTAGCTCAGGTCTTGAAGACGGTTCATTCAAACCCAGCTCTCACCTACTACCCTGGATAGCTCTCCAAGCTATTAGAAATACCTATCTTAATAACACATGTAGCAAGAGAGGCTGAAACAAGGCTGTTGCTTACTCTTTCCCTGGCCTGATATATACATGATCCCAGGCGGAGCCCCGAGGCCATAGAAGGAAGAAAGGGTGAGGATTACACTGGACACTAGGATTGAAAAGGCTGCTGTACAACTCTAAGAGAAAAGGGTGGTCTTTGCCAGAGACCTTGCAGAGCAGCCCAGATATCACTCTTGGTGGACCGGCCTGCGCTGGGCCCAGGAGGGATGCGCAGAACTGACCAGAGGCCCTGCCCGGTTCATGCGTGATCTGGAGTGGTGAGCCCTCCATACATGTCAAAGACTTTTATCATTACTATTGCTAATTGCAGTAAAGGCCAGTGAGCTCAGGGTACAGAAAAAAAAAGGACTCTGTTCAGGGAAAACCCGTGTATTCTGCTGATTTACTAGGGGATTTCTGGAGATGCTTAAAAAATGTAAAGGTCTGCTCTGTGGTCCTGGGCAAGTCACTTCCCCTCTCTGTGCCTCAGTTTCCTCATCTGGAAAAAGATGCTTCATCGCATCATTTAGCAGATTAATGAGATTTAGCAGATTAATGAGTTAATATCTGCAAAGGACTTAAGGCAGACCTGGCACACCATGAGGGCTATATAACTTGGTTATTTTAGCATCGTTGAGACAGAGAAAAGCGCTGTTCTCAAATAAGTTCAGTAGGAAAGAAAAGCCTATTTACTTCACTAACATTAATGACTCAACTAGTACTAATCATCCCTTTTGCTGCGAGTTCAATTTTTATGGTCATATCTTTAAAAGCTTTTTAAAAACAGATATAATTCTGGATTTCTACAGAGTTGGTTAAATGTTAAGATGCTTCCAGATATATTTTTGATTCCGTTGCGACAAGAGAGACTAACGTTCAAAGAGACGAATGTGGGTCTCTGGTGAATTGTTAGAATAACTTGGGCGAGTCTGTACCACTGTAAGAGGAAATCCCAGGAGCGCCTGACCGTCAGAGCCCGCGGCCAGCTCAGTAGAGCACTCTTTGAAATGCTTCTCAAATCCGGCACTACTGACTTTGAAAACCAATTTTACAATCAACTTCTTGATCCTTCCCCTAGCTTGGTGTGCTGGTGATAAAAGCAGCATGGGTCTACACTCTACCCTAGCAGGCATCCCGCGCCGCTTACCATCGTTTAATTTCAAGCCTTCGGGAAATCCAGAAACACCCATACAGTGTTACTATGAATTTTTGGCTTGTGAGATTCTGGCAGATGATCCTGCTGGCTGTGAATTACTTTTCCTGTTTGTCTTTCTGCTTAACCAGTCGCCCTCTTTGTCTCCTGCTGGAATTACGGAATCATGATCCGGGCAATCGCATCCTTCTCGGACAGACAGGGGGTACCTATCCCTTGGGCAAGCCTGGAGGGGAGGGGTGTGGCGGGAAGGGGGGGGGATGCAGCTGGAGGGCCCACTCCTGCCTGAGGCACAGTAGAGTAGACAGAGGGGAAAGCCTCCAGCACCAAACAGCTGGTCCCCGAGGGCTGTTTGCTTCACTCCAGTGGGATTAGGTTATTTGGCAGATGGTGCTTTGCATGCTTTCTGATAAAGGACAGTTTAGAAACAGTTTATGTTTTCAACGTATCATTTAATGAACACAACAAAAACACTCCAGGGTGTGAATTCTTCTGCCAGTGTATACAAACTGCAGATGTGCCCGGGCAGGAACCCAGCCCAAACCCTTCCCAGCCCCTAAGGTGTGCAGATGTTGACCACTGAACAGAACTGCTATCCACGTCAAGACAACGAACCCCAAAGGCCTGACTGCTGGGGGGCTCGGGTGTTTGTAAAGAGCTTGAGAATCTCTTACAACAATAACCCAAATGAGAAACTAATCATAAACATCTGAGCAAAGAGCCTTCAAGTGATTTTGCCCTAACTATCCAAATATATCTTCACTTCGCCTTTTTGAGCAAATTGAGCCTGGTGCCCTGTTAGTTTAACACAGGGGAAAGGTCTTAAAAGTAAAGTCTGAGATGTATCAGGGGGTTGCCATAGCAACCACGGCACATTTTTTTCACTTTCTGATTCGATATCAACCTAAGTGCTGAACTAGGAAACATACCGACTTACTTTTCACCTCTGGAAAAGCAAAGATTTTATGCTATTTCATTCTAATCCTTAGAGAGGAGTGAAGGCAGGTAAAAAGGATACTAACATAGATAGTTAAAACTTCATAACTTGGGGGTGCCTGGGTGGCTCAGTCGGTTAGGCGGCCGTCTTCGGCTCAGGTCATGATCTCACGGTTCGTGGGTTCAAGCCCCGCATCAGGTTCCGTGCTGACAGCCAGCTCAGAGCCTGGAGCCTGTTTCAGATTCTGTATCTCCCTCTCTCTCTGTGACCTTCCCCTGCTCATGCTGTTTCTCTCTCTCTCTCAGAAATAAATAAAACATTAAAAATTTTTTTAAAAAACTTTGTAACTTGAACGCACCCGTGCACACACAGCTGGGGCTTACTGTCCGACTTGGGCCTCTTAAAGCACAGAATACCAGCGTATTCTGTAGCCTGAATTCTTAAGAGTTTTATCTGTTAAGAACAAAAACCAGAAAGATTCCTTTTTAAAAAAACAGTCTTGAGCATAAAAAAAGCGCTTTTGTTTGGTTCTTTTTTCAAGGCTGCATAGATTCTGATGCAGACTAGAAAATGCCAAGCTCTAGATTTTCATTTTCCTAGAAGAATCGACAAGAGCCTGGACAACAGAATGAAAGCCCCAGTGTAACTCACTGCAGCATGTCATTCTTAACATTCTAATTCTGCACCTTAAATAGGGAACTTTGTGCACATGGTGCATGTCTGTGGAACCCAACATTTATGCTGACCTTGGAAGGAAATATTTGCCATCAGAGGGAGGAGCTCCTGCCTTGACTCTCAAGTACCATTTCACCACTTGCAGGATGAACCAGAGAAAATGACCTGTATCTGGCCTTTTTTGTGATCTGATGTAATAATGTGCAGGCTGGCCTCATCTGAGATATTTAGCCAAGGCCCTCCATAAATGTCACTAAACCCTTCTGAGAATAAGCAAGAGAATAAATGAGAAGCTGTTAAATGCTTTATTAGGGGAGGCTCTTGCCATATAAACAATGGGTGGTAACATGTTGCTTTCATCCCAATCGCACCCCCCATAATCTAGTTTGCTCGAAAGAGATTCCAATGTTCTTTTAGTTTCACAAAGTGGAACATCTGGCTACAGCAGGGAATTCCCCCAACACTTTTGTAAGATAGTTTATTTTTTCCTCTTACTGTATCCAAGATGCATGATTTAAAGATTTCTAAGAAGGAATGCTCTGTCATTCCGGCAGGAAGACTGCACCCACCGTTTCCTATTTTGCCCTAGGACAGAACCACATCAAGAAGGAACCACAATTTCTTAGGAAGACAGTGAATGTTACACACAAATAAATCACAAACATGGGTTATTCTTTTCTAGATTCAGACCTCAACCAAATTCTGAGTTTTCTAACTGGGTTTTTACCAGCTAAATTTGGAATAGATTATTATAGCTGCAAGGTACACTGAACTGTGTATTTCTGATTTGTGAATTACATATTTTTTAAATTTTTTAATAGTTTATTTACTTTTGAGATAGAGACAGAGCATGAGCAGGGAAGGGGCAGAGAGAGAGGGAGACACAGAATCTGAAACAGGCTCCAGGCTCTGAGCTGCCAGCACAGAGCCTGAAGCGGGGCTCGAACCAACGAAATGCGAGATCATGACCTGAGGCAAAGTCGGACGCTTAACCGACTGAGCCACCCAGGTACTCCATGTGAGTTATATTTTTATTATGTATCCTATCTGTTATTTTCCTTTTTAAACTTTTAAATTTTTTAAAATGTTTTATTTATTTTGGAGAGAGAGAAAGAGAGAGAGAGACTATGAGCAGGGGTGGGGCAGAGAGAGGGAAACAGAATCCACAAAGCAGGGTCTAGTCTCTGAGCTGTCAGCGCAGAGCCCGATGCAGGGCTCAAACCGGTGAACCATGAGATCATGACCTGAGCCGAAGTCGGACGCTTAACTGAGCCACCCAGGCACACCTCCTTTTTAAAATTGTAAATTAAAAGAATTTTAGAAATGGCTCCATTGAGGTATATTCAACATACATATTTAAGTGTTTGTAAGTTTATTTACTGAGAGAGGCAGTGCATGCACACAGATGGGGGAGGGGCAGAAAGGGAGGGAGAGAATCCCAAGCAGGCTCTGCACTCTGAGCACTGAGCCCAATTCGGGGCTCAAACCCATGACCTAAGCCAAAATGAAGAGGTGGACACTTAACTGACTGAGACACCCCGGCGCCCCGTGATCAGAACTTTTAAGGTCCACTGTTACTGACTTTCAAATACACAGCACAGTGCTGTTGACTCTGGTCTCCTAATGGATACCTGGGTTGCTATTTTCAAGCATAGGTAGACGCTGATGAATCTGCATAAGATGGTTTCTAGAAATGACAAATAATTTGGTTTAGTAAGTACTACATCTTTTTTTTTTTTAAGTGTTCTTCAAAATCCTGATTTATCAGGTTAAAGGAGTCCCTGCTGGCTTTCTAATGATGCCCAGGCAGCTTCATCAGAGTCTGTCCCAAAGGAAAAAGTGTCCTGACACCTAAAGACAGTGAAGGCAGGGCTGCTGGTAGAGACAGGACTCTCGATCTCGAGGTGGTGAGTTCGGGCCCCACATTGGGGGTGGAGATTACTTAAAAATAATACACTTAAAAAAAACAATAACAGACCTACATATTGTATGACTCCATTATATGCAATGTCCAACCAAGGCAAATGTTCAACAAAAGTACAAAAATCAAAATAAAACAGATAAGTGGTTGCTTAGGCTTGGGAACGCATGTGCAGATGAACTGTACATCCTTTGTACAAACACAAAAGAACTTTTTGGAGTGATGGAAATGTTCTAAAACTGGATGGTAGAGATAGTTATACTTGATAAAGTCACTAAATATCATTGAAATGTAACATGAAATGATACAACAACAACAGCCTACCAAAGTGCGTCCTAAAAGGTGACCCGAGGCCTCTACAGCAATGGAAGAGACAGGATTGGTTCCCATGGAGAGGAGCCTCAGAAAAAGACCTCACAGCAGCTCCAAATTAGTATGTTCTTTGGTTTTATATAACTTGACAGGCTAACATCTTAATTATGATTTTTTCTTCTTTACCCCATAGCATATGCCAGGAACTTTCCTAAAAGTTCTAAGGGAAAATGTATATGACTACACGTTTAAGGAAACTAGTTGTCGCTACTGACTTTACACTCATTAGTTAGGACAGGGCAAACACAGTGTTTAGAGAGATGAAGAACCAACGTACGGACGTTTTGTTAAGGAAAAAAAAAAAAAGAAAGAAAGAAATAGCACACTTCTTCCACTGGGACAAACAAGGGATCCAAGGAGAAATAATGAAAGTGTAAGATATGTGATATTTCATTTTTCTAAAAAATTTTTAATGTTTATTTACTTTGGAGAGAGAGAGAGAGGCAGACTACAAGTGGGGGAGGGACAGAGAGAAAGGGAGACCCAGAATCCAAAGCAGGCTCCAGGCTCTGAGCTGTCGGCACAGAGCCTGACGTGGGGCTCGAACCCACGAACCGTGAGATCAGGACGTGAGCTGAAGTCAGATGCTTAGCAGACTGAGCCACCCAGGTGCCCCCAGATATGTGATATTTCTCTTTTAAAATTTATTTTTTTTAATTGGGGTAAACTATCCATAATATAAAATTGACCATTTTAACAATTTTTGATGTGTGAAATTTGGTGGCATTAAGTACACCCACACTATTGTACAACCATCAGCACCGTCCGGTCCACCTCCAGGACTTTTGTCAATGCACAGAACTGAAACCCTGTCCCCACTCAACACCAGCTCCTAATTCCCCCTTGCCCGCAGCCCCTGGCCACCACCACTCTTTCCGTCTCTATGGATCTGACGGCTCTAGGGACCTCCTGAGTGTAACCATATATTATTTGTCCTTTGGTGACTGGCTGATGCCACTTAGCATAAATGACGTCTTGGTTCATCCATGTTGAAGCCTGGGTCAGTATGAAACAATCTAGCTTGCCCCAAATCCTAGAATTCCAGAATCTGGTGCCAATTCTGAAGCTCTAAGAAAAACGTGATGGGGCACCTGGGTGGCTCAGTCGGTTAAGCATCCAACCTTGGCTCAGGTCACGATCTCACAGTTCGTGGGTTCGAGCCCCATGTTGGGCTCTGTCCTGACAGCTCAGAGCCTGGAGCCTGCTTCGGATTCTGTGTCTCCCTCTCTCTGACCCTCCCCTGCTCATTCTGTCTCTCTCTCTCTCTCTTAGAAATAAATAAAACATTAAAAAAAGAAAGAAAGAAAAACGTGATGGGCTAGTGCTTTACGAAGGGATAATGAACGTGGAGCAGTTTCTAGCCCCCCCGCCCCCCACTGGGAGAGAATAAAAGGCTAACTAGATAGATGTGTTTGCTACAATCAGATGAACTCCTAGGTATCGATACATAGGAAGCTATTTATTGTGAGGAAATGTAAAATTTCATTTCAGCCTGCTCTGTTTAAGGCAGGCTGGCCAACAGCTGATCAGTGTCCTCTGCGTAATACTGACGTCACCTGGGAGCTGTCTGAGGCTGGGCTGCCGACTTCTCGCTGGGCGGCCAGTCTCGCCCACCATCCCCTCGCCCACCAGTCCTGAAGGTGCTGCTGGGTTCCAGCCACGAGCAAGCCACATTCAAAGCTCAGCTCACTGGCAGGTCTGAAGGCCAAGGACAGAGATCAGTTCTGACCAAGCAACACCCCAAGCAGACCAGCCTGGGGGTGGGGGTCCATGACAGGTTAGCAACATATTACTGTTGGCGTATAGGTCACAGAGAAACTGGCCTGCAGAGTGTCAAAGCCATTAGTCTGCAGCACCCTGAGAAAACACTCAGCTAAGTTTCCTGGGTTAGACTTGGGACACACGGAGCTTGGCATGAGGCGGGGTGCGGGGGTGCTCAAGTCCAGGCTGATGGTCAACACTGAAATGTCCCCTTCATTTACTCAGTGCTCGGGAGCCATGACTGAGCAATCATGTGACCACCAGAGGTGCTCTCCTTCCCTTTCCTCTCAACAATGCCTAGAGCAGAATGTTCCGTACGTGCAAGGCGGAACACACAGAGGTCCCTGGACAGCACACCTGTTCCACCCAGTCACCTCCTGTATTCAGCGCCCTCCCCCCGCTGCGGTTCCACTGCGGCCCAGCGAAGTCTTGCCGAGGGCTTGGGGGTGAGAGGGTGTCGACACCGTGGCCAGAACACAAGTGATTAGAACATTCACACACTTTACTCCCTGCGTCTAGTAACTGTCTCCACCTCAGTAGCAGACACTCCCCATCCCGGGCTCTTCAGCTGCCTGCCCAACAGGTCCCTGGGCTTCTCATCTGTCTTCAGCACGCTAGACCTCAGTGCAGGAGAGCCCCTCCCGGCGACGATCGGGGGTCGACCAAAAACAGAAGCCGAGCTCATCCGAGAGCACCCGAGGAGGCCACAGAGCAAGAACAGATGGGGTTCAGAAGACTGAACCCCGAGGAAGAGGCAGGCGGGAGGGAACTCAGGAGTAAGGGGGGGGTCTCCCCCTCCTGCCCGGCCTCACGGCCCTCCGTCCCACCCACCACATGCCCTGGCTCCTGGTCTTGGCTTTCATTTCAAGGGAGGATACAGGCCATCACTCAAGGAGGACTAAGTAAAGGGAGGCAGTTAAGGCACTCCCGGCTTCCCCACCTGGCAATCCAGACAGCGCCTTTCAGACACAGCGGACACACAGTTCACGTCCTCGGGGAAGTAAACAGACCGCGATCTGCTTCAGACGCCTGAATGTGACCTTGTCTTAATGGATGTGATCCCTTCCTCTTACCCCTGTGAACCCATGGAGCAGGGACGAAGGGGAAGAGAGAGTGTTCTGGCATCTCCCCACCATCCTGCCAAGGTCACATTCACATCCCTCCCACGAGGGAACGAGTCTCTCGGCTGCAGAGCAGAGCAGCTTTATTCGCTGGGCTGCGGGATATCCCCCTCCGCACGTGCCTTAGTTGCCCTGAATTTGGGCATAAAGGCCTTTCTTTATTTTGTAATATCCCCAAGGCTGGCAGCCTCGGACCATCCTGCTGTCTGTCCGGTGTCTCTCTCCAGCCCGCTGTTTCTCTGTGTAATAAGCAAGCAGCCCCGCGTATTTCCTAAACACACGATTATGTTACATTTGCGAGGTTTCCCTGACCTTCCTTCTGGCCTAAGGTGTTTCGAGCTACATGTGCTATCTCAGTGCTTTCGCCAGACGTCTTGGCGACCAGCTCAAAAGCGGCCGTCAAACTTCTGTTCAGAAGTCCTTCAGGCTAGGGGCGCCTGGGTGGCTTAGTCGATTGAGCGTCCGACTTTCGCTTAGGTCATGATCTCGCGGTTCGTGGGTTCGAGCCCCGCGTCGGGCTCTGTGCTGACTGCCAGCTCAGAGCCTGGAGCCTGTTTCAGTCTGTGACTCCCTCTCTCTCTGACCCTCCCCTGCTCATGCTGTCTCTCTCTCTCTCCTATAAATAAAATAAAAACATTAAAAAAATTAAAAAAAAAAAAAAAGAAGCCTTTAGGCCGAAGAACGACAAGTGTGGTGCCTTTCAAACCACAGTCTTGTAAAACGAAGGGCCCCACACCCAACACAGTGCACGGCCCTCAGGGGCAGAGGGAGTCAGGAAACCTCAGCTGACAAGAGCGAAGTCATTACCATCGCACTTTCACGCACACTGGGGAGGGAAAAGGGGGAAGAAGTAGATACCTCCAAGTGGACGCGATATGTAGCCAGGAAAGAAAACAAAGATCGTTGAAGGGGGAAAAGGGCAGGTTGCTGATTCTGAAATAATACTGCCGTTGCTGCCGCTGCAGGCCAGCCGGGCTGGAGGACGCCCTTCCCGGGGAAGAAAGCAGAGCACCCTGTAATCAGGGGAGAGCTGCGTGTTTCAGCAAAGAAAACAAGTTCACAGCGCTGCTAGGAGAACAGAAAGGCTGTAATCAAGGAGGGTAGATAAAGGCTCCATCTGTCCCCCCGGGAGGCACCTCTGCGTTAGGCCGAGCTTCCGTGTCTGAGCCACATCGACGGCGGGGGCCAGCCCGCCGCCCCGCTGCCTGATCGGGTGGACCGGCCCGAGAAGCATCTGTTTATTTGCTGCCGATTGATATGGACCCGGTTCTTCCCACAATCTTGAGTTTCTCCTACTCAATATGGGACCATCTGCCTTCCAGCGACCACTGCTCTTTATGAGACCCCCATGGAAAACCAGTCAGAAATTCAGTAAGGATTTTTAACGTCCTTTTTTAAGTTTCACGCTCTGTTCCAAGAGGCAGAAAAACTTCAAGTGGTATTGTTGCACCTTTGTGTGATGAAGGAGTAGTAACTACTGGGAAGAAAATGATATTATGAGGAAAGGAGGTTATAAATTATTTTAATGAGCTGTTGGAAAGAAAAATAGCAATTTATCTCCCTCGACTCTCTCCCATAACCCATCCCTCCCCCGACCAAAATCTCCAAAAGCAAGCTAATAAACAAAAATACCTCAAAGAGGAGATAAAAGAAGAAAAATACTTTAATGCCTAGGAACTGTCCACTCCTGGAGAAAAAAAAACAAAAAAACAATTAACACACGCATCAGAAGGCCCTTGCTACATTTTGGGAGACGAGAGCATAGAAGCCTCGAGTCCCCATAAGATTAATTGTACGGTCCTCTCAGCCAGTCTGGTTGTGGGCTTTATTTTCAAAGTCCTACTCTCAGCTTTATGACAAATCCGTGCTTTACTTTTCTAAGACTTTTTCCCCTTTCTTTTAAAACCTGAATGCTGTCCCATTAAAAAAGGAAAAAAAAAAAACCCAGCTTATTTCAAACGACCTATAAATATTTTATATGATGCTAAGGGAAACCTCAAACAACACAAAACTATCAAAATGTTGCCATGGTTATGTAATCAATGATTTAATAAGCTCAGAGGGGAAACCGCTGCACGGAAGTACACATCACAGATCTGGGGGGAGAAGGACAGGGTTTTACTTTACAACACAGCGCTGTGTGTTAAAAACATACGGCTCGTGTTTCCACGCTTCCCCCTTGGGGCCTACCTGTCAACCTCAGTTGCTAAGGAACCGGCATAAACTAGAGATTGGATTCCTTCCTTGTAAACTTGGTACGGCAGGTACGTCCCAAATGCGTTTGCTTTTCCATCTTCTCATTTGGGTTACCAGGGGTGGGAGGGGGGGAATTCCAATTCTATTTTTTACCATCATCTCTCATTTTGTGTCACGGTAAGTGATGTGACACATTCAATATCCTTAAAGCAAAGGACTTTCCCCTCTTACAATTTTAAGTGTATAGAGCTAGTTCATAAAACTATTTGTTAAAGTAAAGGAAATCATTTGCATGGAAATTAACAGGTTATCAGGCTACATATTTGATGGAGGGAGGGCAGATGGGCTTATTAACAATACTGTTTGCTATTAGATTAATATTACTTCCAGGTTGCCTTCTGCTCAGGTCACATGCTAGGACATGTAATATGATATTGTTACTGCTGTGATATATAATATGGCACATTAAAAGCTTTTTGGCTTGATTGCGGCCCATTTTTTTGTTTGTTTATTTTTTGAGAAAGAGAGAAAGAGAGAGAGCAGGGTAGGTGCAGAGAGAGAGGGATAGAGAGAAAATCCCAAGCAGGCTCCATGCTGTTAGCACAGAGCCCGATGCAGGGCTCGATCTCACGAACTGTGAGATCATGACCTGGGCCAAAATCAAGAGTCAGACGCTTAAAGACCTGAGCCCTCCAGGCACCTCTGACTGTAGCCCATTCTGACCATAAGGAGTCGGCAGTGCATAAGCCTCTTTACTAGGAGACAACGGCTAATATCGTAAGGGCTTCTCGACAGCATTGCTGTGTGCATTGGGGCTACTCAGTCAACCCCAACCACAGTTGTGCAGGGTGATTCCTGCGCCCCAGGTGGAGATGCAGACTCGCCAATCACACAAGACTGCCCTCCTGCAAGATGCTACTTTAACGGTATTTGTGTGCCCCCTAAAGGAAGCCTGGTCTGGGGACTTCCAGGGCTGAAGGCAAGGGGCGTTAACCAGTAGTAGTCAGGGGGGCCTCCCCAGCATCCTTCCCCACCTGCTGGGGGCTAAGACCCCCTCAGCAGGCCGTACCATGTAGTACTCAAGTCACCCTGACTTTCTCCCTCAGGTGAAAACATCTCACCTCAAAGGGCATATTTTTGCATGTTTTCTTTCACCAGAAAATGCAAAAATAATTGTTTCTCAAGGGAGATGGTCTCATTGGGATCCAAATTAGGGCCAGTGGGCGGATCCGAGAGTCAAGTCCATGCCGCTAGCAATTCCCTCCCTGACACCATGCCAGATTCAACACTTGAGAGGGGCGGCTTTCCCCTCTGGGTGGCAAAGGGGGCCCCGAGCTGAGCTGGGCTGTGTGCAAGGCAGCGTGCTGAGGGAGGAACGAGTGAGCCCAGTTTGCCCTCCAACTGAGAGGGATGGATGCACTTCGGCTGATACAGGATGTGGGACAGGTGCGCTGACCTTGAGCTGATCCGTGGGCTTGCGACTGACCGTTTCAGGCAATCGTTAGTTCACTTCACCCATTCGCTTCTCCCAAGCGGGCTCCCCCTGTGCAGAGTGCCAAGGGGCAGGGAGGGGCCAGGGAGGCTGGGGACAGCGACTGCAGGTGGAATCCCATCGCAGCCCTGCCTCGGGGCTCAGCTCGAGGTAAGGTGGGGAGCCCGCGTGGCGTGGGGAGGAGGGGAGCCTCCAGGAAGGGCGGATGAGTGGACCCCTCTGCCTCTTCCAGAGCCTGCTGCCATGCAAGGGCAAGAGACTCAGGGTGGCAGCGATGCGGACGGCCTAATCTGAAACTAATGAGTGCTTGGAAAGGAAAAATAATCTTTAAAAAAAGACACCTGACTTATGAAAAGGTGCTGAAAAGCAAAGGAAACGGCGATGTCGGCCAGAAGGTGTGGCCAATTAAAGCCTAGCGAGTCCACACTGAGGGTTGTGTGTGTGCGTGTGTTTTAACATGATGATTAGATTTTAGGAAAGTAACAGTCGACAGCAGAGAGGCCAGGAGTAACAGTCGACAGCAGAGAGGCCAGGAGGCTGGGGTGGAAGCGGGGCGTCGTTTCGGTAAGGCAGAGTCCCATGCTTTGAACGTTCAGGGAAGAACAGAGCCCTGAATCCCAGGGGGACTGAGGGAGGCCTGCTGATGACACTGAACCCTACTAGTAAGCTTGCGCTCAGCTCAATGCTGAAAGGGAGGACCCATCTTCACCAGGACCCTCAGCCGGGGCCCGGGGCGGAGGCTGAGGACACAGAGACGCCCAGCACAGGGAAGGCGGGCCCCCCTGGCTGCGGTGCACGTGAACCACACGCTCTCGGCAGCTCTGACCTTTGCCACCGCTCTGCTCCAAAGCTGGACTCCGTGCCCCCTGGTGCTCAAGAGGACCTGGGACTCGGAAAGAAGCTGAAGTTCACCTCCAAGAGGCGGAATGAGGGCGGCCGGGCCCCGTGGGCTCTCAAGGCCAGGCACGGCCTCTACAGATGTCCATATAACAGATAACCCCCAGCCGGGCAGGGTTGGCCACGTGCCCCTGGGTTGCGGAACAGCTCGCTCACAGAATAATAAACTTTATAAACGGTGAAGTGAGCCCTCTACAAACGTGCGGTGTGCACCAGGCAAGGGGAAGGGGAATGTTCGTTGTGCCGCCTCCTGAAATAAGATTTTCTACTTCTGCTGAACTAAATAGAAAAAAAAAAATGGGTCCAGTATTTGGTTTTCTACGTAATCTAAGGCATCTGATTTGTCTTATGTTGGAGACGGCACAGCCAGTTCTCAAAAAGAAAAAAGTGTTGGGATATAATATATAGTTAGAGATATTCAGTTTACAGGATGGATATGGTCCAGTTATGGAGAATCTCTTTACTTCCCTAAATTCTCATCTACATTCTGAGCTTCCTAGTGGCTTATGGGTCTCTTAGTAGATGCTGCTTTTGCATTATTTTTCAAGAACGGGTCAATGGAATGGAGGCCGAAGCCTAAACCAATACAGGCAGGTGTCTTTCAGTCGTAGCCACCAGAACACACAGCAAGTTACTGTAATCACAGCTGATAAGTCACGTGAATCCAGAAGAGGCCTTTATTTTCTCATTTACCTTACTTATGGATGTATAACTGATGTGTATTATTTTATTAGTTTCACGTGAAACACAGTGATTTGACATTTGTATACATTGTGAATTGACGACCACAAGGCTAGTGACCATCTGCCACCACAGTTAATACAATATTACTTATTGTATTTCCCATGCTTTGATTGTTTTTAAGTTTATTTATTTTGAGAGAGAGAGACAGAGACAGAGAGAGAGCACAAGTAGGGGACAGGCAGAGAGCAAGGGAGGCAGAGGATGTGAAGTGGGCTTTCTGCTGACAGCAGAGAGCCTGACCTGGGGCTAGAACTCATAAACTGCAAGATCATGACCTGAGCCATTCAGATACTTCACTGACTGAGCCATCCAGGCGCCCCATCCAATGCTTTGATTTTAAGTTAACCCAGCCTCTACGGCCGGTGGTACCAACCTCCCTTACTCCCAGCCATCACCTTTCTTACACTATCAAACCAGCTGTTCTTCAAGTTAATTAAGACAAATGCTAGTTTTCAATATTACTGCTTATCCCAATTCCCACTATTCTAACAGCATGGTTTCCTACTACTCCTCATTGCAGATTTATAGGATTTTAAGAACATTAAGGGTTAAACAAATAGCTTCAGTGGAGTGGCCTGGGAGCCTAGCCACAATTTATAATATTCCTATAGCAAAATGTATTCTAAATGCATTTTATGAATTATAACCACACAGGAAGCTGCAGACAATGCTAAAAAAACACATAAACAAACACAAAGCCATTACAGAAAACCCCCTAGGTCAGTCCACTCTCTACTGTTTACCTAGCTAACGTTTAATAATACAGAAAGTGCAAACCGGGGAGCCTCATCCAATTTAATTCCAGATGGCATCTCTCTGCTGTCACCGGGCACCTGGTGCAATCTCATCCTTCACACAGCACCACGATGATGCAGGTAAAGTTCCTTCCCCCAAAGTCCTCAGGTACTCCACTGCCAAACATCCAGAGATGTTTTTGAATTTTCCACATCACTATTTCATTAAGGCAAATGGCTTAGAACCAGCTGCATTATAATAAAGCACTTTTACAGGTTGAAAGAAAAATGGATATTCATAGCATTTGCATTTAGGTAAAAATGCAAGAAGCTCTCATTTAGGAAGAAGACTGTAACTAACTTGTCCTGGGAAGGGAAGGAGAAGGGAGGGAGGAATGGAGGGAGGGAAAGGGAGCAGGGAGGAAGGTGGAGAGAGCCGGACACACAGAGGGACAAGAGACAGACGCACAGACACTAAGTATTCATGTAGCTCCCACCATTTTGCATATTTTATACGTCAGGCAAGCAATTTCAAACACTGCCCTAAATTCACGAACACATGAACATGAATGAAATGCAACTTGTTCTCTTCCCTTGGAACCAGCTGTTGTAAAGTCTGGTGGCATCGCCCTGCCCTCTCGCACCCTGTGGCCAAGCCCACATGATTCTAGAAGGTGTTTCCTTTCGGTTCTCCCTCCCTGCCCCAGCCCTACTCTAGGCCATCTCTCTGCTGGTTTCCTTGCCACGGCTGCGCTCGCCTCCCTCTAATGCATTAGCCATGCTGAAACCAAAATTATCTTTCAAACATGCAAACCCAAGTACCCCACACCCCCACGAGGAACCCTTCCAAGGTTCCACTGCGGTCAGGATCAAAGCCAAACTCCTTACCCGGACAAACCAAAACCGTGCCGGTCTGCGTTCCACCGGCCCAGCCACCCTGCCCCAGCACCTCCGTGGTCCGGTTCCCTGCTCAATTCATACTAAGCACCAGTCACTCGGCCCCTGGAATTCCCCTGCTTTTCAGAACAGAGACATGCTATTCTCCTTGGGCCTCTCAGCGGGAACAGAGAGCTTCCCTGACTCTTCAAGTCACAGGTTCCTCTTAAACAGTCCCGGGGGGCTCATCCCGGGGGGACACATTCTGCAGAAAGTGCCTGCCTGTCCCTAACCCATAACCTAGGAGATAATCGCTGTGCAGCCAAGGACGGCATCCATCCTTTTTCTTACTCTGGCCTTACTCACTAGCACTGTGCCTGGGACATAGTAGGTGTTCAGGAAACCTCTGTTGAATGAACACCTTCACGAAGACACTGCTGCCCTCTGTGTTCCCTATGTGCCCATTATCCAACGGGGAACACTCTGAAAAAGCACAGTAAGCACTGGAGAAGCATCCAGGTAAGTACCTGGAGAACTAATGTCTTCCAACTCTGTGACAGATGGCAGCCTATAATTAAAAATCAATGTAGCCCATCATTTCAAAAAGTACATGTTACCTAAGTCCCAGTAATTCAACTTAAAAAAAAAAAGACCCAAGTACGGGAAAAATTGAGCCTTAGAAGTCTTTTCCCCAAGTGAAAAGAAAAAAGAAAAAAAAAGAAAGAAAAGAAAAGCAGCAGCAGCACTGCTTGCATACATGCTGTAAAATCCAAGCGTTTCCAGTATCTTCACTCAGCATTCTTGTGTCTGCCCCTAACCCAGCTGGCTCCGGTTTAAGAAATCCCCTTACTGCAAGTCACTGTATGGATAGAGAGCAGGAAAAAAGTCAGAGAGTCAAGACTGTATAATAATAAACAGGCGCAGCTGCAGCAGAGCAGGCTCAACGGCTTAGCAATACTACTTCACACATGTGCGACTGGGAAAGCTGAAGCCCACAGAGGTCAAGTTCTTTGCTCAAGGTCATAGAGCCAGTGGGTGCAGGGATGGAGGTCAAATCCAGGGGTGCTGTCAGGAGTGGGTGTTTTTGTCCCCCTCAGCCTTGCCGTGCTCTGCGTGGACTGCTGCCAGACACTACTGGGCAGAAGGAGCGGGGAAGAACCAAGAAGCCACAAGAACCCGGTGCACGGCTGAATGAGCGTGAGCCATTTCCAGTCTCTCTCTCTGCTCTCCAGGGTGGAAGTGAAATAGCCAGGAGACCAGGTTAAATAGAAGATGGCAGAAAAGAGAGAACGCTTTCTCTTCCAGTTCCCCTAAACATCACTGGCTCTGCACTTCCCTAGAACACAGTCAACACAAATACTCTCCTACGAGACTCCGAGCACGAGCCATCAGTCCAGGAGCGCAGCTGCTCGGCTGAGGCTGAACGACACAAGGCACAGCTACTCAATGCGCTCATCTCTGAAGTGGGAAGGTGACCTCCCACAGTGCCTATCCAGTGTCTAGGGCACAGCCTGGCACCCAGGAAGGTCAATAACCTTTTTCTCCTCTCCCAGGTATTTACCTGGGAGGTTTCAGGAAGCGTATTTTTTTGAGCATCATTAAACTCATCAAAAAGCACTTTTCTCTGCCTCGAAAGCTTTAGGGACAGGTATTTTCTAGACATATGCAAGTGAAGCCAATAGAATCCTTTTCTTTCCTGTGCTTACGCCTAACTCCATGCAGAGTAGGGATTTGGTCCAAAACGTGCCTACTAAAAAGAATGGAAGTCTTGAAACGGTTTAAAAGCATTACATTCTGTAACACTGATCTCTCAGCATTAAAAAAGAAATGCTTTTAATAAAGGAAATCGTTTGAAGGAGCCTCATGAGCATCATGTAGCTTTGAGAGAACTGGCATGAATATTCCTGGTGGCGGAAGCCACTGGACTGTGAAACGGCACCAAGGCGAGGAACGCCTGCGGCACACTCCCACACGGCACCTGCAGGGTACTCTGGAACTTTCTGCAGGAGTGTGGCACCATGTAGCAGAAGCCCTGAAGAGGGGCACATGTACGCGAGTATTTCTAGCATTCATCCAAGGAAATAATCAGACGTGTGCAAAGACGTCTGTACAAAAATGTTCCCAAGCATTATTCAAAACAGAGAGAAACAGAATCAACTTGAACATCTAACCACAAAGGAATAAATAAATTATGGCATATCTATGCGAGAGAATGCTAGGAAGCCATTAATCATCACATGCTAGAGGAATACTTAAAGTCAAGGGAAATTGCCTACATATGAAGTGGAAAGAGGTTACAATTCTGTTTTAAATTACACGCAAGGGCACCTGGATGGCTCAGTCAGTTAAGCATCCGACTCTCAATCTTGGCTCAGACCATGATCTCACGGCTTGTGGGATTGACCCCCAGATTGAGCCGATGGTCATGGGACAGACCTCCGCTATAAGCACACAGCCTGCTTGTAATTCTCTCTCTCTCTTTCTCTTTCCTCCTCCCTTTTCTCCTCCACTCTCTCAAAATCAATAAATAAGCTTTTTAAAAAGATACAATACTATGTAAAAAAAAAAAAAGCAAGAAAACATGGTGGTAAAATAAGACACAGCTGTTACCTCTAGGTGATTAGGTTTGCACGTGGCTCTCATTCTTGATACTTTTCTTTATTTTTCTCCCCTTTACAATGAAACTGAACATCTATAATTAGAATAAAATTAATATATGTTGGGTTTTGAAAAGAGAGTTCCTCTTCAGAAGCCACAGGCATTCCCAGTAGCTTATGATGTTACTTAAAACTTTCTCTTTTCATAAAATATACCTAACATAAAATTGATCACTTTTACCACTTTTAAGCTTACAGTCCAGCGGCATCAAGTGCATTCACGGTATTGTGCAGCCATCGCCGCCGTCCCTCTCCAGAGCGCTGTCATTCCAAGCCAAAGCTGTGCCCACCAAACAGGAAGTCCCCACTGCCCTCTCCCCTCCCCCCCCTTCCCCGCCAGCCACTGCTCCCTTCCTGTCTACGAGTTGGACTACTCCTGCACCTCATCTAAGTGGAATCATACCACAGTTGACCTTTTCTGTCTGGCTTCTTGTATTTAGTGTCATGTCTTCAAGGTTCACCTGTGTGGTAGTATATACACATCACCATTCCATTCCTCTGGAAGGCTGAGGAATAATTCGTGATGGTATATACCACACTTTTGTTCTATGGTGTTAGTTTTTTTTTAATTGTTTAATGTTTTTATTTATTTTTGAGAGCAAGACAGACAGAGCACGAGTGAGGGAGGAGCAGAGAGACAGGGAGACACAGAATCCGAAATAGGCTCCAGGCTCTGAGCTGTCAGCACAGAGCCCGATGTGGGGCTCGAACTCACAGACCGTGAGACCATGACCTGAGCTCAAGTCGGACGCTTAACCAACTGAGCCTCCCAGGCACCCTATATGGTATTAGATTTTAAATCAGACTTTAATATTTATCATGTCTGAACATCAGAATGATCAGCAGTTCATATAAGTGAAGGCCTAGAACTGAAAACACCAGATAGTACAAGGAGCAAGGTTATGTAACACAGAAAGCCAGACTCTCCACCTAGCTAGAGTCCACTAAAATCTACAACAGCAGGCCATATCTAGCCACCGGAATCATGGTTACCTTGAGGCAACTGGCATCGGGGAACCCTCCAGGCTGATGGGAATGATCCGGATTTGGAATGCAGTGTGGGTCACACAGCTATGCATTTGCCGTCTGTCAGAACCCACGGGCCAGTACACAGAAGCCATGCACATTTCACCGTATGTGAACCATACCCCCATTTCTAGAAAGAAATGAAAACCAGGGCTGCCAGGACCCTCTCTGCAAGAAGATGCGTTAAGCCTAAAAGAAAACTGAGTAACTAAGAATCCTAGAAAACAAAGGCAATTCATTCAGCCGCTGTGCAGCCCAGGCCCTCCGGTGGGGGTCCACTATCCCTGCAGGTGAGTCCAAGTTCACTGCCCCCTCACTGCCGGAACGCTGGCTTGTCTAGGGAAGTCCAGTAAACACAGCATGGGTCCAGCGAACCCGCCCGAATTTGGTAAACATCCCAATAGGTGTGCAGTCCAGGTGATGTAATACCTAAAGGTATGTGCCTTTGTGTGGGAGTGGAAAGGAGTTACATCTTGAGTACCTGTCAGGCTCCAGGTGATGGGATGCTGCATCTGAAAAGGGAGGAGATACTGCCAGAGCCCATTCTGAAGAAAAACAAGGTCTCCAAGAGTGAGACAGGGAACCACATTTGGGTGTGACATCTGGGTCCGAGAAGAGACACCCTGACTCCCTTCCCTCAGATCGGGCTGGCTGGGACGTGCCTTTCCAGTTGCTTCTTCATTGGGCTCGGCTCGAATCCTGAAGAGGTGCAAGTTACCTCTTTCTTATTAAGCAGGGCCATTTGTTACTCTCCTACGCGCGGTCTGTCTTTATAAAATGTCAACTTCAGGCCGCGCACGGTGGGAGGCCTCGGTGTCCCAGCCACAGCGAATTTCCTGCCAAACCATTTAAAGCACTCAGATGTCAGACAATTTTTTCTTTTGTAATCTGCTGTTCTAGATTCTCCACACTACTAGTCCCCTCTATTAAAATGCACGGCCCGGCGGCCAGCAGATCCCCGGATTCAAGGGCGCCCAAACTTCTTACGGTCTTAAAAGCAGCTCTGGACACAGAACGGGCACACCTGAGCCAGATGGCAAACTAGGGTCTGACAGTCAGAGACTCAGATGCTCCCTTAGACTCAATGTTATATTTCTCAGAAACCACGCAGGGACTTTGCAAAGCTTACTGGGCCTGGACTCCTCGTCACTTAGTTAAGACCATAACCTGGAATGGCCGACTCTCGGAGCACGTGACTGCTGACCCCCAAGGCTTCCTGACCCAAACCGGACCTCTTCGGGCCTCTCACAAAATAAGCCACCTTAACTTCTCCCAGCCTAGGAAGTCACGGCCACAACCTCTGCCCCCTCCCATCCCTGGCTCATCTGGCTCCCCAGAAAAAGTCTCATTAACCTGCCAGCAGATATTATGCTTTTTAGCCATGTCATTCCAACGATCTGTCCCCAGGGGCCTCAATGCTCCTTGCCAGTCACCTCTGCAAGTGCTTCTCCGAGGATTCCCAGTTTTGCTCTGAATTTCTTCCCAGCCTCGAGTCAGAGGCCACCCTACCCGCCGTGGTCTCCAGCCAGGCAGGGACCAAGGAGGCACGGAAATGTGGGCTTGGAGGTGTGTGCCGATGCTTCGCGCCTCCTTCTGCTCCAGGACAGGGAGCCACACACAGCCCTTCCCCCACCCCGAGGCTGGGGACAGTGATGAGTGCTCACGTCAGGAAGATGGCTGACGTTTACACCACCACACCCATCTTTCCAGAAGGCAATCCTCTAACAAGCTGAAGGTGTCAGGCCCTTCGAGAGTCCTGCCCAACTAGTGACATCAAAATATCATAAAAAGTACAAAACCCAGCAAGGACCTGCGAGCTAACTTAGACCAAAATACACTCCCCCAACTAGAAACAAAGCTGGTCCGTCCGTCCTGGGGACCCTGTGGCATTTCCTGAACCAGATGCCCAGGCTGTTTCTGATAACTCCTTATCTAGGGGAGAAATTACCCTCTTTGTCCTGACAAATAACCATGTTATCTCCCTTCCCAGGATGGGCTTTGAAACATTTTTGGTGTGATGGAACAATCACAGAGAAGAAGCAGAAAGTTGCAACGCACGCATCTGCTGAGAGAATGTCCTCTCTGTCATTTTAAGCTCATTGGTCCTCAGCACTGTCAGTGGTGTCTGGTTGGAACAGCAGGTAAATGGTTCCCAAACCATGAAGTGATACTAAAGCAAACCCTGAATTTGTACTGCTTGCTATGAAGTCTGCTAATTTACCTACACTGTGACTCTGTTTTCACCCCTGCAGATGGGGTGCATCTTCCTCCTCTGATGACAAGGGGATTTGGAGAGAAGGAGGCAGGGGCGACCACAGCTGGATGAGAGCCATCTCTGCATGGCTGACACAGCCTTCCTGCTCTATTACAATTACTGGCGCCTCACCGTGTGTTATCATAAACTGCACTGTGCAATTTACACATTGTGTTCCATGCCCTTCTGATGGTAAAGGTGCTTCACGTATGTTTTCTCAAGCAGGATCGAAGCAGCTTGAGGGCAGGTCCATGTTCAAGGTGGCAACGCTTTCCTTGTTCAAAGGTCGCTTGCTTGACATTGACTCTAGACTATCTCTAGAACAGACACAAAATCAGTGCAGGGCATGAAAACAAGTGTCATAAGGTGTATATGCTTTTGCCCAAAGGAGGTGTCCAAAAGGATTTACTCTTCAATTTTCATGGAGTTCTATTAAGTTTCTGAGGCCCAGGGTAGATCTGAAGTAAAAAATTAAAAAGTATCCATCAAGTATTAGGTATTTTTATTAATTATTATTTTATCATTTTTATCATCTTGGTCAGTGTCAAACTCTAAGTATTTTGAATATCACCTGTCAACATATATCCGGATTGCTTAGCACAACAGATATTTACAAGACAGCAAAAAATGTTACATTGTTTTGCATATATATATTTAATTAATATGGTAAACAAATGTGCAATACCTATTTCCAGCAACAATAATTCTCATATTAAAGAAAGAAAAAGAAAAACAATGATCTGCATTTTAAAGGATAAGCTTCAGTTATCGAAAAACTGCACTCAGATAGGGAGCTCATATCCAGATAATAGTGAATAAAAGAGGGTTTTCGGTACTTCTATTGTATCTATTGCATCGAATTGCAGTGTTGAAAAATACCAGATTGACTTCTTAACACGTAGGCATCACCCGAGTCACTCTGGTATGAATTTCACAAGGTTTATTTACTCTAACTCACAGAGGCCATTAAAAAAAAAACGATTTTCCACTTAGGGTCTCTCATCTTCCCATCTCATCATAACTTGTCCCAAGTCAGACAAGGGACAGCGAAGAGACATGGAAACCAGATTACTGACGAGTAACGTACACTCGGCTTTCCACATCCAAAAGGTGAGATGGGCCATAAACGATATTTCTTAGGACTCACTGCTTTCAAAAGAATTTAATGCATTCCTAGAAAGAGATTTAGATACTGTCTTGATATATGAAGTGTTTATCTTTTGAAGGATATGCTTGGGAAGAAGTATTCTGACAAAGTAGTAGTTAGCTTAGTCATCAAACCACTCAATAAATAAATAAGTGAAGAAACCCGCCACAGGATTATACCTCCAAGGCTCTAGAGATAATCTACTTACCTAAGTGCATCGAAAGAGAGGTACTTTAAATGTAGATGACATCTAAAGAGAACTCGGAAACACCATGGAGAACTAAGTATCAATTGGACTAAGGAGGTCATGGTGTCCTTGACTAAATATGGACTGCCAGAAAAGAGTGACCTCATTTTCTATGTATGAATGAGGAACAGAAATAGGCACTAAATTATGCCAGGCATAAAGCCCAAGGCAGTCAGAAAAAAACACATTATCTACTTATTACACAAAGATGGTCTCTGAAACTGTCTGTTGCAGGAAACAAAAAACCTCAGCATTTAAACAAATCGGGGAAGAAACAGGTAAAGGGGATCATGAGGTACAGACTTCCAGTTATAAAATAAATAAGTCATGGAGAGGGAAAGCACAGCACAGGGATTACAGTCAATAATATTGTAACAACCTTGTACGGTAACAAATGGTGGCCACCCTTACCGCGGTGAGCCCTGGGTAAGGTACAGAATTGTCAAACTACTGTGGTGTGTGTCTGCAACTAATATAGCATTGGATGTCAACTATTCTTCAATAATAAAAAGTAGTAAAAAATAAATAATACCATTGCAAAAAAAAAGTAGGTACTCGATAAATACTAAAGGAACAAAAAAATAAACAACAGAATATACAGCAAAGGGAATTAGAGCATGCTTATATAATCAAATACTGGGCTACTATTAAAATCATACTTGGGGTGCCTGGGTGGCTCAGTTGGTTGTGTCCAACTTCATGAGGCTGAGTTTCGCCTTGGGTTCTGTGCTGAGCATAGGGTTTGCCTGAGATTCTCTCTCCCTCTCCCTCTGCCCCTCCCTAGTTTGTGCTCATGCGCTTTCTCTCTCAAAAATAAATAAATAAAACTTTAAAACCATACTTAAATACTTATAAGCGATATGGGGAAAATGCCTCCGTGTTCTGTGAAACACACACATACCTCAATTATGGGAGAGAAAATTGGCAGGAGATAGCCAAAATGTTGAAGGAGTTTTTTTTTTTTCTTCAGAGCAGAATCAGGGTTATTTTTACTTTTCCCTCCATTCTAAAATACTTATCCAAACTTTAAACAGCTAACATACACTATGCGTATAATTAGAAAACAATTAATGTCATTTTGAAATATATTCCATTAATACAGAATAGGATGGAGGGAAAAAAAGACAATCCCCCTCCCCCTCCCCCCAAGGTTACTTGGAAACCCAGCTTGAGATTGCCACTTCCATCTTTAGGTACTTTGCACAGTGGAACATACAAAGGTCAGTTTCATCATTACTTAAGGCAAGCTGCCTGGGAAGTCTCTTGCATCGCTTAGGGACCTCAGATGGACAGTCCCTTCCCAACAGTGGCCAGTGTCAGACACTCACCATTTTTCACTCCTGTATCTCCTGATCTTGGGGTGGGGGTGGGGGTGGGGGAGGTATATATTTCTCTACTTAGTAGACAGAAAGGATATTTATTAAACTATTTTTCCTGGGCCTCCCTTTTTCTCCATCTTGTGATATTAGTAATTTGAGACCCTTAACTGTGAAAGCCTAATGCTAGGTTTTCTAAATTAGGAAGGGCTCTTAACATACCTGTTACCCATCTTACACTACTAATTGTAACACTCCACATACAAATATCTTCATTCACAGATAAAAACTTCGGGTCTTTGAGTTACCATACTGGACCCAACCAAATTCAGTGAATTGATCATTCAGGGTTATCATTTTGGTGTGAAAAGGGAAATTACCAGACATTTGGAAGAACACATTTCTTTTATTATTATTATTATTGTTATTGTTATTATTATTATTTTAGAAAGCAAGAACACGAGCACAGAGGAGGGGGCAGAGGAAGGGAGAGAGAATCCTAAGCAGGCTTCACGTTCAGCGCGGAGCCGAACACGGGGCTTGATTCCACAATCGTGGGATCATAACCTGAGCAGAAATCAAGAGTCAATGCTCAACCCACAGAGCCACCGAGGTGCCCCAGAACACATTCCTTCTGAATTGAGAACAATTTCAACCTTCTTATCTCCTTCAAAGTCTTCATAACAAAGTTGTACTTAACACTTCAAGTATCATTAAGTACCCTGTAACAAATTTCACTGATTTATTCAAATAATTTGGTGAGCTTGGCTTTTTAGGAATTCAGAGACTTTGTATCAACTTTAATTCTAAGCAGAAATAACAGTTCTTTGAACACAGTGACATCACGGCCATTTGCAGATATTTTAAAGAAAAACATTGTTCCAAATCTATTTCAGCAATCTGTAGTGCTCCAGTGATAAATACTAAGTAACTTCTGAATAACTTTACTGTGAAGTATCAGTTGCTTATCTTTTTCTCCCCTTTTAACAGAAGACAAAATAAGATATACTATTGATTTATCAATATGAATTACCTGTATAACTTGGTTCTTCCAAGAACCCCTTGAATCATGGAATTTTATGATTGTCTTACATCATAAAATCCAAAACCTGACAGCTAAGATTAAGTTTAAGCCCAGGTTGAGAATCAGAAAAGCCAAAATTCATTCCTAAATTTCTAAGATCTCCTGGGTGAACTGCAGTGGATGAGCCTGACTGGAGAGGGCAGACAGCAGAATGGCTAAGGGCCAAGCAGATGTGGGCTTGAATCCTGGCTCCGTCCGATATTACCTGTGTGATCTTGGACAAGTGACTTAACACGTCTAAGCCTCTCAGCCCTTCCTCAGTGACAACATGTGCTGCGATGCTTTAAGCACACACTGAGAGGCCTGTGAATGGAAGCAATTAACACTTTTGACTGTCAATGTGTAAAAATAGAGATAAAATGATAATTCTAGATCTGCTGTGATTATTATAAAGTGCTCTATGCATCCACCAGGTTCTAAAAACATTATTTTAGTCTCTGCAACAATGCATTTATTCTCATTCTTTCTTATGGTGCTTCTGTTTAGTATTATAAAGCAGGTCATCTATTCCATATAGCTTTGTTCCCCAGTGTAGACTTCAACTCTCCTTTACCACCACCCCCACAAAGTACCACCACCACCAAAATTTAAAATGTGAGAATAGCTTCTGCTAGTCTTGTTAGAATACCCCGTCATATTTGGGTTTCCTCCCTGACTGACCTATAAAATTATAAGGAACACTATATACAACAGAATGTTCATGCAGCCTCTCAGCAGGTGTGAAATAAATCATTATAGGCATCTTCCTAGCCCCTCCCCCACATGCGCTAACAGCTCTAATTTATGACTAGAGAATTCCTTTACACAGTCACATGTGCGTTGTTTATTCAAATTTCAGTCGAATCCTGTATACAGCTGGAATCCCATTTTAAAAGTTCTGTCCATATTTTCTCCAGAAACAACAAACTGAGATGTTTATAACCACATACACACACACACACACACACACACACACACACACACACACACACACACACACACACACCCAACTCATCTAGGAAACATTTATGTCATTTTACTGTCTTTCATTCTTGACAAGTCAGAGACTTAACCACAGACTGCTCTGACCTTTGATCTTTGCACTCCCTTGTTATATTTCTTAATTAGGAGTCAATTACTGAAATTTGAAGCATTGTTCACTCAAGGTGTATTCTACCTGCCCACTCTTAAGGAAGATTGGTGCTGATCTGCATGTGTCCATCTGTCTAAAATAGGATTAAAACCTCAAGTCAAGAGGGGCATATTTTCATATTTTCTGAAATCTCAAGTAGACCTACTTTTGCAAAGAGCTCATTTTTCCTCCTCGCTGATGTGTTTCAAAGCATTTGAAATAGAGGGGTAAAACGCTCCTCTATTCTTACTCACATGTGACCAGGTCACTCTTCTACTGTTTCCAACTAAGAAAAAGTAAATTCCATCCCTCTAACCTTGTCATATTTTGCAAAAACAATTATCATCCGATACCAGATGGTAAAAGAAAGTTTGGCAAACCTGTCAATTTCTTGCCCCCATCCCTTCACCCCTAACTCTGACAAACTATCTCTACCACCAGGCAGCCTGCAACCTCATAAATGCACAGGCACCTAAGGGATAAGGACCTCAAACACTTGTTGATAAAGCTTCTGTGCAAAAAGAAGCTGGCACTTAGCTTGTGTCAGTCAGCTATGCTAATTAGGTTAGCAATGTTTTACGGATGCATTTGAATTATTAGACCTACAAGGGTAAACCATCTGTATAACTGTTTATGGCGAGCCTCCCTTTTGTGACCTCAGGAGATCCTTTCCCTTACACTGAAATCAAATCCTCAGTTGTATCAAGGAATTAAATCAAGGCAAATGTGAGGCAATACTATGTTATATTTCAAGTCATTTAATTATGACATAGAACACTCCCACCTCCACCAGTTATGCCATATAGTCTCCCCTTCCCCGCCCCACCACACACACACACACACACACACACACACACACACACACCAGTTCAGTTGAATATACAGCACTTGACTCAACTAAAATGTGAAGTGTAGTAAATTCAGGTCCTCAGACCTTTCCACAGATGATAGGAAATGCCTGAAGTCACCAGTTAACTATGAAAGAAGAGAAGGTGGGCAGGAAGGAGATGCAGCAGCAGAGAAGCCCTTGGGCGACCCCAGAAAGCAACTGTCAGAGCAAAATGGCAACAGAAAAATACAGTATTTCATCAAGGGAAATTCGCTGGCTTACTAGACAAAGGTCTCTGGGGACTATACTACGTTGAGAACACCTACTGGCAAGAAAATTTGAAGAAAAAAGAAGCTTACGATGCGGGCTAAGTACTACTGTGCTTGTAGAGTTGCAATCAATCAAAAGTTCTGAGCACAGAGAGACCAATCCAAGCCAATATTCATCTAATGGAGGAGTCAAACAACCCTCCTTCTGAAAAACTGGTGTCAGAAAACTCAAACGGCACTAACATAGGCGCATTTTCTATAGAAGCATCCTTTGAAGTCTCCTGACTTAAAGGAAAAGAAATAAGGTGCTCTAACACCAGGAGCGTGGCTCATCCCACTGTCGCGGTTCTCACACCTGCTCATCCAGGAGCTGACCCCATCCCCACCCCCACCCTCCTCCTGGCCTTAAGACGCAGCTGCAGCCCACGGGAGGCCCTGCAGAAAACGGTCCCCACAGGCCAAGTGCAGAGTACCAGTGCCCCTCTGCTGAAGAGTCTGCAGTGCCAGATTTGCAATGACGCCACATGGAGAGAAATGGGGAAACGCATGAAAAAGAAACAAGGACAAGAAGACCGCAAACCAAAAGGTGCTCCCCTTCTTTAGTGAGGGTCCAAGAGGGACCAAAATAAACACCACACTAGGCATGGCCAACGGTCAGCTTATCATTCGGGCACCCGTAATCCACACCTGGGCAAAAAAACAAAACAAAGCAAAACAAAACAAAAAAAAAAAAATTAGAAGTACCTGGGAAATCAACTTGGACACACCGTAAGGCAAAATCTCCCCATCATCGCCATCACCATCACCACCAACACCGGATAAATAAAATCCAAGCACGTGAGCTATTTGCAACTACAATTTACTTACAGACCTGAGGTTTACATAATAACAAATTACATAATACTCCCGCTGTGCACTAAAAACCCGTCTATAGGTGAAGCTCCAAACCCTCCGGTCTTTTCACATTTTCCGGAGAGAGCTGGAAAAGTCTGCTGAATAATCGGGGGGAGGGGGAATGGAGTGCTGGAAAAGTCATCCTTGACAAGCTGCAAGCCCAACCAAATGTTCTAGGATAAAAAAAGGGACTGGGAGCAGGTGACTCCCCGCTGCTCTCATCCCCCGGCGCCCGGGTGTCTAAGGCCAAGAAGTGCGAGGCGGGCGCGGGGCGCGGGGCTCAGGGCGCAACTGCCCGGGCCGGGCGGGGGGCGCGGCCGGGGCTTACCTGCTCCCCGAAGTCGATGGCTATGTTGGTGATGCCCAGGGGCACCAGGAACCGGATCAGGGGCCAGTAGTGCGTGAGCGCCGGGAATTTCACCATAGTCCCCGCCGTGGGCTGGCCCCACACACATCTGCCGCCGCGAGGGGACTCTGCCGGGGGGCGCGGGGCGAGCGGGCCGGGCGGGGGCGCGGGCGGGCGGGCGGAGGCCGGCTCCGGCGGGGCCTGGGGCGGCGGCGGCTCCTCCTGGCGGCTGCGGCGCCCTCTCCCAGCGCGGCTGCTCTAGCAGGCGATCCGCAAGCTCAAGTCCATCCCTGCTGCCCTCCCACACAACAAAGATCTGCCGGGAAAAAAAAGAGGAGGGACGGCGGCGGCGGCGGCGGCGGCGGCAGAAGGTTCTGCTGACAGCGGCTCCATTATAAGCGCTCTGGGGCCCGGAAATAAATAAATAACCGCGCGCACGAGCGCCGCCGCCGCCGCCGCCGCCGCCGTGCGGAGGAAATCAGGGGCGGGCGCGGAGGCGCGGACACCGCCGGCGGCCCCGGGGCGGGCGGGCTGGGCGGGGCCGGGCGGGCGGCGCTCCTCGCCTGCGCCGCCGCCTGCGCCCCGCGCGGCCGCGGGGCGCTGCGCACGCACAGGCCGTGGGGCCGCCGCCGCCTCCGCTGCGCCCGGGGGCGCGCGCGGGGCCTCGCTGCGGTTCCCCGGGCGGCCGCGGGCGGCGGCGCGAGCCGGCGGGGCAGTGGGGCTCCCCAGCCCCTCCCGCCCCGCCCGGAGGACGCCGCGGGAGCCCGTGGGGCGGGGGCGCCGAGGCGTGCGGGCCCTATCGCCCGCGGGGCCCCGGGCTGGGGTCCCCCGCGCGGTCCCGGGAGCGGCCGCGGCGTGTGGAAGACCGGCGGGCGGGGCAGGGGCCGCGGACGCGCCGGGAGGGCTCCGGGCGCTCGGGGCCGTGACGGAACGGGTTTGGGAAGCCCCCCGCCCGCCCTGGCCGGCGCCGCGACGGCTCTGGTGGCCGCCCGAGGCGGGCGGGGACGCGGGGAGCAGGCAGCTCCGGGCGGGGCCGGGGGGCCTGCTTCGGGGCCCACCTGGGAGCCGGGGGAGCTGAAGTGCCGCTCTGGACGCGCGCAGAGACCGGGGAAAGGCCGCGGCGAAGGGGGCGCCGCGCTCAGGGCGTCCCGGGGGGCCGGGGTGCGCAGAGGGCCGCTGGGACCGTCCGCTCCCTGCACGCGCGCTCGGGGGGCTCGGACCGCCCCCCGCACCTGGGCAGCCAGGGTTCTCCTCCGTGCGCCGCTGCTGTCAAACAACCACCTCGAAAAGTCTGTCCCTTTTAGGCGAACGAGGAGGAGAGCAGGAGGAAACAACTGTTTTTATTATACTGTGCCCCGGTGGTTTCAGGGTAAATCATAGTTGTGTTGAGTGTTTCACCTAAAACTTCGAAACGGCTTTCAGCAAAGCCAGCATCCGTCTCCGCCGGCAGGATCGAGGCCCTGTGAGTGACAGGCGTCTCGTGGAGGCCGGGGGTTTGTGGGATATTTCTGACCCTCTTGCTCAGTTGTGCCCTGAACCAAAAGCTCTTAGAAAACTGTTATTAAAAGGAGAGGTGAAAAAAGAGCCCGCTGTGCAGGTCGGCTTCGTGGGCGTGCGACCTGCGTGGCCATGCAGAAGTCCCAGCGCTTAGAAGGACCTGCTTCTGGTTTATCCAGTACTGGTGCCCTCTGGAAACTGATGATTTTTGAAGGTCGGCCCGTCCTGCTCGTATTATTTTGCACACACCCCTCGCACGTGCTGCTTTTAAAGTTGAATTCGCTTAATGAATTAATTTATTATTAAAAGCAATAAAGCAATTTTGCACGTAGGAATGAGCCTGTGATGTCACATGGAGCTTTGTACAGCTGGTGTCACTAGGGAGCTAGTTTCGGTATTTCACAGTCTCTCTGAAAATATTAAATGTTTTCCATATTTTATGCCTTTTAAGAGACCTTTCTAAATTCCACACAGTCTACCTAGACCTTGAGAAAGAGGAAGATAATTTACCTTATAGCTCTGATGTAACCTCAAACGACATCCCCTATAATTAAAATGAAAATTTGGTAATTATTTATTGTGCTATATGTGTCAAAGAATATTATTTAAGAAGACTTCTCAGCAAAACAGGAAGTACTTGTGTACAGGACTCTCCTCAGTGGCCAGTTCCTGAAAGGTGTGTTTTAACATAGTCAAATCTTATTTAAAGTATACTAAGAGAGCCTGTTATTAAAGCAATTCTCTGGGAAGTAGTCCTTTTCTAAAGCAAATATCACCTTATGGTTTATCCATTCTGTTAGTCTAGGTTTCCATGGGCTCATTTTACTCAAAGCAATCTAATTACACTGACCTTTGTCTAGAATGTGGGGTTGATGAGGTCCTCGATCAATACTCATCAAGTCGGGTTTGCTTTGGCTGGGCCCTGGGCAAGGACCTGCCGCATTCCTGCGAGTGCAGCTGCTGGCCCATGCGAATGCTCACAGTCCTTCCTAAGGAGGAATGGTCAGAAAGTTCCAGCGAATCAATGAAAGGCCGTTTGAGTATTGAAACAAGGATTGAATGCTCAATCCCCGTTTGAGTATTCTGTAAGTGTATTTTTTAAATGAATGATTTAACAGTGTCATCTTTGATTATGGCAAAGAGGACTTTTTAGATTTGAAAGGCCTCTGAATTCAATCACACTATGGCAATGTGGAAGTTAATGGGAACTTTAATTATTTTTTTTCTGTCAAAGACTCAAAATCAGATAACCGGTTTCAAAGGGAGTTATTGGCCTCTCTTTTTCTTCCTCATTTTAACTTAGTAGTTGTTGGAAAAGATAATTCCAGAAAAGAAGGGATGATAATGAATGGGAAATTTTCTAACTTACCCCGAACCCAAGAAGAGATCGCGAAGTCATTTATATTGGATTCAGAGAGTGTTTGGAGGGAACAGCTTTAGCTTCCATTTACAAAGTCTTTGGCCAAAGGACATGGCAAGATTTACAGACTCTACCCTCAAAAGTGTAAAGAAAAAACGTGTATGTATGGGAAACACACTGGAAGAAAATGTGCTCAACTATTAACAGGGGTTAGATCTAGACTTTTTTACCTTTCTGTACTTAGCACAAGGGCCAAATAGAAGGTTACAAAAAGAAAAAGTTTTAAGAAATACATAGAAAACATCTTCAGAAGTGCAAGGTAGCATTAATTTGGGAGTGCAGGAAAAGTTACTCTTCATAGAAACAATTTCACAAATGGCCAGTCATATACTATTGTTTTGATGTTTAAAATTGTTAACCCCAATTTTTTAAAGTTTATTTATTTATTTTGAGAACACACGTGCAGAGAGAGATGGAGAGAGAGACTCCCAAGCAGACTCTGTGCTATCGGCACACAGCCTGATGTGGGCCTCAGTCTCACCAACCCTGAGATCATGACCTGAGCTGAAATCAAGAGACCAGTCCTCAACTAACTGAGCCACTTGGGTGCTCCTTAACTCCAATTTTTGAAGAAGCTAATTCAAAAAGAGAAACAAAAAGTTACATGAGTGCCTGATTTACTTTTTTTCTAGAATTGATCTTAAATGACTATGTACATGTTACCCCCCAGGAACATCTGTTGCAAATGACAGGCTAAAAGGTCATGTTTAAAACCATCTAGTTCTAGAACTCCTATAGCTCAGATTTCCTTCACTTGAGGTGCCCACTGGCAGCAGATTGGAATTGTAGCAATGGACAGGATCTGGAAGAATGTGTCGTAAAGATTTGTGTAAGACTGACTTTATAGAGTTATCTAAATTGCTCACACATGATTATCCTATATTGTATATTAGGTATAACCGATTTATTTAACAGGTGGTTTTGGGGGAATATTAGTCCTGGATATTGGTGTCTTGTTTTGAAATGAGTAGGAGTCTCCCCGAAATAGACTAGATATAAGTACAACACTTATACTTCTACATCTGAGCCTTGTGCAGTTTTACTACATGGCTCATTGGGGGTGCGGAATGGGGAAGCCTCTGATTTCTAGACTATTTAATTGAGCTCACATGAATATTGTTCTGTGAGACGAAGTCATGATTTCTGCCCAGACCCAAGCTTCTGGAGAGCAGAAAGAAAATTGTCTCCTTCCCCTCCAGGGGCAAGTTTTGCGTTTGCCATCATTTGCCTGGGCCAGTGATCAAAGCTGGTTTTTGTACTCTCGACATATCCCAACACTTGGATGTAGGAGGTGAATGGCTCGGGTAAAAGGTCCAGAAATTGAACATTTGCTGTAGATAAACTAGACTTAACTAGTTAAATTCTGCTAGTAGTTACAGTTCTCACTTTTAATGGCTTCTTTACTTGTTTTAATATTTGTTTATTTTTTGAGAGGGTGGGGAGGGGTAGAGAGAGGGAGAGAGAGGATCCCAAATGGGCCACATGCTGACAGCGCAGAGCCTGACTTAGGGCTTGATTTCACCAACCATGAGATCATGACATGAGTGAAAATGAAGAATCAGACACTTAACCGCTTAACCGATTGAGCCACCCAGGTGCCCTGACTTCTTTAGTACTTTTAAAGGGACCACACAGATGCTTCCAAAATATTGAACTGCAGAAAGGAATGGGGAAAATTTCTAATGTGCTGACATGGAGTGGCCCATAGAATATTTTGGTAAGCGAAAAAAAATGAGGTGCCAAACCATGAAATCATATGCTATTTTGGTGGAAGGGGGTAAGATGGGAGAGAAATATGAGTATGGTTGTGTATGCATATGCGTATATGCGTATTTGCTCATATTTGTGGAAAAGTCACACTGGAAGTATAAATCAAAAACTATTCAAAAGTTAATCTGTGGGAAAAGAAAGAGCACAGGGTCGCATAGGGATGGAAGAAGGAATTCTCTAAGTGTATTTTGTTATCTAATTTTGGCTTCGGAAACATTTAATGTTTTAAAAAAAATTTTTTTAAATGTTTGTTTATTTTTGAGAGAGAGGGAGACACAGAGTGAGTAGGGCAGGGCAGAGAGAGAAGGAGATGCAGAATCTAAGCAGGCTCCAGGCTCTGAACTGTCAGCACAGAGCCCGGCGTTGGGTTCGAATCCACAAACCGTGAGATCATGACCTGAACTGAAGTCGGATACTTAACCAACTGAGCCACCCAGGTGCCCTGGAAACATTCAATGTTTTAAGTATTGAAAACATACAATTAAGTCATAAGAAAACAATTATGGGCAGCATACATATAAATGTCATACCTGATTTTTTTTTTCTCGTTAATTCCTCTTTTGTTCTGAGGAAGGGATTTGAGGCAGCTTTACTCAGAGCCCAGGTCCATATATTTACTCAAAGCCTTATCCATATATAATGCCATTTATAAATTTTGTTTTTCTATGATTGCTAGAGAAGAAAGCATTTGGGAAGCCTCTTGTCAACTCACTTAGGTAACCTGATGACATTGTGTATTGGCAACTAGTAACTTATTTCTATGTCTGCAAAGTGACCAAAAAAAAAAAAAAAGTAAATTTTGGGATGGATTATGTTCATGCCACTCAAAAACCCCACACCACTAGCACCTGACTTTCTAGATTCTGGAACCAATGTACTTTATAAAGGTGAGCATTTGATGATTGGCTGACTTACTTTTGGTCATTATGATGACACTCAAAGAAAGGGTATGTGTGTAGGTAATTCATCCTGGTTCTACCAACCTTAGGTCTGGTCATTTTTTTTAATGTTTATTTATTTTTGAGAGAGAGAGAGACACAGAGTCGAGCAGGGGAGGGGTAGAGAAAGAGGGAGACACAGAATCCGAAGCAGACTCCAGGCTCTGAGCTGTCAGTACAGAGTCTGATATGGGGCTTGAACTCATGAACCAGGCGATCGTGATCTGTGCCAAAGTTGGACACTTAACCAACTGAGCCACCCAGGGCCCCAGTCTGGTAATTCTTAATGAATTAAATGGAATGGAGATGTAACCGAAATTAATATATAGCTACCTTTTGTTCCCCCTTTTCCTCTCTTCAACTTCTGCTTTTGCTTATTTTTAAGGAATCTCTACACCCAGTGTGGGGCTTGAACTCATAACTCCATGATCAAGAGTTGCGTGTTCTACTGCTTGAGCCAGGCAGGTGCCCCTGCTTTTTTTTTTTTTTTTAAGTGATCAGAAGAACATAAAATGCATACAGTTAAAAATATTTAATAAAGCTTAACTTTTTCTTCTTGCTATCTATCCAAGGTCTAAGGTCTATTTTTTTTAAAGCCGTTTTAAAATATCATATGTTTCACAAAGATTTCCTGTATAATTCTAGCTCACTTTGACATTTTTTTCCTCCGTTTTTTATTTTGGCAATCAGAGGGAAAGCTGCATTAGTCTCGATTTCTAACATATAAATCTGATATCTACCACAAAATACTGAATTTCCTGAGATTAGGAACCATTTAAAATACTTCCATCTCCTTTCATCCCGTACTTCTGACCTTCGCTCCTAGGACAATAATAGACAATAAATAATATGTTTTGAATTGAGTTTTCTAAAAATGTTTTATGCTTAACCCCCAAGTTGACATGGGTATTATCCTTTCCATTATATAGTTGGCACTGACTAGACATCCTTAGCATTTTGATAATATGTAGAAATCAGATTTTGTAGCTTCTCAGACTCCACTATCCCAGAGAAGAGGTAGAAAAGCAATAGTTCTGTTGTTACTGCATTTTAATTAAACCTATTGATTAATTAAGGTTTAATTCATTAGACAAATACACAGTATAGCGTCACTGTCGTGTTAAGTGTATAGCTCATCCCTAAATTCCTACATTCCCACCGGAGCATTTTTGTATTTGAAAACGTTCCTGATTTCAAAATGATATCCTAGAACATATTACATAATTTTACTTGTGACTCAATAGATTGAGTGGTTGGATAAGATGTTAATGAAACCAATGTTATTTTAATCTCTATACATATAAGCGAACTCTGTTTTAATTCATTCGGCAAATTCTTTTGAGTGCCTACTGTGTGCCAGGCCTGGTGCAAGGTGCTGGGAATGTAGAACAAAACAAATATAATCCCCCTAAGATGGAGAACAATGCGTGGTGTTTTCTCTCATTGCTTCTATTCAAAACAATATTGAAGGCTCCAGCTAATGCAATCCAGCAAGTAAAAGAAATAAAAGGTATGCACATTGGAAAGAAAAAATACTTTTTATTCACAGATGATGAAATAGTTTAAACAGAAAACCTCAGAGATTCTATAAGAAAACTACTAAACTAATATTTGAGCTTAGTGAAGTCACAGGATACAGAGGCGTTTACAATACTCCACTGTGCTTATCTATATGAGCAGTGAAAAATTGGAAATTGAAATTTAAAAACTATCATTGACAATAGTATTAAAATTCATGAACTACTTAGGGATAGATCTAATAATAAATGTTGAAAACCATAAAATATCAGGAGTTCAAAGAAGACCTAAAGAAATGGAGAGGTGTGCTAGATTAATGGACCAGAAGGCATTATTAAATATCAGTTCTCCCCAAATTGGTCTACAGAGTAAACAGAATCCCAACAAAATCCTTTGGAAAAAGAAAAAGCACAGGGCTAAGGATAGCTAGAACTATTTTGAAAAAGAACAAAACTCAAGGACTGAAGCTACCTGATTTCAAGACTTACTATAAAGCTACCATAATCACCACAATGTGGTTCTGGTGAAACAGACCTACAAATCAATGGAATAGAGTAAAGAATTAGAAACAGAATGTCAAATATATGGGCAATTGATTTTTCACAAAAATGACAATGTAATTAAATGAAGATGGAATAGTGTTTTCAGCAAACATTGCTAGGGCAAAATAATGGCCTGTAAGCCATACTTCATGCCATGTGTACAAATTAAGTAAAAATAGATCTTGGACCCAATGCAATAACTGCAATACTTCTAGGTGAATACACAGGGGAAAATCTTTGTGACTGTAAGTTACACAAAGATTTCTCAGACACAACATCCAAAGCACAAAACACATACAAAAACGTTCATAAATTGAATTTCACAGTTAAAAACTTCTCCTCTTCCAAAGCTTTTGTTGAGAAAATTAAAGACTAGCCAGGGATTGGGAAGACATATGTATAAAATTCATATCTGATAAAGGGCTTGTATCAAGAATATAGATATCTTTTCAAAATGTACAATAGAAATACAAATAACTCAAACTCTTGTGTTTAATGAACTACAAAGTGTTTAAGAGTCCTAAAAAAGGACTCTTACCTTCATTATTTGTTGGGGAAATATGCATTAAAACTACTAAACACCTACTAGAATGGCTAAAACTTAAAAATATGGCAAAAACATCCAATGCAGGGGGGAATATGGAGCAAATGGAGCTCTCATACATCACGTTGGGAATGCAGAATGGTACAACCACTTTGGAAAATGGTTTGACACTTTCTTATAAACTTAAATCTCCACTGACCAAGTAGCCCAATGATTCCATTCTTAGGCATTTACCCAAGAGAAATGAAAATTTATGTCTACAAAAAGACCTGAATGCAGATGGTTTTAACAACTTTATTTGTGATGACCCCACACTGGAAACAACCCAAAGAACCATGAACTAATGAATGAATAAAGTTGTGAAATGTCCATATTTTGGAATACTACTCACAATAAAAAAAAAAAAACCTCCTGATAAACACAATATGAATGAATCTCAGGTGCATTATTCTAAGCAAAAAGAGCCTGAATAGTGAGTCGGTATGCTACTCTTTCATATGACACTGCGGAAAATACAAAAGTGTAGGGACAGAGATCTGACCCGTGGTTGCCAGTGACTAGGGGTGGGGTGGGGAAGCAGGAAGGATCAACTACAAAGTAGCACAAGGAAACTTTCTGGGGCGATAGAAATATTCTGTATTTTGACTGTGGTTGTGGTTATATAACTCAAAGAACCTTCCACCTAAAAAGGGTGAATCTTATTATGTATAAACTATGTCTTCACAAACCCACTTTAAATAAAGTGTATGTGTGTGTTACAGCAAAACGAACACAATCTCTTCCTTTGTGGAGCAGCCATTAAATAAATGACCACACAAATAAAGGCACAGCTGCATGCTGCCTTTAACGAAATATCTCCCTGTCTCCTATCCTAAAGAGGGACTGGATAAGGAAGTTTATAATTTATGTCTGAATATTAAATCAACCCAGTTAATTTGCTCTAGAATTTGTACAGTCTTCTATTTGCTATATTACTAATAACAGCTAATATTTATTGCAGCTTTTCTGAATGCTGGACACTGTGCTAAATTCTTTATACCTATCATCTCACTGAAGCCTCAAGGTAATTCCATGAATTTGCTACTATTACGCCCCCCCCTTTTTTTTCAATGCAGTGGAAGTATAAACACAAAGGGTAAGCACATTTCTAAGGTCTCACAGTCAGTAAGCAGCGAGGTTGCTACTCAACCTGGATACATCTGACTCAAAAGCGATTGATCCCCATGCCAGGGCTACCGGATGGAGTGTGCTTAAAGTACAGTCTCAACCCACCCCCAGAGACTGTGATTCAGGCTGAAAAATGGTGTAATCCTGGGGAGGGCTGCATTCTCACCAGCCCCCAGGATACTCTGATGCACCTACCCCTATTCTACAGTCTGAGTGGTCCGTGGAGATTTGAGGATCATGAATGAAATCCAGAATTGCAAGACAGCAAAGCTGCGAGGAATTTTAGAGATTATTTTGTCCAATTGTATGTGCTTTAGTTTAAAAAGAGACAGGAGAAAACAATGGGCTCCTGAGGAAGAGCAAATTCTGGTAGTTTCTCAGAAGTGGGGAAATGCAGGATGACTTGGGAGAAGAGACAGTGGGAAGTCAGGGGATCCCAAAGAGGGGTCAAGGTCACTAGCTAGAGCACTGATGGGAGAGGAGGGTCTGCCTTGATAATGAAAATAGCGCTTAGCCTATCTACGGTGCTGCATCATTTGCAAAGCACTTTTTACATAAATTACTTTTGTTTCTCACAGCTAATCTATGATAAGGTATGTTAGTTGAATTCCTTTGGTGGGATGTAAGAGAAATCAACTTAGCCCAAGGCTACCGTCAGCACTGTCTCTACATCTCTAACCACAACTTCTCTCTCTTCTTCCCCCTTCCCTCCCTTCCCCTCTCCCTCCCTCCTTTCCTTATCTCTTCCTTCCTTTCTTTCCTCTGTCCTCCTCTTCCTTTCTGGTCCAGATTGTGAGTAGAAAATGCCCATCCATGGCTCCTGAGCTTAGATCTTAGGTCCCTTTTGCTCCCAGGACTATATTGCAACAAAAGGGACCCTAAGTGGGCCAGGTTGGGTCAGGTGCCCCTCCTGGTTCAATTAGATGAGTCAAGGGATGAGGTCCTGCTGTCCACAATGACTCCTGGGAGCTCCAGAGAGGAGGTGCTGGCAGACAAGTCAGCAGGTATCTAGCACATGGCCCATTGCCCCTTGGTTATGTAACATGCATACCCACATCACCCCATATGTATGATTTTTCAAGAATGCCTCTGCCTTACAGAGTTACAACTGCAAATGTACATTCTCTTTCCCCAACAGAAGACAACTCAAGGTCATGCTCAGCCGCTCTGTAGTATTGAGGTTCTTTTGCCATATAAGGTGATGCTTTCAGATTCCCAGGGTCCTTGGATGCTATTATTTAGCTTATCACAAGTAACTTCATTAAGGGGCGCCTGGGTGGCTTAGTCGGTTAAGCGTCCGACTTTCGCTTAGGTCATGATCTCGCAGTTCGTGGGTTCGAGCCCCGCGTCGGGCTCTGTGCTGACTGCCAGCTCAGAGCCTGGAGCCTGTTTCAGCCTATGACTCCCTCTCTCTCTGACCCTCCCCTGCTCACTGTCTCTCTCTCTCTAAAAATAAATAAAACATTTAAAAAAAAAAACAAGAACCACAAGTAACTTCATTAAAAAGGTAAGGCAAAACAGTGAAATTAATTTTAATAATATATATATTTTAAATATTTTTATTTATTTCTAGCAGAGAGAGAGAGACAGCGTGAACAGGGGAGGGTCAGAGAGAGAGGGAGTCACAGACTGAAACAGGCTCCAGGCTCCGAGCTGGCAGTCAGCACAGAGCCCGACACGGGGCTCAAACCCACGAACCGCGAGATCATGACCAAAGCGAAAGTCGGATGCTTAACCGACTAAGCCACCCAGGTGAGAGAGAGGGACAGAGCTCGAGCAGGGGAGGGACAGAGAGAAAGGGAGACACAGAATCCGAAACAGGCTCCAGGCTCTGAGCTGTCAGCACAGCGTCCGACGCAGGGCTCAAACTCACAAACTGTGAGATCATGATCTGAGCCCAAGTCAGACGCTTAGCCACCCAGACGCCCATTTAATAATTTATTTTAACCTAATGTATCCAAAATATTACTGTCAGACATGTAATCAGTATAAAAATATAGATGATTTATTTTACATTCTTTTTTTCCTGCTAAGCCTTCCAAATTCAATGCATACGCCAACATCCCTGTTCTCTCTGCATCCCGTGGAGAGAAGTCCTGGGGCAGGGGTGCAGCCACACACATCAGGGGGTCATACTCCAGCACAGGGACCCCACTGGGCTCTCCTTTTATAGGGGAAGAGTGGTTTTGGGGAATAAACATCCTGGAGCACCGAGCCAATGTGCTGGCTTTCTGGGGGAGGTTCTGGAAAGGCCCTCTGTCTGGCACCAGGAGACCCTGTATGCCCCCTGTCCCATGGGAAGTTGAATCCAGGTGCAACCTTTTTTTCTGCACATAGAGTGGGGATGGCCTGATACGATGGAATCCTTAGATGTACGAGGCTATCGCCGGGAAACAGAAATGTAGGAAGGCACCCCTAGTTGTTGATTGGGCAGTCGTGCTGTCTGCACAGCTGAAAATGGTGACGGAGGATTATAGGTGTCCCTGATTCCAAAGCCAGTACTCCTAGCCACTGTCGTCTTCCGCTCCTGCTGGCTTGACTTATCCATGTAGGGTTCAAGCCGGGGTCACCTCCAAGGTGGACCGAGCTCAGGGCTGCTTAGGAAGGCAGCCCCAAATTGAGTTGAGCTAGGGCGGTATGCAGGCAGGGTCATGATCCCTGGCAGGTCAAGAATTGGAACACACTAGGGTGTGGTCCCCGTGGCCGAGGTAAAGACTGACTGACGTTCAGGAGCCGCCCGAGTGGCCTGGCCCAAGGTGGAGGCAGTGGCTGGGGCAGCTCACAGAGAAACTTGTTTTGGATGAAGGCGAACTACTAAGTTGTTTGTTTTTTTTGATGAACCGTCCCACCCAAGAATGTTCCAGCCACGTCTTAAAAGACTTGGGCCCTCCAGAGAGGGCCTGGTTTTCCTGAGTCAGTGATTTTGTCTCCTTCTGTCTAAGAATCATGCCAGTTTGTCTCCAAAAGTGTTTTGTCGGGGGATGGGTGGGAGGGTTAAGTGGCTCTGGACCGAAACTGTCTCCTTAGCCTTTGGGTTAGTAATTTTCCAAATCCTTCCCGGCGCTGGGGCCCCAGGTGGGCATTTGCCCCGAGCATGACAAGAACGAAGCCCATCAGCTGCAGTCGCCCGGGTGTCTGCGAGGAACAGGTGCCCACGACAGACTCATCTCCCGGTGGCTTGGCTGCGAACCAGGCCAGGGTAGCTGCTTGCCAGAGGCCCCACCCCAGGATCCGTCCTCATCCCCGTGGTTTCCAGGGACTCCGCTTGGCATTTTTAAGGCACGTTTGCGATGACATTGCTGTGCGAGCGCGTGCTCACCTCTTCTTGACACGTGGGTACAGAACATGTGACCCAAAGCTCACCACGCGGATGAATAACGAGGTCGATCTGCTGTCGATCTGCTGTGTAACAGTTTCCAAGGCCCACGGTGGACAAGTTTATTTGGTCTTTTACCCAGGGCTTGCCTAACTCTTCCCCACAAAGTTCATATATTTACATTCGTACGGTCCCCCCCACAGCCCTAATAGTCAATTAGGTAAGATTGGCTGTGTTTTCTGAACCCCAAATACTGCTTTTGGCTACTTTTCGAAGCCAGTCTGGGGGATGTAATTTGGAGGTAGAAACATTATCTTATTTTTATTTTATTATTTTATTTTATTTTTAATGTTTATTTTTGAGAGAGACAGAGAAAGAAGAGACAGAGGACAAGCAGGGGAGGGGCAGAGAGAGAGGGTGAGAGTCAGAATCTGAAGCAGCTCCAGGCTCTGAGCTGTCAGCACAAGGCCCCACACGGGGCTAGAACCCATGAACCATAAGATGGTGACCTGAGCTGAAGTTGGATCTTAACGGACTGAGCCACCAGGCCCTCCAGAAATATCGTTTTAAAATGTTTACATATGGGGGTACCTGGGTGGCTCAGTGTGTCGAGTGTCAGACTCTTGATTTTGGCTCAGGTTATATCTCACAGTCATGGGATTGAGCCACCGGACGGCTCTGTCCTGAGCGAAGAGCCTGCCTGGGATTCTTACCCTCTATCCCTCTGCCCCTTTCCCTTGCTTGTGCTATCTCTCTCTCTCAAAAAAAAAAAAAAAAGTTTATTTATGTATTTTGAGAGAGAGTGTGTGCGTGTGCAAATCAGGGAGTGGGCAGAGAGAGAATCCCAAGCAGGCTCTTTGCTGTCAGCACAAAGCCTGCTCCGGGGGCCTGAACTCACAAACTGCGAGATCATGACCTGAGCCAAAATCAGTCGATTAACAGACTGAGCCACCTAGTTGCCCCTGGAGGCAGAAATATTTACGGGTTAGCTGGTCTATAAAAATGATAGAACACATGATTGGAATTCAGGCTGTCAAAAGCCACATTCAGGGCGTTGGATGGCTATTCCTGAAGACAGTTTAGTCCAGCCTTCCTCCTTATGTACGCAGGTGACAGCTCCAGACTCTGAGCCAATAGAAGAGGGGTAGCCAATGACATTCTTTCTGGCCAGTGTTCTCTCCATGTCTTCCTTCCAACAGCTGAGAGGCTTGGACACGGCAGTGAGAGATCTAAACAAATCAAGGACCAGGAGGAAGGGCAGGGCGAGTAAAGAACCTAGACAAATAATAATTAGTAATAAAACAACAGGCACAGTAGCAGATAGTATTTATCGGTTACATATCTTGGGCCATAATATACTTGGTCATTTACTTGTAGTATCTCATTCATTCATTCATTCCCTCGTGCATCCACCCATGCATTCCTTCATTCAGTCATTCAATAGTTATTTAGGTGTCAAGCAGAATTCTGGGTGCCACGGATACAGCAACAAATGTACCAAATTCATTGCTCTCATGAAGCTTACATTCTAGCAGGGAGAAAGGCAGCAAACAAATATATAATGGCAAAGAGACAGGTGTTAAAAAAAAGTAATCATAATAAATTTGAGCACACGACAGAGGGGAACAGAGGGTGGTAAGGGAAGTTCTTTCTGTTGAGTATGTGTCTGTCTGCTTTGCAGGCAGAGGGATGAGCTACCCTGAGTCTGGGAATGGTTTGGAATGTTGAAGGAAAGAACCAGGAGGGAGAGGGAATGGGGTGAGGCCCATGGGGGTTGCTGGGAATCCAAGGGAAATGGGGAAGCCATTGGAGACTTTTGAGCAGGGACATGTCTGACGTAGGTTTTATTGGGGGTGAGGGTGAGACAAGAAGACCAGTAGAGGGGCCATTGCAATCCCCTTGGAGGGAGATGGGAATGGCGTGGAGCCGTGAGCTGAGATGGGAGGAAGGAAGTGGTGGATTCTGGAAACACTCAGAAGTTACGGTGGCAGGATTTGCTGATGGATTTGGATGTGAAAGCAAGAGAGGAGGCATGTCTTGACTTGCTAGACGCAAACTAGCACTACTACTTACTGACATGGGAAGCACGGGAGACTGCGCAGTTCTGGAGATGGAAATCAGGAGCCTGGTGTGGACACGCCTACTCCGTGATGCTTCTTAGATATCAGATGGGGAGCTGTTACAGAGAGTGTCGAGTGGCTACTTTAGTCTGGAGGTCAGACGGGACGCTGGGATTGAGATTCAGGAGTCCTCGGGAAGAAGGTGCTATTTGAAGTCACAGCTCTGGATGACGCCATTCAGGGAGTGAGAAAATAAGAGGTTCAGGGTCTTCCTGCAGGAGGCGGAAAGGGGCACGTGCTAAGGGAGCTCAGAGAAGTAGGAGGAAAATCGGGGGCGAGGAGTGCTTATTTTGACAGTAAATCAACACAGTGACCCATCATGTCAAGTGCATTAATAAGCTGAGTAAGACGAAGACAGAATTGACCATAGGGTTTAGCAACATGTCTTTCAGCACAAAAGCCTATGTGATTATCCACTCTTTACCCACAAGGAAGCCACAACTCAGAGAGGCTCAGGGAGTCCCCGGGGGCTCACACAGTCAGCCATGCAGCCAGGATCCCACGCTGGCTAAGCCCGGAGGCTCCCTGCTCCACGCCTGGGGCTACTCTGGAAATACACCAGATGTGTTTGGTCCTCCCAGTGTGGGAGTCCTGGGCTTTTTAGCTCACCTCCCAGGTAAACAGCGACAGTGCTCCAGGAAAGAAGCCTATCTCAGCCCCATTTGGAAGATGACAGATTATTGCAGAATCTTCAAGGAGAGAACAGAGGGGGGATAATGTGGAGCATTTCAGAAAAGCCTGCCTTACTACTTATCTTCAGTTCAAGCTCGCGATTGATTGCTTTAAACATTTCTTTTTTTTTTTTTAATGTTTTATTTATGTCTAGGAGAGAGAGAGAAACAGCGTGAGCAGGGGAGGGTCAGAGAGAGAGGGAGTCACAGACTGAAACAGGCTCCGGGCTCTGAGCTGGCAGTCAGCACAGAGCCCGACGCGGGGCTCGAACCCACGAACTACGAGATCATGACCTAAGCGAAAGTCGGACGCTCAATCAACTAAGCCACCCAGGCGCCCCAACTTTAAACATTTCTTATTAGCATGAGAGAGAGAAGAAAGAAGCTCAAAATAAAAAGTGTTTATACCAAAAAATGAAGTGGAGGATTTGCAGGCATTTCTGACAGACTGCAGGCTATGAAACAGATTTGTGGGTGAAATCGAAGATCTCTGTGTTTGTTCTTTTTCCATTTCCTCTCTTTTATGTTTAATGCCCATTAAAGAAAAGCTAATTAAGACGCTATAGGAATAACATAAGTAACCTTCATTCCTAAATAATGTTATCTATTGGACTGCAAAATATTTTGCAGGAAAAGAATTTTCTTTTTCTTTTTCTTTTTTTTTTGAAAAAAAGTAGCTAATGCATTGCCCTGCTTAGTGTGTATTATTTTCTGGCTGTATATTCTTTTTTAAAAAATGTTTATTTATTTTTTAGAGAGAGAGAGCGTGAGTGGAGGAGGGCTAGGGAAAGAGGGAGACACAGAATCCGAAGCAGGCTCCAGGCTCTGGGGTGTCAGCTCGGAGCCTGATTCGGGGCTCGGACTCCGGAAGCGTGAGATCATGGCCTGAGCTGAAGTCAGATGCTTAAGTCACTGGGCCACCCAGGTGCCCCTCTGACTGTATATTCTTAAAAATTAGTAATTCTCTGAACACATATTTTCAAATGAGTTTCCTAATCCAAACATCAAATGGATTTACAGTAAATACATTTTACAGGCTCTAGATGCCAATGCAGGTATTTTAGACCGTAGTTACAAAATGAAAGGTTCTTAATTTCAGTGTGAATTAGTTTCCTAGGGCTGCCAAAGCAAATTGCCACAAACCATGTGCCTTCAAACAACAGGAATTTATTCCCTCGTGACTCTGGACTCCTGAAATCCAAAGGCTCTAGGAGAGAATCCATCCTTGCTTCCTCCTGCTTCTGGCGGCAGCAGGCATTTGCTGGCTTGCGGCTGCTTAAGCCTAATCTCTGCCTTGTCTTCCTCCCAGAGTCGCTGTGTCTCAAACCTCTATCTGCCTTTCTCTGATAAGGTCACTGTCATTGGATTTAGGACCCACCCTAAATCCTTGGATTTAGGACCCGCTCTAAATAGAGGGTGATCGCTCTAAATAGAGGGTGATCGCCTCTCATGATCTTTATCTTGATTACATTTGCAAAGACCCCTTTCTCCAAATAAGGTCACAGTCAATGGTTTTGGATCTTGGGATCTGGACATATTATTTGGGGGGGTGGGGAGGCACCATCCAATCCTCTATACAGTGTTACACCCTAAAGCGGGGTTGGGGAAAGGATTCAGAAACCTAAGGTGCAGGCTTTTGTAAGTTTGTGCACAACACCGTACTCAAGAGAATACATCAAATGCGTGTGAGTAGTTTACAGAAAGAAAGGAGCCGTAGAGGAAGAGACTGCTCACTGTGCGATCCGCGCTTCCAGAGTCTAGGTCCCACGGAAACAGTGCTCTGGATCAGACCATCTGGGTTGGAAGGGACTGCCAATTGCCGGCTGTGTGATTTTGGCAATATATTTAGCTTGGCTCCATCTTCATTTGTGAAATGTGAGTCATGATGCTGACCTCGGAGTGTCCCTAGGAAGATCAAAGTGCCAAGTGTAAAGCCCCTAGTGTGGTGCTTAGATGATTCTAGAAATAGCAGCGCCCCCCTCCTCTCGTGCCGAGCTAGGAGGCCTGTGTTCCTTTCCAGATGCCATTCAGCATTCAGTGTTTACCCTTTGAGCTTCCCAGCTACGGGGGGAGGTGGGGGCCCTGGTCTGGGTCCTTATATCTTACCTTCACCAGCTCCGCCTTCAGGCTCTATGTTCCTGCAGGGTCATCCAAGTCACTCAGTAAGCCTTTCTCTTTTACTGTCTTTGCCTCTTGTCTAGAGTAGTAGCTTTTATCACCTGTTGATCAGGAACCCCTGGTGTTCGGTCTCAGCCGCTCGATTCAACTCTGCATGGCACAGCGTCAGCGTAGGAGGAACAGCCCTGGCTCACAGCCTGGTGCCCCGGTGACACTTCCACTGGTTCTGAGCTAGCGGACTTGGGAGATCCAGAGCTGCCCATGAGTTGAAAGTTGAGAATTGCAGGTTTGCCTGCAAATGGAACTGAATGGGGTTACTGGGGATGGAAATTAGAGTCTGGAGAGAAGAGCAACAGACCCTTCTACTGGTTCAGGTGAGGGGTGTCTCCTCAGCTGTGGCAGAACGTGGGCTGCTCAGCTTCAGGAAGGGACGCTGAACTTGGAGCTTGGGCTGTGTGTGAGCCCAGCAATTGGTCTCATGTCTCTGAGCTCCAGTTTTCTCCAGTGTAAAAAAAAAAAAATAAGTAAAAATAAACCAGAAGTTTTAGGTTGGTTGGGATATAAATAAGATCATGGGTGTAAATGGTAAGTAAACGTTATTAAACTTCAGTGGATTATGTCAGTAATGTAACAGGTGCTTACACATCCCACACCTCTGGGGGTCAAGCTCTTCTCTCTGTCTCGCAGCCACTATTCTTTTATGCACATGGATATTCTTTTCAGCCATGGGTGCCCGTGAACGTAGGGAAAGTCAAGCCAAGTCAGTAGGTAGGGTTTTGATGCTGCTCACTTCGGTCACGTGGTTGTCTTTTGTTCACCAAGAATTAGGCTAGGGTAGCACTTCTAAAACCTTAATGTGCTTATCAATCCCCTGGGGATCTTGTTAAAATACAATGGTCTTGCATTTAGACACTCTTGTCTGGGGCTTGAAATTCTGCATTTCTAGCACATTCCCAATACTGATGGTACAGGACCACATTTGGAGTAGCCAAGCACCACCCTCAAATTCAGTCACTCAGATACAGGGGACCCTTGAACAATGTGGAGCTTATGACACAGACATCCCCACACAGTTGAAAATCTGTGTATAACTTTTGACTCTCTCAAACCTTAACTACTCGTAGCCTACTGTTGACTGGAAGCCTTACCAATAACCTAATCAGTTGATTAACATACCTTTTGCATATTATACATATTGTATTCTGTATTCAATAAAACCTGACTTTTTCTTAAAAATTTTTGGGTATTTCTAAGCTATGAGGTTCCACTTGTTTTTTTTTTCAAAGCATATAAATCTCCCTAAATATTTATGGGGGAAAAAATCCATGGATAAGTGGACCTGTACCATTCAAACTTGTTTTAAGGGTCGAGTATACTCTGGTTTTCTAGGAAGAGCTCTCTGTTCAGGATTTCCCCAAAACTGTGAGCTGTAACTTCTCTTTTTCTTTTCTTTGGAAACTCATCATCTTCAGGTCAGAATTGGCAGAAAAGAATTTTCTTGCGGCAACCCAGATAGACTTGGGATAGCAAGGCAGAGGAAAATTACTTCTTTGATGAAAGCCATTTTTTCAATCAGTAGGCATGCTGACCCAAGATAATGGGAGAGACTTTTTTCTGCCAGCCTTTAATCTGCGCACTTTAGGCACAGCACTACCAGTTGGTCTTGTTCACATCTAAAAGCCGAGTTGATCATTCTTTTTTGGTGTTTGTTGTTGTTTTGTTTTAATTTTACATCCCTTAAGCTTTTGCTCTGACTTCGCCTCCCTGAGGACCCTCTTTTTCTGATTTCTCTTGCCTAACTCTGAATCCTCTACAAGCCCTTCTACTTTCTAGTATTTGCCTCTGTCCCATCTCGTTTCAGCGTATCTGCTATCCTTTTATGGGTATCCCTCTTTATACTGTGAGCTCCTTGAGGGAAAGATGGTGACTTTCATCTCTGTGTCTCAGAGGTCCTGGACCACGTATGGCATATTATTAGACATTCCCGTTCTTGTAACAATGACAGTCGCAGATGACTAATTTGCTCAACGATACAGGAAACAAATTGTTGGTTACCAGAGGGGAGGAGGTAAAGGATGGGCGAAATAGGTGAAGGGGAGTAAGAGGCACAAGTTTCAATTATAAAATAAATAAATTATGGGGATATGACATACATGTGTAAGGTAGGGAGTATAGTCAATGATACTGCCATAACTTTGTACGGTGACAGAAGCTTGACCTATCATGGGATCATTTCGTAGTGATCACTATGATGTACGCCAGAAACTAATAGGATGTTGTATATCAATTATACTTCAATTAAAAAATGACTAGTTTGCTGAAACAAGGACCTTGGATCATCTTCATTTAATTCCCTTCTCAACTCAGTGGATTTTGCTGCCTCTCTGTTTCGTAGATGTGGCAAAAGAAGCTAAGGAAGGTTACGTGACTTCCCAAAGGTCACTCAGGTGTCAAGCTGTAGAGCTGGGCTTTAGATGAAGATGTGTCTACCTCTTTGGTCCAAGTTCTTCCTAACCACTTTGGAATGACTAAAGGACTAAATACACCCACAGTCAACTTTATGTTTACCATGATCTGCAAAAGGTAGGAGGCTAATTATTGCTTTGGTCTAATGCACTGACATATAGAGCAATGACTCCCAAGTGCTGGGCCATGGGCCACTGCCAGCTCAGGATTAAAGCTGCACCAGTCTCCGATTGGAGAAAATGAAGAACATAAGTTTATTCACTTAGAGAACTGCCTTCATGATGAGATCATGTCCATTTTTTTCTCATATTCAAGTGAGTTTCCTTTCCAAAAATAATGACAGTAATAATTGGTAGTTATAATTCTTTTTTTCCTCACCACAAGTGTAGTTACCATCTGTCACCATATAACATTATTACAATATTATTGGTTATATTCCTTATGCTGTGCTTTTCATCCCCATATTTGATAACGGGAAGTTTGTACCTCTTAATTTCCCTCATCTATTTTGCCCATCTCTCTCATCCCTTTCTCCTTTGGCAAGCACCAGTTTATTCTCTACTATGGGTCTGTTTGTTTCTTTTGTTTTCTTAGAGCCCACAAGGGAGTGAAATAATATGGTATTTGTCTCTCTGTGTCTGATTTATTTCACTTAGCACAATATCCTCTAGGTCTGTCCAATTGTTGCAAATGGCAAGATCTCATTCTTTTTTATGGCTGAGTGATATTCCATTGTATACATATTCCATTGTATATACACCATACCTTCTTTAGCTATTCGTCGATCAATGGACTGTTAGGTAGCTTCCATATCTTGGCTTTTGTATATAATGCTCCAATAAATATAGAGGTGCACATATATCATTTTGAATTCATGTTTTCATTTCCTATGGGTAAATACCCAGAAGTGGAATTATTGGATCATATGGTATTTCCATTTTTAATTTCTTGAGGAATCTCCATGTTGTTTTCCACAATGGCTGCCCCAGTTTACATTCCCACCAACAATGGTTGCATGAAAGTTCCCCTTTTTTCACATCCTCACCAACACTTGTTATTCTTGTCTTTTTTGATCCTGGCCCTTCTGACTGGTGTGAGGTGATAAGGTGATAACTCTTGAAGGTTTTGATTTCCCTGATGATGGGTGATGTTGAGATAGTTTTTTTGTGTGTGTTTTTTGGTTTTGGGTTTTTTTTTTTTGTTTTTTTTTTTACATTTTTACTTGGCATTGAAATCCTTTTTTTCTTTTTTTTATTAGACTTCTCTGAAATCCCAGTAACTGAGAATGGCTGCTCTAAAGAAGGTTAAGAAGCAATCAGCAACAGGTTTTCTATTGGAGAAAAAAATAGGCAGGTATCTTTAGGGGATGATTTTGAGATTACAATAAACATTCCTACTCATAAATATCCTCCTTCCCATCACACCTAGCTAACTCTGAGCAGCCATTGATAATAAGACCCCAGCTCCACAAAAGGAACACCCCTTGAATTAGAGCAAAGTGGCTGTGAGTTGTTTTCTTTTGATGAGTTCTGTTCAGACAGGAATTTTTTGGGGTGGTTGGTGAACGTACATTTCTAAGGACTGAAAGCTAGACTTTCTGGGTAGGGAGTGAAGGAGGGGGAAGAGAACAAGGGGAACAGAGCATTGCCCGACAAGGCCCGGGGTGTTTCATTTTTCGTTGAAAGAACAGAGCTAGTAAGAAGAATTACTAACAAGTATTAAATAATGGGCTTACCCAGGGTAACGTTGATGTGCACAGAGAGAAAAGAAAAGAATGAGGAGATCAAATCTGACCTGTTACTCTACTTGAAAACAAAAACTCAAATCAAAATAAACACAGAAAGCAAAGCTCCCATGATGCCAGCAGAAATGCACCCGTTTCCACGTGTCAGATGAACTGATGGGAATCTTACAGTCTGTCGAGCGCAGGAAGAATAGAGTCAGACAGAATCTCTTTCTCATTGTGTTCATATCATTGTCTGGTGATTAGCATGACTGACAGAATAAATATAGGTAATGACAATCCCCCTTTTTTTTTTTTAACCCACACTTCATAACACTCAGCCCAACCCAACAGAATTGATCTGGTACTCACAACTACAAAGAATAGCCTTGTAAAGAGCAGTAGATCACGCACTATAAGGTACTGTTAGGCATGTACCATGACCCCAGAAAGGGCTTGGTGTGTGGTGGACCTCATTTTTATTGCCCCCTTGGTGAATCATGAATCACCGCAGCCAATAAACTCCTGACACACTTTCCAAGTGAGCAGAATTCACCGTCCTGATGGTAAATCTACCCCTCATTGCAAAGTAGCTCAAAAGTTAAAAAGCCACTTTGATGATGTAGCAAACATTAGGGCAACATCAGAAAGACTGTGTGTGATTAGACCAACTGGAACTTTCTTGCCTTGTAATGGATTTATTTTGTCGCTTGTATAATTGCTTATTTCTGAACCAGCTAATATTGAAATTAGTAATGGTCAAGAAACAAATCAGATATTTCACATCTGTAAGTCTTTAAATATTTATGAGGAAGCAAGGACTTCTGGCTTAGAAAGGAGAGAATAATCCAGGCAGGGATATTTCTTTTCAGAGGCTTGCCCCCAAAATGCAGCCTAAATTCATATTGTGTCCTTACTGATTTATGGGTGACCATGGGCTTGGTGTATTCTTACATTTTGAGCGTGGCTGGATCTCTGTTGAGAACACTAAGCAAATGCCCTCAGCATCTGTCTCCCGGGAAAGGGCTTACAATTTGGCAATGTAGTGGTGAGAGGGAGCCTCTGTTCTCAGGATGCTTATAATCTAGACAGATTATAAGATGTGTGTGTGTATAACTATATTAGAAGCAGAAAACAATGAAGTGCTGGAGAGAGACACGGGGGGGAGGGGTGTGTGTGTGAAAAGGAACAGATTTCTCCTGGCTGTAGTGTGGAGGGCAGCTCACAGAACATGGGGCATTTGCATGGAACCTTCAGGATGGAGTCCAGGAAGAGGAACTAAAAACATCTGCTATCTTAGTAATTAAGATTAGGTCACATCAAGACTCAGGGAAGTGCATTCCTTAAAGTCGAAGCAGCATGAATACGAAAGCACAGGGCTTCTCCCCTGGGGGTACCTGGGGCCCGGTGGGAGTGTTAGGCTGGAAGACAAGATAGGCCTAGGTCAGGGGCAGGTGGTGAGGAGCTTTGGAAAACAGACTGGAGGCTTTGATTTTTATTTATTCTGTATGTGATTACCGTAGCCAGACACTGTTGTTTGTCATCTCAGCAGATAATCACTTACTTCTTTTTTCTTTCTTTGCTAACAGAGCCATATTGATCATAAACTCTGCATTTTATGGTTTATAAAATAGTTTTGTAGGTGTTTGACCTGAGGAAACTCATCAGTCATTCCCATGGAAAACCCCGGAGGGAGGGTGGAGGGCGGGAAGGAGAGAGAAAGACTTGGGAGAGTCAAAAAGACAAAATGGAGGCCGTGAAGTATAGGAGCAAGAGTACAATAGCAAGGGAATACTGGAACCTTCTGGAATGTGAAAATGTACAAAGTCCCTTTACACACTACTGGAAAGGTGATAACTTTCTAACCATTCTGGGTTGACAATAACACTTTTAGTTTGATTTGATTCATTCTAATGGACAGCTTAGTCCCATTCCAGACCTAGATCTGTGCTAATCTTTGCAGACGTTACCAAAATGAAGTCTAAGAGAGAACATCCCAAGGGTTCTCATCACAAGGAACACTTTTCTTTCCCTTTCTTGCTTTCTTCCTTTTGGTTTTTCTATCTATATGAGATGATGGATATTACCCACATTCACTGTAGACACCATCTCATAATACACATAAATTAACACTGTCCATTTACAGCAGATCGAATGGGCAGGAAAAAAAAATCAGTCATGTAAAAAAATATTCGAGTCATACAATTCATCAACTTGACCTGAGTGATGAACTCAACAAGGGTAGAAAATCCACCCCACTGACAGATAGATGTCCACGACACGGGGTGTCTTCCAGAAGGATTCTTAGGAGGGATCCCCTCATACTCATTATACAGACTTTCTAGAGAGAGAGCAGGAGTAGCTTGCAACTTGACTGCTTTATTCCCCCCAAGCCCCAGTGCTTTGGCAGCAGGATGTAAGCTCCAGGGGAGGAAGAAAGGGCCCAGGACACTAGGATTTGAGTGGTTCAAGAAATACATAAACAGTGATAAAACCAGAAGTCTGATTATAAAGATTTGTTAAGGGGGGGGGGGGGAGGGAATGTGGTTAAGGAGCCAAAGTAGTGTGAGCACAGGAGCCAGTGCAGTTGGTGGTGACTCAGGAGGGTCACCCAGGGTAGCAGGGCCACCTTGAAGCTCGGGTGAGGTGAGGCTGTAAAAAGGGAAATGAGATAAAGAGCCGGGCCAGTGGAAAGTTATGGGAGGCCATGGAATACAGAGGTTAAGAGTATGGACTTTGGAGCCACACTGCTTGAGTTTGAATCTAGCTCCACCTGTTACTAGCTGTGTGACCTTGGGCAAGTTACTTAATCCCTCTGGGCCCCATTCTCCCAACTGAACAAATGAGAATGACAATGGCACAAGGCGATAAGGTGGTTGTGAGAGCAAACAAGTTGATGAGGTGGTTGTATTTCTGGGACACTTCACGCTTGGTATTTCTGCGAAGAGATCTGTCAGGCAAACTCTTCCAGTTGTAGATGGTTGAGCAGTTGAAAGTGTCGGTCAGGTCAGAGGGTGCCTGGTCGGGTGAGGTGGGCCTTTGGTCCCTCTTCAAAGCATCAGCGAGAGCCCTGGGGCTGGTGACCTCCTGAGGGCTCCAGGGCACGGAGTGTGAAACCTGCCTCTGAGAAGCAGATGCATTCCTTTCCCTAGACCCAGCGGTATCCTCCACCGACTTCTCTGATTATGAAGGCCCCATGCAGCCACATTATGCGCAGTAGCTGAAATCTGGAAACAACCAAAGGAATTTTATCAAAAAGGAATGAGATACCGTACACTTGCTGACTATGTTACAGCCATGAAAATAAATCAGTTGGTTCGACACAGAGCAACCTGAATGGACCTCGAAAAGCTCATGTGAATGAAAAAAAAGTGTCATAGGCTTTACCAGGGTAGTAAATGTATGTTTGTTTTGAAGAGCTCAAACAATACCGCTATGTAATGCTTATGGAAAGCATAATATATAGAGAAGTATACAAACACAGACCACACGGATGTATAGGCAGGAAGAGAGGGTTTAGGGCTAGAAACAAAGTGGTCTCAGATTTCATCTAGAGCATTCTTTTCCTTCATGAAGTAGTGAAGTAAAAACAAGCTAATTCTGGATGGAGGGCCCATCGTTTTCCTATTTTGGGGGGAGGGGAAGGGGGTGATGGGCATGGAGGAGGGCACTTGTGGGAATGAGCAAGGGGTGTCATATGGAAACCAACTTGACAATAAAGTATTACAAAATCAAAAAGAATAAAATAATGTTTATTTATTTATTTTGAGAGAGAGAGAGAGAGAGAGAGAGAGCGAGCGTGTGTGAGCAGGGGGAGGGCCAGAGACAGAGGAGAGAGAGAATCCCAAGCAGGCTTGGTGCTGCCAGCTCAGAGCCTGACATGGATGGGGCTTGATCCCACACGTCATAAGATCATGACCCGAGCCGAAATCAAGAGTCAAATGCTTAACCAACTGAGCCACCCAGGTATGCCTCTCTTATTTTTAGAAACTTTGAGTGATAGTATAGAAAATTTAGAAAATAAAGCATAGAAGGAGCAAGTGACCAGCACTCAGACATAATCACTACGGTCGTTTTGTCCTATTATGAGGCATGTCTACATGTGTATTTGAAATTGTACTGTATGTACCATTTTGTAAAATGCTTTTTATATTATTTTATTTTTTATAAAGTTTTCTTTTTATTTTTGAGAAAGAAAGAGAGAGACAGAGCACAAGCAGGGGAGGGGCAGAGGCAGAGGAAGACACAAAATCCAAAGCAGGCTCCAGGCTCTGGAGCTGTCAGCACAGATCCCGACGCAGGGCTCAAACCCATGAATCGTGAGATCATGACCTGAGGCAAAGTCAGATGCTTAAACTGACTGAGCAACCCATGCACCCCTGGAAAGTGCTTTTTAACTTAATGTATAGTATTTTCCTATGTCATTAAATGTTGTTTAAAGACGTGTGAGAAAGAAAACCATAGGCCCAAAATGGAGTCACTTATGCTATAGGCCTAGTCACCAAACCAGGGCTTAATACCCAACCTAATTACAGTTTCAACCCCAGAAAAATAGTCTTAAATAATAGTCAGGAATTTTTGGTTAGTGTCAGTGAGGTAATCTGTCCAGTGGGCCCACTCCATCCCCCAAAGTCAGATGAAATAATCCCTCTAATAAGACCTCCTGTCCTTCCCCTAAGGGAAGTTGACCTTGCTTGAAACATATCCTTTTTTTTTTTTTTTTTGCTAATTGTCCCACCCCATTTATGCCTATAAAATCTTTCCATTTTGTAAAGCTCCTCGGAACTTCCCTTGACTTGCTAGATGGGATGCTGCCTGATTCATAAATCATTTAATAAAGCCAATTAGATCCTCAAATTTACTTGGTTGAATTTTTTTAACATATGATTTTGAGTGGCTTCAAAATAGTTCATCTTCATGCACTACAACTTTTTCTCTCATTTTCCTGTAATTGGAAATATAAACTATTTCTGACTTTTTGTTCCTATAAGTAATGGACCTGTGAACGTTATGTATTTCTTTAAAAAATTTTTTTAACGTTTATTTATTTTCAAGAGAGAGACAGAACACAAGTAGGTGAAGGGTGGAAAGAGAGAGAGAGACAGACGGACAGAATCTGAAGCAGGCTCCAGGCTCTGAGCTGTCAGCACAGAGCTTGATGTGGGGCTCAGACTCGAACTGTGAGCTCATGACCTGAGCTGAAGTTGGACGCTAAATCAACTGAACCACCCAGGACCCCTGAACATTATGTATTTCTGATTATTTCTTTATGATAAATTTCTAGGGAGAGAACTATGGATTTGAAATGTATGGGCATTTTTAAGACCATTGACACACACTGTCAAATGGTTTTCCGAAAGGTTGGACCAATTGTCACTTCTACTAGTACTATATGGGATCCTTGCTGATTTTAAGGTTTTTAATTGGATAATAAAACTCCAAAACTTATCTACCTCTATTACAAATGTGTTTTCCTGATCCTTCCTGGCCTATTTTGTTTTGGGTTTCCTCTAGGGGCCATTCAGACCTCAGGAAGGGAGTGTGGCTTATGTCTGGAAGACTGCCCAGGTGGGCGATTTTCCTAATGTTTGTTCCTGTGGGAACCTCAGAGCCCCCGACCTCAGCCCCGATGAGTTCAGTCACTTCCAGTCATCAGGATGAGGGCTCATCTTATTACTGCTCACCACCTCCTACACAAACACCACAGTCTTCCTTCGTAGAGGAAAGATGACCTGCTATTTTGTAGTTGTTTCCATCTTGTATCAGTTGGAATCCAGTGGCAATACTCTTAGAAAAACGCTGATTTAACCTAAGTGGCTGCCCCTTTCTAAATGTGACAGTCCAGTCCAGATATTCACTACGACTGACAAAAGTCCTTCTCATAGGGGCACACCTCTCTGTATCTGAAGTCGATTGTAGCCCACAGGCTACTTAGGAGTATTAAATGGTTCAGGAGAGTCAATGGTATAGACGTGGTCTGTTAATTGACATGTAACATGTATTTGTTAAAGCCACGTATTCACTTCCAGGCTGTAGATATAAGTCCCAACTATTTTGAAAGAGCCTTCCAGTTTGTGATGCTGTGCTGATTTTAAACTTACGTTAATATACAACAGAACTTACTGGTTTACCCGATTATCACCATAAGATTTTCATCCATCCAACCTTTCAGAGTAAAAAAGGACCTGCCTCCCAGTGCTTATAGGCCAAATAGCCACACCTTCTCCTTGACACACATGCCCTTCTCACCTTATTCCATGCAAACTATCCCCTTCAAATCTCCTTGACCTTCTTTCTAGACCGCAAAAACACCATGTTCCCTCTGGCCTCAGGACCTTTGTACACGCTATTTCCATCACCTGGAATAGCCTGATTCCTCCTGGAAATAACTTCTGATTCAACAAGTTTCATGTCAGCACCCTTCTTTGCTCAGTCTTAGAAGAATCTTTTAGATGAACTAAAAAATCACATCTTATGACAAGGCTAACTCAATGGCCCAGACCACATCTTAGATCCTCTGATGTATATCGTAACATCTTGTGTTTTGCTTGTAATGTTTTGTAATTTGCAATTTAATGTTTATCTATGTCATCATTGTTTGATGCCTGTCTCTCCTATTGGTCTTTGAGCTCCATGGGCAAGGGGGGGCTTTGTTTTTTAACCACCATGAGCATGGCTGTGAGCATAATGCAGGGCAGATGGGAGCTGAATCAATGCTTGTTGAATGAACAGATTGAAAAAGTGACATAATACAGCCGATGGTTTGGTGGGGTTGGTGGGGTGGCTGAGTATCTTTGCATGCAACTTCCTTGCAAGGGAATACATTATTTCTTGTGCCTTAGAAGAGTGTCATTCAGGGGACTTCTGGGTGGCTCCATTGGTTAACTGTCTGACTCTTAATTTTGATTCAGGTCATGATCTCATAGCTTGTGAGAAGGAGCTCCATGCTGGGCTCCATGCTGATAATGCAGAGCCTGCTTGGGATTCTTTCTCTCTCTCTCTGCCTCTCCATACCCCACACCTCTCTCTCAAAATAAGTAAAGTAACCTTAAAGAAAAAAAGAAAAGTATCATTCAAAGTAGAGACTTTCAGACAGCTGGGCAGATTTTTGTAGCTGATTTCTCACCTACTAGAGGTTGGAGAACTACTTTTACCTCAATTTCATTTAAAGATTGTTACTATCTTTGCCTCAATCTCATTTAAAAATGGGGAAAATGTCTTTACATTTCCTTCTTCCTAAGACATCACTGACTTTAAGATGCTAATTTGGAAAAGCCAACCATACCAAAAAAATCAGTACTGCTCCCATATTAAATACACATATTGACTGTAAAAGATACCCAATTCCTGGGGCACCTGGGTGGCTTAGTCGGTTAAGCATCCGACTTTCGCTTGGGTCATGATCTCGCGGTTCGTGGGTTCGAGCCCCGCGTCGGGCTCTGTGCTGACTGCCAGCTCAGAGCCTGGAGCCTGTTTCAGTCTGTGACTCCCTCTCTCTGACCCTCCCCTGCTCACGCTGTCTCTCTCTCTCTCCTAGAAATAAATAAAACATTAAAAAAAAAAAAGAAAGAAAGAAAAAAAAAGATACCCAATTCCTGGACATATTAACATGTAAAAAATGAATATCTTAGAATTGAGGTGAGGTAGGCAGTCCCTATCACAAAGGATGGTTGTGAATATTAGAAGAGAGGAATGCATGTGGAGTGAGTTGCTATGTGTCTTTTCTGTGTTTTCATGAAATAAAATGGGAGCGTATTTATCCTAAGAGATCACTGTTGGGTGTTTCTGGTCCTGCTGAGATCCCCAGACCCAACCTCTGTTATTTTTCGATTGTTCACAGCCATGTAAAGCATTGCCCTTCATGAACATGTAGAGAATAAAGGTGACCCCCTTAGTCTGTTGTATGAAGCTTTCCAACGTCAAGGTCCCATCCTAACTTTCCAGCCTTCCTTCTGTTCAGTCCTGGTTTGTTTCTGACTCCCTGGCAATCTCATCTATTCTTTGTCCTTTGCTTTCTGGAATAATCTCTGTCACTCTGACCTCCCTTAGCATCCCATCTGGGCTTATCTTAAAGCACTTGATTCCATGTTTCTGCCTTGGAATGTAGTCAGATGTGCACACAGCCATTCTCTTCCAGACTGTAAACTCTTCGGAAGTTGGGGCTCCATGTAAATTTATCGTTATATTGTCATTTTAATATACACTATGCACAGAATGAGTAAATTATTTTTTGGTTACTGAAACATCAAAGGAACAGCAATTCAGTATCCATTATGTGTCACATAAATTAACTCTATGAAAGAGAAATGGTGTCTAGGAAAAGAATCTTGCTTTTGTAATAGTCATTTTTTCTTCTATGTGTTCTCCCTTTGACCACATCTAATGGTGCAAAGGGGCTTTTCTTTTCTCTGATGGGCAGAGAAAGGATGTATATGCTGATGGATTGTGCTATTTTAGCTATGTGTCCATTTGCGCATGTATCCACTGCTCAGACTGCAGCCTGTGTATGTTGTTCAATCCACACTGATGTTTTGCCCTTTGAAGGTGGCTTGAATTGGGGTCAGAGGACCAGGAGGTGATGATGGGATCCATTACCTGGATTGAGGGCACAGCTGGGTGGGGCCATGGCTCCCCTGGTTACCTTCTTCACTAAGCTCCCAGGGCACAGAGCACCCACTGAACACTCCCATCCTGAAGAGCTGGGCTGACTCTGTCAGCTTTCAAGAAAATAGGTGGGGGTGCCTGGGCTGCTCAGTCCATCAAGCATCTGACTTTTGATTTTGGTTCAGGTTGGGATCTTGCAGTTGTGAGATGGAGCCCCAAGTTGGGCTCTGTGCTGAATATGGAGCCTGCTTTGGAATTTTTCTCTCTCTGCCGTGCTTGCACTTTCTCTCTCAATAAATAAATAAATAAACTTAAAAAAAAGAGGAAAAGAAAAGAAAATCATTGCCATGGAGAATTCTTCTAAGCCAATGACCTTGTGATAGCTGGAAGTGGAAGTTCATGGTGTTTGAGGATACCCTAACAATTCTGTGTGCAGTATGGCTTATTGTGTCTTATGGCGCCCTCCAAGCTTTAGGTGTGCTTTTGAAGTAATGATTTTTTGCTTCTTTTAAAATTGTGTACAGATATGATTTCTAAATCCAATCCTTCTTCTTTTTCAGTGATTGGGCTGCACTCATATCTTTATCTTGTCGTAGATATGTTTCCAGGTGTTAAAAGCACAATAAGCCAACAATATGATTTTACTGATTAATAGATGATGTTCAGATTTCTTTTAATTACTGAAGAGTCAAAATAACAATTCTGAATTAACGACAAAAGCCAAAAAGTTCCAGTAAATGTTACAACAGGGGTCAGGGTTCCAACCTCAGCCTGGAGGTGTTTGAACTTGATCATCCTGAGCAAGCTTTTTTTCTCCTCTCGCTCCCTGCCTCTGAAACTACAGAGCAGAGACAAAGGTGATCATCCCCTCACACCCCAGAGACGCGAAGTAAATAAAATGTGTGGAAACATATCCCCAGACCAAGAGGTTATACGTACACCCAAATTCAGTAGTGAGCCTAAGATGTTTCTGGGTGCTATTATTTCTGTATAGATTCCTTATAAAAAAATTCCAGTGCGAGGTGACAAGTGTCTCATGGATCCTTTACTAGTCAGTAGAAGTCATTTATCTTTCCTTCATTCTTGGCATTATCGCCTTCATTTACAGGCACTGCAAAAATGGCCTTGATTTCAAGGACAGACACCTGGGTGGTCATTCTGTCTGTTTGTCTTCCACATCGCTTCTGTGCCTTTGAGCCATGAGCCAGTCCCAGCAGTGAGGTGGGGTCCCCAGGGTGTGCTAGCCTGCCGGAGGAAGGTCACCCATAGAACGGCTCCAGGGCATGAGGTGTGAGAGCAAGGTATTCCTGAGTCTATTTTTTTCTGCATTATTTTAACCAGATGCTAATAGAAATCAACAGGTGACTCACCTCTCCTCAAGCTTTGGAAAGTTTCTTAAGGAGAAGCTGTTCAGCGAGAAATGTCACTCTCTAGCTCTTGCCCAGTCTTGTGATTTTTATCAGAATAGAGTTATTTGCCTTGAGGATTTTTCTAAACCTATTACTTTCCTATAAAAGCCTTTCAATTGAAATAATCCATTCCTTATTATGTAGTTACTTTCATTGCTGGAGATTCAAAATACTTGAAAAATACTTTAAACTCCTATTCAAAGACCATTGTCACCATTGTAAAATTCACATATGGTGATATATAGGGACTATTATAATACCTTGCTGCCATATTAATAAAATCCAGAGGTAATAAGAAAAGAAAGGATCCTGTATCTTAGTAATGTCACGGTGCTCTTTTCGAAACGCTGAATCATCATACTGGCTGGAATTGGAGAGTCAAGGGCATTCCATTATGTGAAGAGCATCATAGGATGCCTAATGACCTAGAGAAAGTAGGACCATCCTTTCTGTCTTATCTGAAAGGTGCCCCTGCTTCAGATTGGCTTTGTGGGATAATGCTTCTCGAGGCCACATTTTCTCATTTACCTTTTTCTTTCACTTACCTGAAAGATGCTAGCTCTAGGGTATAATCCACATAATCACTGCTGGCTATTGAATCTCAACCTCCTTCTCCTAGATTGCAAAGCCCATCTGTGAAGGATTGCAACTCTATCTACTCACAGGTCTGCTTAATCCTTTGGAATTGCCAACCTTGGCAGTGATCTGAAGGCTTATGTAGCCTTGCACTTTGCATGCCACTCTAGCTTGGCTAAAAGTCTACCATCATTCAAAATACTTTGTAGAATTTCAGCATCTTTTACTTAAAATATTTAAAGTTGTTATTGTAGTGGGTTAAGTTTTTTATATTTTACTTAAAATTTTTTTTTAATGTTTATTTTTGAGAGACAGAGAGACAGAGTGCAAGCAGGGGAGAGGCAGAGAGAGACACACACACACACACACACACACACACACAGAATCCGAAGCAGTCTCCAGGCTGTGAGCTGTCAGAACAGAGCTCAACTGACATGGGACTTGAATGCATGAACTGCCATATCATGACCTGAGCCAAATAAGCCAAAGTTGGATGCTTAACTGACTGAGTCACTCAGGTGCCCCTGTAGTGGATCAATTTTTAGTCTCACCTATAGAGTGAGAAAACTATATGGTCTATAAGAATAACAGTTGTATAGCTTGAAGAGGAATCCCCACAAAGTCTTGCTCTACAATTTTAATTTTAAGGAAGATTAAAATTAAAACCAAAAGGGGCCTTTGTAGAACTGGTATCTTTTTACTTAAAAATAGTTGCTAAGTCAAAGATTAGTTTTTTCTCTCTCTTTCCATGGGGAAGATTTCTTGGGTATTAATAAAATTTAGACATACACAGTTATTTTATTCCCAAGATATCAGTGGCTAGAACAAACTATTTCAGTAGATAAGGGAAATGTCCTGCGGCGATGGCAAAAAACAGTAATTTGCTTAAGATTGTGATAGTTCATGGTAATGGTGTCGTGGAAATGCCTCAAGTCTTTTATGCCTTTATCGTGCATTTTAGCGAAGGATTCACATTCATCTTAATTTTGTGGCCCAATTGGTGTATGCTTTGCCCTGCTGACAAGATAGTTGGTTGCTAGTGGGTCAGGAGAACATCTTAAAATTCCTTTGCACGTTGTCCTGTAGCACATGGCGTGATAGCAGTGCAGAATGCACGCGCCATCTGAGTCACGCCGGCTTTCTGGAAGCGGAATGGAATGCCTGTCAGCATCGAATGCCTCGCATAGTGTTGTTACCACTCCCACAAATTAGTGCTCAGAGAAACACGGTGACATGTGTATAATGGAATATAGGTGTGTCACCTGGAAAAAGAAAACGCCTTTCAAGATTCCTGAGATCATATTTATATTGCTTTTATTAAGGTTTGTGAATTAGCAGCTTTTGAGTTGTATAAAAATTGCTTTGAGAATGAATCCATTAATATGAATGCTTGATAGCCAATGGTGATCATTGCACTGGGCTTCTTCACTTGTTCAGATCCCTTCTCGCCAATATTCTGCGTTTGTGAGACAGCAGATCTTCTAGGAGGCTGAGGTCTACGGTGGCATTTCCCTAATGCCGTCTTCTTGGAACTCCGGTATCTCACAAAATGTTAATAGCTGTTTCATGAAAAAAAAAAAAAAAAAAAGATTTTCCTGACTGTATTAATCAGGGTTCTTCAGAGAAGCAGAACTACTGGGATGTGTATATAAACAGAGATTTATTAAAAGGAATCGGCTCACGTGATCATGGAGGCCCGCAAGACCGAATTCTGCAGTGTGAGCCAGCACGCACAGGCCCCGGGGGAGCTGGTGATACCGATGAAGTCTGAAGGCATTCTGCTGGACAATTCCCTCTTACTTGGTCTTTTTGTTCTATCCAGGCCTTCAACTGATTGGATGAGGTCTGCCCACACTGTGGAGGGAATCTGATTTATTCACCGTTTACTGATGTAAATATTACTCTCATCCAAAACCACGCTCTGAGTAGAAAAATAAAATTAACCATCAGAAGTCTACCCTTTGTCAACATGGCGCCCATATGCATCTCTTTAAACCATACTTCATCCCCAAATAAAGACAACAACAGGGTCATAATTCTGCCTAACATGATACAACTATCCCACGTGCAACCCCGAACACATTAACTTTTTCTCTAGAAGATGCTGTGAGGTCCTTGGATGATATTCCCTCTTCTCTCTGATCACCTGTCACCTAAACACTATGATGTAAAGTTGACAATACTTACGTACTGTGTGTTATAAAGTCAAGGCATCCTATGGTACATGATAAGGGGATAAGAAGGCAGAAAGCAGAAGTATTTGCTTAGTACACACACACCCCTACACAAACACACACATATTCAGAACAAAATAAGGAGGAACTACTCGTGAAAATTTCAGTCCCCATTTCTGCAACTGGTCATGTGGTGATAGCTGGTATTCATAACTACCTTTTGTTCCCATCCGTTCTGTATTCACTTAGCCTTCTGCCTGCGTCTCAACTGGTCATGTTTTTGTTTTTGTTTTTGTTTTTAACCTGGTGGGGTAACCCAGACCTTCATTCCTGAAGCGTCTGGGCCATTAGCTGTCCTGCCTGGACTGGGTTGTTATAGTTTTCCAGTGGCCCTAATCACAGGGCACGGTAATAGTAAGAAGCATCGTAAAGGATCTCCTTCCAGGAATGCTCCTCCCCAGATCCACTGTGGAGAAGTAGCCCAATTTGTCTTCAGGAGTCAGGATCAACAGCCCCGGGCAGCAATGGAACTCCCTTTTTGGCTTTGTGGCTTTAAAGGCAAGAAGAGTCCCAACAGCTGAGTTCAATGGTATCTAGTTCAATGGTATCGTTGTTGGAAGCGTTCCTCGCTTTGGGACAGAGTCATCTAGGCCAGCAGGCCTGGAGTATAAAGTCATGGGGGCAGTAAACAAAATTTTTGCAAGTGAGTTACTAGGGGTAACAGGGAGTAATACCACCCCTTGACTCCCAGATGTGTGAATCCTCAGAGACACAGCACTGTATGTTAGAACCTGATTCAGAGCACATACAGCTTCCTGGAGAACCTTGCCTCAGCCCTGCAAAGTATTGCCACCTAGCTGGCACTGTAACTGAGTCTTCAGAAGGGCATTCTGCCATGCCAGTGAACCAGCTATTTCAGGATGATGGGAAACATGGGAAGATCAATGAATTCTTTGAGCATGGGCTCATGTTGTACTTCATTTGCCCTGAAGAGAGTTCCTTCATCGGAAGTAATCCTGTGTGGACTATCATGATGGTGGATAAGGTGTTCTGTAAGTTCATGGATGGTAGACTTGGGAGAAGCATTCCATGTAAAGAAAGAAAATCTATAATCTATATCCAGAATAAGTCTGTGTCAGTAAGAACAAAATGGTGCCCCTTACATCCAACGTAATCAACCATTTGCCAGGTAGCTGGCTTATTGCCTCACTTCTGGTACCAAATCTGTATTAGTCAGAGTTTCCTAGAGAAATACAAGTGATCAGATGTGTATACATATATAGAGAAAGAGATTGATTATAAGAAATTTGTTCACACAATTCTGGAGGCTAACAAGTCCAAAATCTGTGAGCTGGAAGGGTTGAGATCCAGGAGAAGAGATGATATAGTCCCAGTCTGAAGGCTGAAGACTGAGAAAAGCCAGGGGTGCAGATGGAGTGTGGAGGCATTCTGCTGGAGAATTCCGTCTTGCTCAGGGACCCCAGTTATTTTGTTCTTCTTGGGACTTCAACTGATCTGATGAGGCCCGTCCACATTATGAAGGGCAATCCACTTTACTCAGAGTTCACCAACTTAAATGATAATCTCATCCAAAAATACCCTCCAAGTTAACCATTGCACTGGCAAAAAATAAAAACACAAATAATTGAGGGTATGGAACACTGCATGTTATAGTCTTCTTTTGGAAGGAGAATCATAATACACATTAACATAAATGTTAATGAACATTAATGTCAGTTCCTAAAAATCCGGCAGTGAAGATGCCTTTTCATATTTGTATAACCTCATCTTTTCTAAAATTGTTTGCTTATAGGAACCCCCATCCCCTCAATTTCTTTCCTTCAGTGAAAAGTTATTTTCATTTTGCTGTATACCAGTGTTTAGAGAAACATAGTTAGATAATAAGCTGGTCTATGGAATGGTGTCTATTAAAGCAACTGGCCCATTTGGGGATTAAATTGATGACATCAACTTCATTAACAGGCTTCATTACCTGAATCTAGCAGCCTAAGTGGGTATTTTTGCATTTGATTTGTTAAATGCTTACTATCAGCTCTGTGGGCTAAGGCATGGTGCTAATGGATTGCAAGTGAGTTATAGAGATGAGGGTGAGTGGGTGCTGCCAAGGTCATGGACATACACCGTAATGTCTAAGCAGATCAGGTTAGAAGGAGCCTGACCACCCACTTTGCCTCATTTCCTGATGAAAAGCCTGGCTGAGCAAAAGATAGTAGAAGAGAGAGTGTGATGACTGCCACTAACTCAGGGCATAAAGTGGGTCCCCTGCATGGATTCCAAACAGTAACGATAAGATGTAAAACATGGGGGCACTTAGAATTATCATTAGCACTAACACAAAACCACCGTCTGAGAAAAGCACAAGAAGAACAGGAATCATAAGTGAAAGAAAATAGCACAGCCACTACTTTTTTCCACGTGTGTGTTCGTAGGCTTATGAAGTCTCTTTTAATTCAAGGAAATAATGAAGCAATCTTTCTTGAGACACGATGGTTCCCTGTGGCCTTTCTGGAGAGGTCCACGGGACCCAGAGGCGGGGGTGTCTGTGTGAATCTGTGGCCCTCTTGATAGTAACCTTAACTTCATCCCCTCGCTTCAGGCTTCATTTCCCTTTTCCCTTCACTCCTGAAACCGCTGTAACAGGTCAACTTTGCCTCAGGGCTCTGTTTTCTAGGGGAGCCAGAGAAGACAATGGCAGTATAATAGAAGTTACCGTGGTTCATTCATTACTTTTTCTACACAAGGAGACCAGACTAGATAATGGGAATGGAATTACAGTCTTCATCAGAGAGGGGGAAAGCCTTGTAGTCAGTTTCTCCCCAAGCAGCTAGGGCCCTTTGGCTGTGTTTTGATAGAATTAAAATGAGTGCCTGGGCTGGGGCACCCTCCAGGAGAGACACAGGCTCTGGGCTGGGTCAGATGGTGCCACTTCCTGGGCCCATTATCATGGTAGCCCCTGCATCTCAGCACACCCCACTCCATCTGCATTGCCCAGCAATGAGCTCTGCTCTCACCGGGGGGTTTCTGGGCATGGGTAATAGCCCAGTAACAGCTCTAGCAGGGCTCAACTGCCTATCTCCTCTGTTTGATTTATCTCTCCGGAAGCCAGTTGTTGTTGTTTGTGAGGGCTGCGGTCACAAAGCTTTATGGATTTGGGGTGGTCTGTTCTACCCTACTTTCCCCACAGACTCTGTAATTCTAGTGCTTGGGCTTTGAGAATGCGAGGTGTGTTCTGGAATGCATGTGTTGCAATCTAGCAGAAATGTCAGTGTCTCTTTTCAAGCAGACACAAAATAAAGGCTGGTTGAATGAGCATAATGCGTTAGAAATATTTCTAGGGCTATGGAAAGTGACTTATCCACATAATGGCATGACTGTGTTTTTAACTTCCTGTGAATGCCAGGGAGGATTTAAAGCTCTCACACGGTGCTAGTTAAAATAGACTTCTCCCCCTGGCAATAAGTGTACACTGGATAATGTGGTAGGCATACTATGCTGAGTGTCTTCCTGTGGTCCCTCTGAATCCACTTCTCCCTTCTCCCTCATATTCTGTGCCCTGAGAGGCTGGACTGATGGGCCTATATTAACTGTGATGCTCTTGCCATCTGGCCTCCTGTCGGGCCCAGCCAGTGGGATGCAAAGAGGGATTGGGGTACTCACATCTTAGTGCTTTCCATTTGTGTGGCCATATACTTCCTACTGTGATCCTGTTGGCTAGACAACTTTCTCTGAACATTTGTGTCATTTTCAGCCTTCGGTAGGTAAATGGGTGAGGCAATTATTAACTCTTGTTATAGTCATCCTCAGCTAATTAGAAATGCATGAGAGAGAAATGGGGAGGGGATATTTCACTAAGCCTTCAAATAAAAGTGAAGATTATCTCTTTCTTGGCAAATGTGTATCTTAATAAATAACACAATAAAATACATTTGAAAAAGTGCCATTGAAAATATAATTCCAGCTACTTTTAATGACTCAGAAGAGACGTTAGTAGACAGGGCATCAAGAGCCATGTGTTAGAAGTAACAATTATAATTGTACTAAAGATGTATGGAAAGTCTGGTTAATAGAAACCAGAGAACAGGATGTTTTACATTTTGGATCTAATCCTGTATGTGTTTACTATACAGATTCCGAATGAACAATGCTAGGTTACTAATAAAACAGACCCGGACAAAACGACCCCATGGTGGGTTTTATATTTTTGAAATAAAGTCAGAAATATTTGTGGATTGTCTCCTGTGTTCCAGACACCACCAGGATGTGTTTACCCTATTTCCTTTCACCCTCAGGGAAACTCGATGAATTGCTTTTGTTTTTGTTTTAAATCTCTGTTGTATGAATGAGGAAAAAAGCTCAGAGAAGTTAAGTAGCCACCCCAAGATCACATACCTGGTAAGGAACAAACTGGATTATAGGCCAGGTCTGTCTGATTTCAAAGTTACTCTTTCACTAGACCAATTGCCACTCCAATGACTGTCAGGTGGGAATTCGAGATACACAACTTGGCTTTTCTAAGCTTTCATGGTTTTGAGTGGACCAAAGAGGGTAATCCCAGCCAGCAATATCAACCAGCACTTCTCTTTTTGTTTCTTTCTTCCAGATAGAACTGATTCTTATGGTTCAAGCATTGCTGTGGTTCTTTCCCCACTTCAGTGGCATCATGCACCAACATTAGTCTGCAAGACAATCCTTCATGATAATATCTGGTGGCCACTATGCCAGGGAGATCCTAGGATTGAATTTTCACCTGAGGAAATGGTAGGAAGCCATTCTTTCAAGCGATCGTTTATAATGCTGTGCACTGAATCATAGAGTTTTAGAGCTGGAAGAGAATCCTTATAATGAAAACAATAAGTTTTACTTGCTCTTGAAAACCTGTCTCAAAATAGTCGACTATACTCGGCAGGCAAAAAGGCAATCTTTATTTTTCATGTGCCATAAACAAGGCAACAGACTGTGTGAGAAAGTAAAATAAAGGCTTCTTTGTCAATATTTTGTGTTCCTCAGACTTATATCCAAATATATGTTAAATCCTGAAGGGTGACCCAGACCTGGAAAGTTAATTTGGGCTCATCTGGTGGACACAGCAAACAGTGGCAGAGGAGGGGGATCTCACACCAGACCACGGTGCGTGGGCAGTATCCACGTGTCCTTGACTTGGAGTCTGCTGTTGTTTGACAAGCCAGTGAAGTAGTGGAGTTTCTAAGAGGGAATGCTCTGGACAAAGCAAGTCCAGGAGCTGCCTGGGCTAGGGGGAGGGGATGAGCATCTCCTAACCTGGGACTTCCCCGGGGACTCTGATGCTAGATCAGGGGAAACCAGGGACAAGTTTGTGTTGCCTAAAGCATGAGTCAGCAATGAAAACCAGACCCATGGGAGATCCCACTCAAGAGAATTCTGCAAGGCATGTGGCTTCAATGCAAGCCAATTTTAAAATATCCTTCCTTTGTGATACCATCATTCCTGTGTTTAAAATGTTTAGGGATTTGCTCTGCTGAGAAGCGTGTGGGTCATGGCAGTGGGACATGAAGGAGAAGGCATTCACAGTCTTCAGTATTTATCCAGTGTTCCATCTCCATCTCCTAGAATAGTGCCTGGACTATTTGCTGAATGTTTATTAAATGAATGGATGAATGGATGGAGGGAGGGATGAAGGGAGGGGTGAAATAATGAATAAAACTTTCTGTGTGATGAAAGGGAGCAGGGAGGAGCTCTAATGAACCCCAACCAGTGCCCTTCAGGCTGGGGCCAAATGTGAGCCCCAGGGCAGTTGGCTGAGAGACCAAAGCAGGATGTGTGAGTGATCAGGTTTTGTACAAGTCTCTGCACACTTTTCCTCCTGCCCCCAGTGCATATTAGTACTTGGCCATGAGGCCACCCACAGAGTGCCCACAGGGGCTTTTAGAGCATCTAAGAAGAGCGAACCTCGACATATCCATTGTGCACTTCCCTGGGTCAGAATGGCTCCTGGAACATTCACGGAGAGCACATGTGGCATCCATCTGGAGCTGGGGGCGGAGGAGTGATCTTGGCACCACACGACTGTGCCACTGTCTTAGTAATTCAGGTGAGAGCCGATGAAGGCTTGCATGCAAACACAGGTGGTGAGAATGGCCTGGAGGTGATGTATTCTGGAAATATCTGTAGAGAGGATCATTGGCACTTATTGGACTCATCATATCCTGCCCTGAGGCCTAAGATGTCCCCAAATAAAGTGAGTTTATAGTTTCCAGCTGAGAATGTTGGATAGATACCAGCTAGTGCTAGGAACTGGCTTTTTTAGAATGGCTACTCTATTCATTGTTTTTGAATTTCTGAGTACCGTCTGTTTGATTCTACAGTGTGTTCCTTTCCATACTTAGTAGAGACCTATTGAAATGGCATTTAATTCAAAAATTTTGCACCTGTGAAGTCACTGTGTCTTTTCCTATCACCCTAGCAATGTATCCTCACTCCCCACTTCCTTCTTTAGCCATGATGGGCTCCATACATTGTAGGAACACCGACCCTATAACTTTGATCCTAATCCCAGGAAGGAAAAACTTTTGCAGCTCACAGGTAGCCATTCAAATGCATTCATGCTTCCCTTGTCCCTGATCCATAGGGTCGGGGTCTCAGGAGATGGAGGCTGTGGCAGAGAAAGTGAGTATCTGGTATCACGGCCTCCAGTCATTTTAAAGGTAGATTCTTACTGGTTCCTCTGCTCCTCCCATGAATTCTTTAGGGTTTTTCTTCTTCTTCTTCTTCTTTTTTTTTTTTATTCCTGAAACTTGGGAGCTTCCTTCCCCAGAGATTTGCTGCAATCACTAACAGCTTCGGGGCCTTTCCTTGCTGCGGTGAGTAACGCCTGCCTGCCAACCATTGTCTGCTCATACCAGGAAGGGTGCTTAGCACAAGGCAGAGGGCAGACCACGGTCAGTCCACTTGCGAGGATCCACTTTGGGCCATACTCTGTGGACTTGCTTTCTTGTTCTTACCAGTTTTCTGTACTTGACTCCAACCTCATGGCTTCTCCGGTCGGTGCTTCCCTGCTTAACCTAGACTCCTGGGTACTGTCTTCCTGACCTCAGCTTTACCCAAGCATAGGCCTCTCACTCCCTGCCCAGCTTATGCCTCTGCATACCATGCCAACTTGGAGCCTCCTCTGTGTTCTCTGGTTTGATGTGGGGACCCAGGCTGTCACCTGGCCCTTGTCCGTTCCCTGCCCTGTTTCATGTCCCTGGGTGACAGTGAAGCTGTTGGCCTCGCTCTCTTCATTTGAGACTTTTTGGCTAAAAGAAGTTGTGCCCTAGTTTCTGGTATTGTTATGTAGGACACCCCTTCTGGGCACCTTTCAGTCATTCCACATTTGGACCCAAGATTTCTAAGTTCTACCATTCCCATTATCCAACAAATTTTGAAAATTCAACCTCTAATCTAGAAATTTCATTCAATGACCTTATCTAGTTTGATCACTAGATTTAGATTTAACTTGTGCCCATTGGTCTGTGTTTAAGGGGGTAAATCTGCTTACTGGGTACTTTCTCTTTTCCTTTTTGGAAGGCAGAAGTTACTTTCCTGCTTATATTAGTTTTTTAATGTAACTAATGCCACCAGATACGCTGTCAGGCAACCAAGCCTAAGTTTAGAGAAAGTTGATTCCATTGATGATTACGGAAAGGTTATCTCTTTGTGAAATGGGAGTCATATTAGGAAAAAATTAGTGTTCTTTCTCTTCTGCACTTTCGAGTATGTTGCTATATCCTTGACTTCACCGAGGTATCCATCTGCTCATGGGTATGAAGCTTGAGTAAGTAATGGGGGATTTGGGAATATCCAGGGAAATTTAAAAAATTAATACTCAGATTCTGGCGTTCAAAATAGGCTCTTGCTATTTTAAATAGACCTGAAAGCTAGGCTTTGCTGACAGGAGATTCCCAAATTAGCACATCAAGGTCTGAAACCCAGCCCTTCTGTTCCTGAGGTTATGGGGAGAAGAGGGAGAGAAAGACCCAGAAAAGGGAAGGAAAAAGAGGTGTAGTCTTTTCCACCCCTCGCTTTATTGAGGAATAGTTGGCAATTAAAAATTGTATGTATTTAAGGTGTACTGTTGGTTATTTGACATACGTATACATTATGAAATGATCACCATAGTGAAGTTAATTAACATATCCATCCGCTCCCATGATTTCTTTTTCCTTTGTTTCATGGTGAGAACACTTAAAGAGTTACCCCCTTAGCAAATTTCAGGTATACAATTCAGTATTTTTAACTAGTCATATTGTTGTACATTCTGTCTCCAGAACTTATTCATGTTGCATAACTAATACTTAGTACCCCTTGACCAACACTTCGACATTTCTCTCTCCTTCCCAGCTCCTGGCAACCATCATTTTACTTGCTAACTATTTTAGATTTCATGTATAAGTGAGATCATGCAGTGTGTGTCTTTCTGTGTCTGGCTTATTTCACTTAGCATAATGGCCTCTAGGTCCATCCAAGTTGTTGCAAATGGCAGGATTTCCTTCTTCTTTTAAAAAAATGTTTATTTATTTATTTTGAGAGAGAGAGAGAGAGAGAGAGAGAGAGAGAGAGAGCAAGCAGGAGAGGGACAGAGAGAGAGAGGGAGAGAGAGAATCCCAAGCAGGATTTGTGCTGTCACTACACCCAGATGTGGACTTGATCTCATGAACCACGAGATCATGACTTGAGCTGAAATCAAGAGTTGGATGCTTAACCGACTGGGCCACCGAGGTGCCCCAGGATTTCCTTCCTTTTTAACAGACTGAATAATATTCCATTGCACATATGTACCACATTTTCTTTACCTGTTCATCTGTTGATGGACATTTGGGTTGTTTTCCTGTCTTGGCTATTATGAATAAGGCTGCAGTGAACATGGGGATATAGATGTGTCTTCAAGACAGCAATCTCATTTCTTTCTAATATGTGCTCAAAAGTGGCATTGCTGAATCACATGGTAGCTCCATGTTTAATTTTTTGGAGCCTTCATATTGTTAGCCATAATTAACGCACCAGATTATATGCCTGCCAGCAGTGCATAAGGCTTCCCTTTGTTCCACATCATCTTAAATTTTCATTTGTTTGTTTATTAATTTATTTATTTAAAGTGAGAGAGAGTGAGTTGGGGAAGGGCAGAGAGAGAGGAGCAGAGAGGATCCCAAGCAGTCTCCACAGTCAGCACAGAGCCTCCTCTCCTCATAGGCCTGATCACATCTTTCTGGGAGAGAATCCAAAGAAAGGAGGGGCATCACATAAGTTGAGGTGCTGCTTAGAGTATGAGGCTTTCGCTCCAGTTTTATGTTTGGAGCTCTGAGAGGCGACTGTCTGGTAAGCTGCTCCTTCGTGAACCTCAGGAAGGCCTCCTCAAAGTCAACAGGGAAACACCAAGTGGGCCAGGCTCATTCTCCTGAGTTGCTCTTACTTCTCCTAGAGGGGCATGGATGGCACCTAGAATTTCCATCTTGCTCCTCATGTTGGGGATTGGGCAAAGACATAGCAGGAAGATGTGCTCAGTGCGGCCCAGGTCTCTGCTTCAGCAGCGCCATGGGAGGGTCACTCCAGCTTAGGCTACTGGGCACTGTGCTGGAGGCTCAGGTACCTGGGGCACAGGGAGGAGAGAATACCTGGCCAGGTGTGATTAATGGTGTGTTCTTACCTGATTAAGGAAGGTTAGAGCCTAGCGCACAGCATCGCGTTTTCCTTAATAACAAAACCAGGAGGGACAGGCTTCAGGAACTCGATGGTGGTTGCATTGCTTCTTAAAATTGGAAAATGTTAACTTTTCCTCTTCTGCTTCTCTATTTCTTAATATATTTTGTTGTGAGAGTGTGTTAACTTTATTTAAAAAATAAAACTATGTTTAAAAAACAAAAGAGAATCATACCAGACACATTGCTCTGCAACTTTTCTTTAATATATCAAATATATCTCTGTAAGTCTATAGACACAAATCTCTTTTTTTTTAACATATATGTATACTTTTTAAAAGTGTTTATTTATTTATTTTTGAGACAGAGTATGACCAGGGAAGGGGCAGAGAGAGGGGGAGGCTGAGAATCCCAAGCAGGCTCCATGCTGTCAGCACAGAGCCTGATGTGGGGCTCGAATGCTTGAACTGTGAGATTGTGACCTGAATCTAAACCAAGAGTCAGAGACTCAACCGACTGAGCCACCCAGGTGCCCCCACATACATATAATGTTAAACAAATAGAATCATACTTTCTTGGTTTAGTCTCCTTTTTCCTTTTCCTTTCTACATTTCCCCTTGACCTATATTGCTCCTTACCTCCCCCCCAATCTACTTCCCTAGGCAAGACAGTAGCAACCTGGTATGCAAGCTTTAGTATTTTTTTCTATGCAACTGTATACAAATAGATATGAATATGCATATAGACACATATACATTGTATACATACAGACAGACACTTAGATACATACATATGTAAATACATTTATAAGTTGTGTGTGCATGTGGGTGTGATAGGATGATACTATGAACACATCTCTACATTTCATTTTTTTAATTGAATTTTAAAATTTTTCTTATTTGAGAGAGACAGAGACAGAGACAGAGAGAGAATCTTAAGCAGTCTCCATGCCCAGCGATGAGCCTGACATGGGGCTTGATCTCACCACCCTGGGATCATGACCTGAGCCGAAACCAAGAGTCAAACACTCAACCGACTGAGCCACCCAGGTGCCCCTGCATTTTATCTTTTGTACTCACTACCATCTTCTGGAAGATCTTTCTTGTCAACCGCGTATCTCCAGTTCATTTTTTTAATGCTTCTGTAACATTCTCTGGTGGCTCCCATATTATAATTCATTCTTCCATCTGTGAGATATTTGGACATTTGTTTCCTTGATTCTTAGAGGTGGTGTCTATCTGGCCATTGTCATGTGAAAGCTTATTATATGTTCTATATTTCAAATAAGTTTAACAATTAAGTTTTCTTCATTTAATGATGTTAATATACCTAGCTTTTTATCTACTTATTTCTAATGACATTCAAATATGTTATTCTCTTTTAGGGCTAAGACAATACTTCTTGGCTAATGTCAGTGGTAGGGAGCAAAATTGTAGGGCAGATAATGAACAAATATTTGAGAATCTCCATTATGTAAGATATATAACTCATTTTAATTAGCTTTTTGACAAAACTCTTTAATTAAATTTGTGCTAAAAATTTCTGCAGAGGGATTAAAGTTGGGTCAAGATCAAGAAGGTGGTGACTTTGATTTAATTAATCAATTGTTGGAAAATGGGCTTAATCTTCAAAAGGCAGTAAGGTTTTTACAGTTGTTTTTTTTTTTTATTTATTTCTAGGAGCGAGAGAGGGAGCAGCGTGAGCAGGGGAGGGTCAGAGAGAGAGGGAGTCACAGACTGAAACAGGCTCCAGGCTCTGAGCTGGCAGTCAGCACAGAGCCCGACGCGGGGCCCGAACCCATGAACTGCGAGATCATGACCTAAGCGAAAGTCGGACACTTAACCGACTAAGCCACCCAGGCGCCCCAGGTTTTTACAGTTTTGTCAAAATTTTCATTGCACATAGTCTTTTGCATTCAGGTGTAGACTATATCCGATTTTTTAAATTTATTTCTTTTTCAAAAAATTTTTAAAATATTTATTTATTTTATATGAGCAGGGGAGGGGTAGAGAGGGAGGCAGACACAGAATCAGAAGCACGCTCCAGACTCTGAGCTGTCAGCACAGAACGTGATGTGGGGCTCGAACTCACAAACTTCGAGATCATGACTTGAGTTGAAGTCAGATGCTTAACTGACTGAGCCACCCACGTGCCCCTATATCTGATATTTAGGTGTTAATGAATTAGCTTCTTCTTGCCAAATTCTTCTTGTTCTCCAGCAATTAGCATACACCCCAAAGATTTGAGTTATTTACCACCAACGTTCAACTGAGATAACTCTTCCTTATACACTGAAGTCCAAATTTTTGAAAGGTTATATTCATCTAAACTTTCACTTAATGTTTTTAAAACTTTTTTGGGTATGCATCTCATTGTTTAACAGTCAGTAAAGATTACACTTTTTATTTTAGTGTGCCAAGAGCTTTGAATCATGCCAACTATATGAGATAAAATATTGTTTAGCTAACTCTGATGACAGTTTATAAATCACTTCCTATCATTTTAACCACAGGAAGGAGAGGTTGTTAGGCAGTTATACTTGCTTTAAATGTCTGACTGTGGCTTCTATTACAAACAAAAATTGTGAAACATACTCATCCACTGTCATAACCTTTTGACTATTAAAAACAAGCACATAATAAAACTTTTTTCTTAAGCTTAAGGATAAAACCAGGTGCGAGGGCAAAGAGGTTTGCTAATGTTCAACGCAAGTCTTTAGACACATGGGCAATTTATAGTGTATGTTGGATAAGATTGATTTGTGAGCCAAAAATTTCCTTCCTCTTTACAGAGAGTAGAAACAGAATTCCTTGACAACCTGCCCAATGAACTCTTTACTGTATTAGTCATTTGACTCTGGGTGGAAGTCAGGGTACCCTTCACACCGTCCAGAGACTTAACTAAAAGGGAGATTGAGGTTCAGGTAAAGCTAATGGCCTATAGAGAGTGGTAGGGTCTCCTACCAGTTAATTACCACATTAGGGCTTAATTACCACATTTGCCTTTGCAATGTTTTTCTGCTATTGCATCTTGTCTCTGCGGATGGCAAAAAAGGTGGAATTCTGGCAGTTGTGGTCAGAGGTTTGTGTGAGCGAGTGTTCTCCACCACCCACACATCTTTACCCAGTGTGGGCCGAGTTCCGGCTGGCCAGCCATTCCCAACCTCCAGCCTGACTCACCCTGTGCTTGTAACCTCGTCATACCCTGTCTCTGCACTATGTGTCCCACAGGCAGGGCTACCCGCCCTCTCCGGCTCACCAAGATTTGGGCAGTGGTCATAGTCCCTTTAGGGTCTTTAGGTGCTAGAAATGAGAACCTGGCAGCCAGATCTTATCTCTTTGCTTTGCTGATGATGGAATTGACCCAAGGAGACTGAGTGTCATGTGGTTACGTCTTCCATGGGGACATATGTCTCATCCTCCAGACCTGTGTTCTTTCTGTCCTTTGGAATCACTGCACTACTTCACTGTGATTCTCCCTGCTGGAGACTCACTCCTTTGGAATTACCGGAGTCCCATTCAAGTCAGTTGTGCTCGGGAGAAGTGCCATCTTGACCAACCTGAGCGCAAACTTACCAGACACCTATCTTGCCAGGGAAGATGGCTGTAAGTCAGGATGCTACAGGTATGAGACTCTTGGAATGACATGACAACATTTTTTTTCTGGGGCATGAAGCACTGGCCTGGGGGCACTGCTGGAAGAGTAGAGGTCAAGCGAGGGACTGCCCTTTGTCTATGTCACATTTTCTTCTCTGGCCATCCTTCCTCCAAATCCGCCCCAAGACCAGTGTCCATTTTCAGCTTTTGCCACCTGAAGTGCCAGTCTGTGCAACTTCTGAACGTTTAGGGGATGCTGGTATCTCTGACTACATTCAGCTTGGAGCTTCTTGATCCATAAAAAAACCAAAATATTATTAATGGTGCTTTTGGGCCGTTAACACTTTCAGCTGTACTAGCTGCTTAGCTCTTCTTAGTCTCTCTTGTTATGGATTCTTTTCATTACGGGAATGAAGGAAAATGGACTTCTAATTCCAGATAGTATCAAATTTGTGACAACGCCATCAGAATTTAAGCCAATTAAATTTCTTTATAGACAGTTCAAATTCTGAATGGGCCTAAGTGACTTCCCCATCCTTTTTCTGTATTTCAAGAATTTAGAAGGTAAGCTACATTTTTACCTTCTTCTCCTGGAGCTTTTCAAAGAAAACTCCACTAGTGTGGGCCACCAGGTACCAGCAGTGGGACAAAATAAGGAGCTTTTGGGAGAGAATGTCATTATTCTGAGAATTCATCACTGTGTTCTCAATGGAAGAACCAGCAGACCTTAGCTGGAGGCAGAGTCTGAACTCCCTTTCAGCAAAGCCATGATGGTGCCTCATGCTGGGAAGACTATCCAGATCCTGAGCGCATCTTCATTCAATTGGCTTTCAAAGTTTGCCTGTTGGCTTCCAGGATATACCATAGGTCATTCTGTAAAAGGAAGTACTAACCATGCAATTTTTGCACTCTGAATTGTATTTAAAAATGAGACACTAAGAAGACTTGCTCAACACACATGACATTCCATCCATCAATGACACAGAGACTGACTTTCGTTGGCTCATTGTCAAACTGACGTGAGCGTTCTCTTTGACAGTCACTGATCTATGCTATGTATCCTGCCTCTCAATTTCAATGTACATTAGTCGTGTTACTCTGTGCACTTAGGGTACTAAATGATCACTTTACACAAACTCCCTTCCCAGGATCTCTAGCTGACAGAGGACGTTTAAAGAGAAAAGTGAGATGTTGTGGCCCTGTGTGGCCAGTATAAATGAGTGGAAACAAGAATACTTTGAAGAGAATATCAATAATCACAGACTTTGGTTTCTACAGAAATTAATCCAGATAAACTGCACATTTTTAGGTACCCTCATCATGATCTCCCAAATATTATAGCAGCATCAGGTCACACCTCTCCCTTTTTGCTGCACTGAACCTGTAAGAAACCAGATTTTTCATATTCTGACACTGCAGGGAAAACAAAGTATGTGCACGTGGAGTTCTGTAGAGTCGTTGAGATCCTGGGATTTAGTATAATGAAACGAGTTCAAATCCAGACTCCAGCTACTTACTCTCACTTTGAGCAAATGCTTTGACCTTACTAAGCCTTTTTAATCTCCTTTATAGAAAGAAAAAAAATCAGTAGCAGATCCCTCAAAGTATCGTCTTGAAGGTGAAATGTACCATGTTTAGTGCAGTGTCTGCTGGGTAGTGACGGCTGGTGCGGATGAGCTATTTTTACTAATTGGTGTCCACGTTGACCTTTGTGTCAGGATTGGATTTAACAACTTCATTCCCTCTTCTAGCAGCATATTACAAAACTAAACATTTGTAGTTCCCAATTTACTCTTTGCTCTGCCACAAAGTTGATAAATCTCAAGTAAACTTGTGATCATTTCTTTCTTCTTAAAGTCTATTTATTTTGAGAGAGAGGGAGAGAGAGGGAAGGAGGGACAGAGAGAGAGGGGGAAGAGAGAAAATTGCAATGCAGGTCTCGAACCCATGAACTGTGAGATCATGACCTGAACTGAAATCAAGAGTCAGACCCTTAACCAACTAAGCCACCCAGTGCCCCTGAGATAGTTTCTTATAGCAATTGAAGCTAGTATTTTACCTCAACTCCTGTTAGGATTTAATAGTGTTCCTTGGACAGATAATCTTGGGAAATCGTGAGTTAAGATATCATTTATCTATATGCAGATTAAAAATTACTAAATACAGTAAAAAGAAGATTGAAGTTGACTTTTCAATGCCACTAAAGACCATACTTGATTTAAATAATCTAATATAGTTGGACCATTAAAAAGGTTTACTTTTTAGCTGTTTAAATAGTGCCAACTTGGTAGAAAAGACAATTTAAAAATTACATTGGTTGAAAATCCTCTCTAACTACTCTAAAATCGACTCTTAGATTTAACACGTAAAAAGCGTGACTCTGACATTGCTGGTAAGAATGCAAAATGGTTCAGCCACTGTGGAAAATAGTGTGGCAGTTCCTCAATTGGTTAACATAGAGTTACCTTACAACCTGGTTGTTGTAATAATATTATTTAGCCACAAAAAGGAATGAAATGCTGATAAATGCTACAACATAGATGCACCTTGAAAACATATTACGTGAGGGGCGCCTGGGTGGCTTAGTCGGTTGAGCGTCCAACTTTCGCTTAGGTCATGATCTCGCGGTTCGTGGGTTCGAGCCCCGCGTCGGGCTCTGTGCTGACTGCCAGCTCAGAGCCTGGAGCCTGTTTCAGTCTGTGATTCCTCTCTCTCTGACCCTCCCCTGCTCACACTGTCTCTCTCTCTCCTAGAAATAAATAAAAATATTAAAAAAAAGAAAAAAAGGAAAAAAAGAAAACATATTACGTGAAAGAAGACAGACCCAAAAGTTCATATTTGGTGTGATTCCATTTATAAGTAATATTCCAGGTAGGCAAATCTATACAGACAGAACAATCAGTGGTTGCTCAGGGGTCGAGGGGAAGCAGATGGGGTATGACTACTTCCCGATTAGGGTGTTTCCTTTTAAGGTGATGAAAATGTTCAGGAACTTGCCCAGTGGCAAAGGTTGCACAACATTGTGAATGTACCAAAGGACACTGAGTTGCACACTTGAAAAGGTAAATTTTTATGTTATGTGTATGTATCACGATAGAAATCCACAAAATTATACCGTGGTGCCTCCAAACTATCAATGTATGAAAAACCTTCAACTGGAGATGCGCTTCCAAATAATTGCTCTTTTGGTCCAGTGGCCATCACGTCTAAATTGGATTTTGGCCAAATTAATTTTCTACTCAACTACAAGAAGCCCTTTGCCAGCAAAGTGGGTTAGGCATTTTTGCTCCAACCTCCTGAACTGGAGTTGATCGAAGGCATTTGATCAAGATTAGAAATTTGTGATTGAGAGGCAGCTGAAGAAACCCAAGTCCTGATGTACACCTCGTGTTCATACTCTTCTTTCCATCCTTTCTCTTTGTTTTCTCTCTTTTCCACTCCCTCCTTGGCTGTCCCCTTAATCATTGCTTGTATTTCAACTCTCCAGGAACATGGAAGAACATTCTCTTGGCAGCACTGAGAATTTGGTGTGGTTGGTGGTCTTGCTTCTTTGTTTCATCAAGACAATCTAGTCCTTAAAAATACTCCGTAGACACCCTGAGCTCTAATAAAGAATCTTCTGGGTTTATGTTCATACCAAAATATGTGTTGGAAACATAACTTTTTTCTTAAAACAACACAGCAGGGTATTGCCCCTATTTGTCATGTGTTTTGGTCAGTTCTTTTGACAATTTGATGTTGAATAGTTTTAAGAGACATGTTTAGGGGCATCTGGGTGGCTCAGTCAGTTAAGCACCCACTCTTGACTTCAGCTCAGGTCATGATCTCATGGTTTGTGAGTTTGAGCCTCTCAGTGCAGAGTCTGCTTGGGATTCTCTCTCTCCCTCTCTCTCTGCCCCTCCCATACTCTCTCTCTCAAAAAATAAATAAACATTTAAAAGAGTCATGTTTATCACATTTTAAAACTTTTTTAAAAAGTTTATTTATTTATTTTGAGAGAGACAGAGACAGCACGAGCGGAGGAGGGGCAGAGAGCAAGGGAGAGACAGAATCCCAACCAGGTTCCTCACTGCCAGCACAGAGCATGACACAGGGCTTGAACTCAGAAAACCACAAGAGCATGACCTGAGCCAAAACTGAGTAGGACGCTTAACTGAAGGAGGCACCCAGGCACCCCCACATTTTAAAACTTTTGTCCCAGAAAGTAATTTTTTTAAAAGGCCACCATGATTGACATTTAATGTGAGAGCATATGAGCACTGGGAACACTGAACTAGAATTTAACAAATGTGCTACTATTTACCAACGAAGTAATGGCTTTTAAAAATTGAATAGCACATTATAAATCATATAATTAGCCATTGTAAAGCACAGAATTCAGTGGCATCTGGTGCATCCACAAAGTCACACAACTACCTCCACTCGCTCACTTCAAAATTCTATCATCACTCTGGAAGAATAGCCCTGATAGTTGGTCATCACTCCCCAGTGCTCCCCTGCCCCAGCCCTAGGGAACCTCTTACCTACTTTCCGCCTCTATGGAGTTGCCTATGTTGGCTATTTGATATAAAGGCATCAAAAAATATGGAACCTTTTGTGCCTGGCTTCCTTCCCTAGCATAACGCTTATAAGGTTCATCTCCATCATAGAATGTGTCAACACTTCCCTCCTTTTTATGGCCAAATAATCATCTGTTGTATGAATACACCACAATTGGTTTATCCATTTATCCCTTTAAGGACACTTGGATTGTGTTCACATTTTGGCTTTTGCGCACAGCACTGCTGTGAACATCCCTGAACACCTTTTTATTTGAATGTCTGTTTTAAGTTCTTTTTGGTATATACCTAGGAGTGGAATTGCTGGATCATATGGTAATTTTGTGTTTAACTTTTTGAAGAACCACCAAACTGTTTTTCATGGTGCCTGCAGCCTTGTGCATTCCTGTCAGCAAGGTATGAGAGCTTCTATTTCTCCACATCCTTGCTGACAGTGATTACTTTTCATTTATTTGATTTATAACCATCCTAGTGGGTGTGAACTAGTATCTCATGATGGTTTTGATTTGTATTTTCTTTCTTCCTCCCTCTTCCTTCCTTCCTTCCTTCCTTTCTTCCTTCCTTCCTTCCTTCCTCCCTCCTTCCCTCCCTCCTTCCTTTCCTTCCTTCCTTCCTTCCTTCCTTCCTTCCTTCCTTCCTTCCTTCCTTCCTTCCTTCCTTCCTTCCTTCCTTCCTTCCTTCCTTCCTTCCTTCCTTCCTCTTCCTTCCCTTCCTTCCCTTTCCTTCCCTTCCTTCCTTCCCCTCCTCCTCTCCCTCCCTCCCTTCCTCCTCTCCCTTCCTTCCTTCCTTCCTTCCTTCCTTCCTTCCTTCCTTCCACACCACATACCTCTAAGAACACTGAAAAAGATCTAAAGATCTTTCTTGGTAAAGCAGGGACCTCTTTTTCATCTTCCTGTGGTTGAAGTTAAAGATTTTCCATTGATTTTCTTTTGGTAGTTCATCACTCCATTAATTTTCCTTGATAGGACCTTTCCTTATTGTGCTGTGGATTTGCCTCCTTTCTACGCTTATACCATTAGGGATCATCCCTGATTTGTATTTTTTTTAAATCACCAATAATGTTGAAAATATCTTTATGTACTTGTTGGCCATTTGCATATCTTGTTTGGAGAAAGGTCTATTTAAATTCTTTACCTAGTTTTTAATTGGTTTGTCTTTTTGTTGTTGAGTCGTAAAGTTGTATGTATTCTGGATAGTAAATCTTTATCAGATATATGATTTGTCAATGTTTTCTCCCATTCTGAGGGTTGTCTTTTTACTTTATTGATAATGTCCTTTGATGCACAAAGTGTTCTGATGTTGATGAAGTCCAATTTATCTATTTTTATTTTGTTGCTAATTTTTTGGTGCTAAATCTAAGAATCTGTCGTCAAAATTAGAAGTCATGAAGATTTATGCCTGTATTTTCTTCCATGAGTCTTATTATTTTTTTGAAAACATTTATTTGTTTTTGAGAGAGAGAGAGACAGAGCTTGAGGGGTGTAAGGGCAGAGAGAGAGAGGGAGACAGAATCTGAAGCAGACTCTAGGTTCCAAGCTGTCAGCACAGAGCCCAATGTGGTGCTCAAACTCACGGACTATGAGATTATGATCTGAGCTGAAGTTGGATGCTTAACCGACTGAGCCACCCAGGCGCCCCAGCCAGTAGTCTTAGTTTTAACTTTTATGTTTAGGTCATTGATAGACTTCAAGTTAATTTTTGACTATGGAGTGAGGTAGAAGTTCAACTTTTTTCTTTTGTGTGTTTATACATTTTTTCCAGAGCCATTTGTTGAAGAGACCATTCTTTCTCCATTGAATGATCTTGGCACTCTTGTCAAAAAGTAATTAGTTATATATGTTTGGGTTTATTTCTGGATTGATATCAGTTCTAGTCTATTGATCTATATGTCTCTTTATGCCAGTAATACATTGTTTTATTTCCTATAGCTTTGTAGTTAGTTTTGAAATCAGGAAATGTGAATCTTCTAATTCTTTTCTTCCCTTTTCCATTATTGTTTTGGTCATTTAAAGTCACTTGCAATTCCATATAGGTTTGAGGATAGCTTTTCCATCTCTCCAAAGAAGACCATTGGAATTTTAATTTATCTGTAGATTGCTTTGGGGTATATATTGCCATCTTAACATTATTAAGTCTTTCTATTTTCTTCACTTATTTAGGTTTTCTTTAATTTCATTCAGTAATGTTTTATAGTTTTCAGTGTTTAAGTCTTTCACCTCTGTGGTTAACTTTATTGCTAGGTTTTTATTCTTTTTGATACTATGTGATAAAATTGTTTTCTTAATTTCCTTTATGGATTGTTTTCTGCTGATGTATAAAGACACAAATGGTTTTGTGTTTTGGTTTTGTACCCTGCAACTTTGCCAAATTTGTTCATTAGGTCTTGAAGTTTTGGGTGGATTCTTTGGCATTATCTGTATATAGAATCATGCCATTTGCAAATAAATATAGTTTGAATTCTTCCTTTCCAATTTGGATGACTTTTATTATTTTTTTTCTTGCCAAATTACTCTGGCTAGGACTTCTCGTATAATATTGAATAACAGAGGCAAAATGGAAACAAGAAAAGAATGCCTATTTTCGTCACTGCTATTAACATTCTCCTGAAAGTAATGGATTTTGCAGCACGGTTTTTATTTATTTCAACTCACAAACTAAAGCCAGTGGTTTAATAATGCCTCACTTTTTCTGAGGTTAGGTATTTTGGCCAATTTGCTATCTAGTTCATATCTGAGAACTTAGAAATATTGAAATAAATCCTCTGAGGAGAAAGACCATAACTATCACAAAGCTATGTGTCTTACTCGACTGAGCCTGACTTTTTTTTTTTTTTAATCTTTATTTTGATAGAGAGATAGAGAGTGAGCAGGATAGAGGGAGACAGAGAATCCCAAGCAGACTCTGAGCTCTCCGTGCAAAGCCCAGCGTGGGGCTTGAACTCAAGAACTTGGTTTCCTGAGCTGAAACCAAGAGTCAGCTGAAACTGACTGAGCCGTCCAGGTGACCTGACTGGGTCTGCTTTTTGATAAGACCTCATTGATTAAGAATCATTTCCAAATTTAGGGGTACTGATTTAGTAAGTTTTGTGTTTACCTTAGAAAATTGTGGTACTTTCTAAGTTATAGCATCTAACGATTTGAGTATAGCTCTCCCAGTAAATATTTAGAACAACAAACAGTTAGTCATTTCTGAAGCAGCTGAATCTTGGGGGAATCACATAATTTATTGTCCAACCAGGACTGTTTAGAAAAAGGGATGCGCTTTTAATTATGCCAGGAAAACAGGCATAAGCCAGTACTGCCTTGGGCAAATGGAGATGACTGGTTGTGCTAACAAAATCATTGAATTCTTATTCACATTGTCATCACTGATTTACAGTGAGAAAAATTAGTAACAAGAGAAAATTTAATTCTCAAAGCTATAAGCCAGATTTTCAAGGGAGAGGAAAATGAGGCAAGAGTCCATTGGTTTGGTGGTTACTCTTTCCAGTTTTCCTATATTCTTTTTTTTGATGGGCTTATTCTGGTGCTGGAACACTAGACTGAAGTCAAATCAAATCAGTTTGATACTTACTGAATGTGGCTAAGACCGAGCAGCCTGAAGGGTTTGGGTCCATTCAAAGACCAAGGTGAAGGAGATTTAGCTTAGGCCAAGATCTTTGGGGCCATTCTTGTGCCCCCCCCATCCACCCCCTGGTCTTCATACCAAAATAAGGCATCTTGGGGCCTTACCAGGCTTTACCAGGGCTCACATTACCTGGAAAAGCCTAGGACTGGGCTGTAATGGGACTTGTTTCCAGAGATTAGCAAGAACTGAGCAAGACAACTTTTCTCTTTAGGAGTAGTTTTACTCCCTGGCATTTTGTTGATAAGTAAATTTCACAGCAAGCCAATTGCCACAATATAAAAAGCTATTATATAAATATACTTAATCATGTGACTTTCATTTATGATTCCAAGGGCTAAAGGTAAGACTGTTAGAAATCAGAAACACTTTACTTTCACTAAACATGGTAAAAGGCACTTGTCTTACTTCAGTGGGATCTTACGTTTAATAATCACTCTCCCATATTTGATTGTGAGTTTGTGTATCCTTACAATCAATACAAAGGATGATAATAAAAGTAATGTGAGTCATCTGTGAGCATCTATTATATACCAGGCATGAACAGTTTGCCTAAAGTAAAATGTTAGTTAGTAGAAATTAAAAGCAGAGTTGTCGTTTAAAGCCTGTACACTTCCCACTCTGTGGATTGACCCCCAATCCACAGATATTGTAGACAACAGAAAGAATATTGAGCTACAAGTCAGGGGACCTGTGTCCTAGTCACAGATGTGTCTTTGATAAGGGCAGGTCACATAACGTCTCTGAATCATGATTTCCTCATTTGTTCAAGGAAGTTAACGTAGGTCCTACCGAGTCCCGGGGGTGGTGCACATGAAACATGAGGTATGTGCGAGTACTCTGAAAATGTTTTCTGCACTGTAAGCACTGTCAGAAGAGCATTTAAGAAGTTTCTGTCTTAATCATACCTGTATCATGACCTTCAGGAAAAATTCTTTTAGGTTTCTCTGATTCTCTCTTCTGCACTTAGATGTGCAAAAGACGGGGAGACGAGGAATCTCCTTTCCCTCATTTATCCCAGGCATTCCTCATAAACGTGTTTCCAAATGGCTATTATGAAAGTGCCTTTGGCTGGTTTATGAGTCGTTGGCAGGTTCTAATTTCCACACAGATGGGCACAATGCTGAATGCCTCCTGTGACAATGTGAGAATTCCTGAGATTTTAAATGTTACGTGAAACTGTTAGGACATCTTAAGGTTGTTTTATTTATTTATTTATTTTTTAATTTTTTTTTTAATTTATTTTGAGAGAGCGGAGAGAAAGTGGCATGACTCTGGGTGGGAGCAGTGTGGGGTCATAGGGAGAAAGACAAAGAGAATCCCAAGCAGGCTCTAGGCTCCACGCCATTGGCACTGAGCCCAACGCAGGGCTCAGTCTCACAACCTGAGATCATGACCTGAACTGACATCAAGACTTGGACGCTTAGCAGACTGAGCCACTCAGGCACCCCAGGACGTCTTAGGTTTTAAGAAACAGCTATCTCCAGCTCAAAGGGATTTAAATATGAGGAAACATAGGAACTTTTTCATTTCACTTAAGGTGAGGGCATAGGTAGGGCAGTCCCTGCTTTGTTATCTCATGGCTTTAGCTTTGCTTTCTGGCAATTTTATTTACTTTTACCTTCACCCCATGTATAGACTTTATGGCTGCAAGTCCAGGTATTAAAAGCTACAGGACATCATCCAAAGGAAGAAAGGAAAACTTTTCCTGAAAGGTTTTCGGCCAGGATGAGTTTGGATGCCACCTTTTGAAAAAATTTTTTTAATGTTTTATTTATTTCTGAGAGACAGAGCAAGACAGCGTGAGCAGGGGAGGGTCAAAGAGAGAGGGAGTCACAGACTCTGAAACAGGCTCCAGGCTCTGTGCTAACTGCCAGCACAGAGCCCGACGTGGGCTCGAATCTATAAACCGTGAGACCATAACCTGAGATGAAGTTGGACTTTTAATGGACTGAGCCCCCCAGGCGCCCCTGGACACCACCTTTAAGCCAGTTATCAGCAAGAGAAATGGGATTACCATGGCTAACTAACCATTTGGGGTGGGATGCGTGCCGGGAATCAACCCCCAGGATAGTTATAATAAGAGTTTAGAAGGATTGAGCCATTTGATACTATGTAACTACAGGCAAACTCCTCAGAGTAGACTCTTCAAAAAGCTGCTTTGTTGATGGAAATGGCAGAGGGTTTTTTTGCCATTTTGCACACGTTGTCATCCGGGCAGATCATGACCAGTGTGGGGAAACTGATGGTATAGTCCCGTTCTATTGTCACACTCACTGATTTATCATGAGATTTCTATGTAGCTTTGCTGGAGAGGTATGTGAATGGAGTGTAGTCTTTCTTTCTTCCAACTGGAGTACCTAGTGCAAATATAGGCATTACAATAATTTTGCATTCCAATTTTAAGGTAGGCCTTTTGGGAAATTCTTTTTCAGCTTCCCAAAGTGTATGTGAAACTCTAATATGTTCTCAGGTGTCAGCATTAACAATATTTTGTTAATGTTGGCCTCCTGGAAGTGCAAACGTTGAAAACAATAAGGGAGACCTCAAGAATGGCATTTTGTATGTTCCTTTGTCTCCTCATTTATTAATTTGCTCAAAGTAGTCCATCAAAACTGTTAAAAGTGGGATGCTCTGAAGCTAGTCTACTTGTATTTCAATCTTATTGTCCATCACTTACCAGCTGTGTGACCACCAACAAGTTAATTAGCTTCTCATATCTCAGTTTCCTCTTGGGAAAAAATAAGTATAATAATAATAATACGTACTTTTATAGGGTTGTGAGGATTTGATTAGATAATGTACTGAAGGTGCTTAGCCTGGCCTTTAGGAAGCAGATGGTAATTGATGCTTCTAATTAATCTTTCCAATTAATGTTCAATGCTACTACTATGACTATCACTATTACCGTTATCAGTACGATTCCCACCCCTATGCACCAGTGGACACACTGTCCAAGAAGGAACACCAGATGAGATCAATGTATTTTTATACTGTGGTTTGGTGGGGCAGAGGCTGGAGAGAGACATGTGCTAATTGGCTCTGCATCATTAGCAAACTTATTATTTCTTTGAGGAATAAGAATAGGAAAGTGAAGTGAACCCAGGGCACATAAGCCTTATTTTCATTTATGGGTAGGCAAAGTACTGTAGTAATATATTTTAAACCATGGATCCATTCTATTTTCAATTAGACTGAGTCTAAAATCCCAACCGAAGACACAGAGATGAAAGACGATTTCTACTCTTTTTAGATTAGCAGGGGAAAGCCACACCTGACATATCCCAAAAGAAGATTGGTTATACCTTATAATGACTGTTGCAGAATAAAATGAGACTCAAGGTCTTGGCAAGAGAGCAAAGGCACCTCTGAAACCCGGCATCTGTTTCTTGGCCAATTTGTCGACTTGTTTGAGCTTCTATTCTCGGACTAGCCTGTAGTTAATACAGACTAGCATACTGTCACTCAGTGTCATAAGGACAAATAACTAGTTCAAGAACATCCTTCTCCACTCCTTGATAAAGGCAACAATTCTCATCTGATGGGAAAAAAAAATTAGCCAGACGTTGTGTATGTTTTGATGTAATGGAAAGTGCTCTTTCCAATAAGTGAAAGCTTGCTGAAATAAGACATTAAATTCTTATTTATTTTGTGACTTCATGTACAAATTCACAATGGCAGCTGTTTATAGTGTTTATAATTAAAGCCATGCCAGTATGAGGAGCCATTTCTATTATTCAATCCCCGGAAGGAAATATTTGAGAACCCAAAACTTCCAATATCAATTGAGATAATCTTCTGGTAAATTCCTGGTCTGGACAACCTACCTAAGCTGTTCTGTGACTTGTTTCTCCGGATGACTGGAATCTGTTTAAAGTATTGGGTGACGCTTAGACTTTGTCTCCTTTACTGACTTCTGTCACTTTTTGTACATTTGAAGGAACACTCGATGTGGTAAGGACAACTCATTACGTTCCTGACAAAGCACAAAAACTGCCTAGAAAAACATCTACTGATCATTTAGCCATGACCCATGACTAACTGTTATCTAAATGGAATTAAGGGTAATGACTCCAAGACGTTCATAGGAAAAAAGTGCTCAGTGCTTTCCAGCAAGAACAATTGAACAGGTTTCCTTCTCTCTTTTATATAACCTTTTGCCATTTAATCTCAAAATGTGTTACAAGAACCCTTTTTTACACCCTGGGATAATCCTTTTGAAAAGCCTTAAAACACTATCCTCAAAGACATTATGTCATAGGAAAGAAAAAGAGTAAGCTTCAGGTTGACTAACTTAGTCAAACAAGAGGATTTTTAAATGCTCCTCACTCCAGTGATGTCATTAACTTTCCCTGTCTGTTGGGAACAGCAGCTGTATTATACGCTTCTGTGAAAGCATTTTCTGAAAGTTCAATTTCAGAGCACCTTTCTTGCCTTTTATTTTTGTTTTTAATATCGTTAGAGAAGGCAGAGATCTCTGATGGAGTCTGTCCTTCCACCGTACTATGGAATTAAAAAAGATAAAAGTGGGAGATATTTCTTTCATTGGCTGCAGTCATCTCTTGAACTTTATATTTAGTGCCAGCAGAAAATTAATTCCTCACAGAGTGCACTGCGGCAGGAAAGCACAAGGAAGTGAAATACCAGTGTAATATCCTGAAACAGGCGCCTGAGTGCTTCGGTTTTTCTAGCACCTCTGTGGACAGGTAGGGACCTCATCTTGCTGACCAACCCACCCCTATGATTACAGACCCAGGGGACCAAAGCTACGGAGTGAATTTTCTTCATTTTCTTCAAGAAGTAAACCTATCAAACCAAACCAAACCCTACAGAACCAAATGTACTTTTTTTTTAAAAAATATTTTTATTTATTTCTAGGAGAGAGAGAGAGAGACAGCATGAGTGAGGGAGGGTCAGAGAGAGAGGGAGACACAGACTCTGAAATAGGCTCCAGGCTCTGAGCTGGCAGTCAGCACAGAGCCCGACACGGGGCTCGAACCCACGAACCGCGAGATCATGACCTAAGCGAAAGTCGGACGCTTAACCGACTAAGCCACCCAGGCGCCCCCCAAATGTACTTTTTTATCTTAGGTATTATTTTTTGCTTATCTCTTCACTTCTTAGCATACATGACCTCTCAGCGGGTTAGAAACTGAGACATCAACTTTGTTAAAAAATAACCTTCTAAATTCATTACCCCTTTCCTCTTTAACAAGCAGGATTTGAGAAAAAGGGTGGTTTGATATATTCTTATTCTATGTTTTAATTCCATGCGGCACCAAACAAAAACGAAAGTAAACTGTACTTAAGGCAAAAACCTGAATTCTATTTGACGGTACAAATCAAAATCCCCATATTCATGAAACTCTTTCCTCCTAATTTCTGGTCTCGGGAGAACAGCGTGATCTCCAGATTTTCGTAGAAGCAGGAGCTAAAGCATTACCCGACTTTGCATCCCCAACCTGACAGCTACTTACATCTGTCATGTTAAATATAGCTTGGTGTCTTTACCTTACTCACTGATGTGACATTTATCAAATCGTCACACAGAAGTGTAGGTTGGGGAGAATGACAAGATCATATTATTTAATAGACTCCTAAAATTGACTAAAAATAATGAAGTTTAACTTTAGATATGTTTCTTTTCTTTTTTTTCATTTAGAGCTCAAATGAGTGTTCGCCCATGGGCACAGACACCATGTTTACATTTCAGGAAAGGGACTACATTGTCTGAAGTGATTGTACTTGAAATATTGGTATGAGAGGGAATTGTGGTGATCCTCTATTTTTTCACAGAAATGACAAGACATCCCATTTAACCAACTTATAAATGATGTGACTGAAGAGAAACATTATACCTTTAAAAATATAAGCATTGATTAGACCCTATAACCAATCATACAAGGTTGCATTTAGACTTCTATAGTATAAGACGTTGTTCCAAAGTCTCAATCCTGCCTTGTTTTGCTATAGTGACACTTCAGATGAAGAAATAGATACGTCAGGGCCATGGAAGCAAGAAGGACTTTCTTGAGGAACATTTCTCAGGTACCTTTGATTGTTCAAGCTGCCACCACTGTTAGCTGTCACCGGATGTCATACGAAGCATAGCTGTTATTCACACGGAATTGTTTATTGTTGGATCTTGCATTGTTTCTTCCAAAAGCCAAAACTCCTCCTTCTACTTAAATGATGGCTGACTTTCAGGTACACAATCTTGAAAGTGGTCTTACATCTTCAAAGCAAGGCTTTCTGTCCAACTTGTATACAGTGTTATATCTTTATAAAAGTACAGCTGTCATTAGAGTTGTTTTTTCTTTTGTTGTTTATGGTCAGAGAAATATACGACTTGAGTCACAGAATTGGTTTTAAGCAATGTTAACAATAAATGCATCCATCCTCAAAGTGGGCATTGTATTTGTTCAAATAATAGAACATTTTTGGAATTCCCTCGAGCGGGTTTATTGCCCACACAAGGGAATGAGTCATCACTCTACATTGAAGGTTCAGTCCCTGACTGTCTCACACTTTGTCCCTGTATCCCTCGCTGGGCCTCTCCACCCAGACTTATTCTGCTTTTTCAGCCAGTTTAGTAGACTGTTCGTGAATCTGTGAGCAAGCTGACTCTCTCTCTGGACGTGTCTAGAATCCGTAAACAAAAACTTCTAAGAACTAAATCAATCTTTTCTTACAAGCTCAACCCAAATCAAAGATCCAAGAAAATGGTGCTTCTTCCATCAATCAAACTATCTTCTGAACTCCATTTTTCTAAATGTCTTAGATTTCCTAAGTGTCACAGATTCCTTACTGGTAACCCCATCTTCCACGGTTAAACCCCCCCCCCCCCCCAGTGAGATGATTCAGCCGTGGGCTTTCATTCCCGTCTCCTCTTGTCTTCTCTAGGAACATATTAGAATCTCTAAATCTCAATTATCATTACTTGTTTAACAGCCAAACTGAGAGTGCTTATAGTTTACATAGAATTGCTTTCCTGCTGTATATTGAACCTTTTCATGGGCATCCTTCAAATTGTGATATAGCAGTCATCAGTAACATAAAGAAACAGCCTTAAATAATCGTTGTAATTTAGAGCTTTGGAATGACCAAGTACTATTCCTTTGTATACAAAATTAATGAGATCTTCTTTATCTTATTTTTTTGTTTATTGATTTATTTTGAGAGAGAGACTAAGAGAGAGAAAGAGTGAGCACAAGGGGGAGAGGAGCAGGGAGAGAGGAGAGAGAAAGAATCCCAAGCAGACTCCTCTCTGTCAGCACAGAGTCCCATGTGGGGCTTGAACTCACAAACTGTGAGATCACGACCTGAGCTGAAACCATGAGTCAGATGGTTAATGAATTGAGCCACCCAGGCACCCCAGTGAGATCTTTTTTAAACTGAAAGCATTTGAAAGGATTTCACATGGTTAAATTTTTTTTTAAGTTTATTTATTTTGAGACAGAGATAGCATGAGTAGGGGAGGGGCCAGAAGAGGGGGAGACAGAGTATCCCAAGTGGGCTGTGCACTGTCAGCTCGGAGCCTGATGCAGGGCTCAAACTTACAAACCGTGAGATCATGACCTGAGCCAAAACCAGGAGTCAATGCTTAACTAACTGAGCCACCCACGTGCCCCTTACGTAGTTAAAATGCATAGAGAACTTGTGATTATCTTACACTTTTTTAAGACTGTCCTAGAACGTTATTTCCATGATAGTTGTGTCTCTTTTGGGTCATCCTTTATTTCCTGTGCTTAGAACAGTGTTTGGCACATAGGAAGTTCTCAGTAACTATGCAGTGCCCTTTGTCTATTTTGAGAAGTTCAAAGATGTTGATAGTGATGGTTTATGAACCTGAGCATGGGAGAGTAGGCATTCCATGCCTGGTCTTGAGTAACTGGGAACTTATGATCATGTTGGCCACTCCATGCTCAGAACAATTAACGTTGGAAGTTACCTAATGCGTTTGTACGGTGAGAAGTAAATAGGGAGATTTCAATTTCTAGAACACGTTAATTGGACGCAGGTTTTAAATTATGCCCGGAACAATTTTAACTGACTCTGAATGGAAATCACATCCCACCCAAACATTTAGGAAAATAGAAGTAAACATTTCCTTTCTTGTTAGTGACCATCTGACCAGTTGAATTAAAGCGATCTTGCTGGCTTTTGGCTCCATTTAAGAATCTGTTTCTTACTGTGCACTATTATATTCATTGATAGGTTGGGGAAAAAAAAAAAGAACGAAAAACCATGGGCTTAAACAGCACAGTCACCTGGTTGAGGCTCTAACAGAGGGAATACAATCTTAGGTTCTCAAAATACAAGTTCCCTGCAGGGGAATGAATGAAGAATGTCTCCTGTACAACATGCCCAGTGAATATTCTAGTGTAAACATGTGTAACACAGTTTTGGCATACGCCATCCACCGGAGGGCACCAGGACATAGTTCTTCTTTAGCACCCATGGTATATATGGGGTCTACCCCCCTCCCCCCTTTAATTACTTTAAAGGATTTGTCAGAGCATCGAAGAATGTTCTCACTGGGAAGGGGATTAATGGCCATGTAGTCATATATTTATTTTGCAAAGACATTGTGTGCCGATAGGTTCTGTGCGCTGGCCAGCACTAAATAAAATAACTGGTTAGAAACAGAACCAGAATTTAAATTCAGTAGCATTTTCTCCACTATACTATTACCTACTTCCTTTTTTACTTGCTCCTCTGAACATTATTTATCCAGAGGAAGAACTCATTTCTGCAGGGCGATCTACATGAGCTATGTTGGAATAGCCAGGGCGAGGCAAAAATCCTTCCTGTTGAGGGATTTTGACCTAGAAGCCTTGACCTTTGTAATACCACAATGAGCCTTTGTGGGGTTCCTCAGAGAATGGTCAAGATGCTTGTTTCCATTTCTGGGCTATTGTGGTACTTCGGGTGGCATGGGTATAGTGAGACGGGGATTGGGGTTTAAGGGTTTAACTCTTTATGCTCAAGGCTTGACGTGATGTCAATGGCCAGGAACAAACAGCACAATCTGTTTATTGTACTCTGTAGATTTCTTTAGGGCATTTAGAGAACTGAGTGGAAAGAATGGAATGGGACATAAAGAAACAAAAGGCCATTTTCAATATGCAAAGAAATTGTATAATGCTTTTTGAAGGCATTTGAGCTTCTCTATCATCCCCTGGTCTTCTAGGGCACCCAAATTAAATCTTAGGCAAACCCAACCCCTTCCAGAGTCCTACACTTCTATATTTTTGAAGATATAACTGTCCCTCTGGCACCCCCATATACTGTTGCTCTTATACAATAGTAAATGTACATTTTTGGCACATTAAAAAAGAAACTTTTTATTAAAGTATGACAAAAATAGATAAAGGTTTGTGTTAATTTCTGCAAGATGAACAGAAATTACAAATGCCATCCAGGCCAAGATAGGGAATGTTACTGGCAACTCAGGGGCCCTCCTTAGGACCCTTTCCGGTAAATTCCCTCTTCCCTACCCAAAGTAGCCAATATCCTGATTTCAATCATGGATTGCTGGTTTTACAAGTTTTTGAACTTTATATAAATGAAATAATAAGTAGGTACTCCCCAGTGTGTGATTTCTTTCATTCAACAATTGTCTATGAGATTCATTTATGGTATTACATGTAGTGAGTTTGTTCGTGTTCATTACCCCAAAGCATTCCATTATAGAAACAAATCACTATCCATTTTCTCTTGACGGACTTTAGAGTTGTTTCTAGTTTCCGGTTACTATGCAGAGTGCTTCCATGAGTATCCTTGTACATATCTTTTGGTACACATATGTACTTATTTTATTTTGGCGATATACCCAGAAGTAAAATTGTTGGTCATGGGGGAGACATATATTCAGCTTTAGTGGAAATGACCAAACTATTTTCAATTGATTGTACTAATCTACATTACTAACAAAAGTCTATGGAGAATCCAATTGCTTAATATTCTCATTAGTTGGTGTTCTAGTGAGTGCATAAAGATATTTCATTGTGGTTTTAGTTTTCATTTTCCTGATTATTAATGATGAGCACCTTTTCATATATTCCATGGCTATTTGGATTTTCTTTTTTGCAAAGTGCCTCTTTTTCTATTGAATGGCCTTTTTTTTATCATTGACGTGTAAGAGTTTTTGTATATTTTGGATAGCAGTCTTTCACTGGGTGTTTGCATTGCAAATCCCAGTCTGTTGTTTGTCTTTTCACTTTCTTACTGGTGTCTTTTGATGAACTATAATTCTTTAAATGTAGTCAAATTTACCCATCATTTTAGTTATGGCTATTGCTATGTATCTTCTGAAGTTTTTTTTTTTTTGTCTACCCTAAGATCATGAAGATATTATCTCTCCATCCCTGCCCCCTGAATCTGTATTTTATTTTCTACTACCTACTTTTGCAGCCACAATTCACCTAGAGGTATTGTTATATATGATGTGAGGTAGAGATTTAAATTTTCTTTTTCTTTACATACAGATTTCCAGTTGGTCAAAGGCAATTGATTAGCAAGTCCATTCTTTCCTCACTAGACTGAAATGTCACTTTTGTAAAAGTCAAGTGACAGTTTCTTCACCAGTACCACACTCTTCTTAATTGTTGTAGCTTTATGATGTATGTTGCTATCTACTCATGTAAGATATCAAGTTTGTTCTAGCTTGTTTTGGTTATTCTTGAACCTTTGCATTTCTACATGGATTTTAAATCATCTTTCAATTTTCACAAAATCTATGCTGGGATATAGGTTTATTTGTGAATAACTGACACCTTTAACATATTGAGTCTTTCAATCCATGGGCATGGTACAGTTCTAAAGATTTCTCTCAATATTTGTATTTTTCAGTGTAGGTGTCTTGTAAATCTTTGTCAGATTCACTCTTGGCTTTTTTCTTTGTTGTTGTTGTTGTTTTTGTTTTTCCAATTTTTGCTTTATTATACTGGCCATAACCTCCAGTAGTTTGAACAGAAGTGATCATAGTGACATTCTAGTTTGTTCTCTATCTTGGATTTTTCTTTTGTATGGTGGTTGCTGTAGAGTTTTCATAGACACTGTATATTAGGAAAGTTTCTTTTTGGTCTCTTGGCCTCTTAAAGGCCACTTTCATAGCCTAACATCCCATATTGTCTTCCTAACTTCATAATGATGCTTAAAGCTCCAAAGGTTTCTCTGTCTGCCCCTCCCCAGACTTCCACTGATTCCAGAAATCCCTTCAATAAGGAACAGGTTCCATGGCTAAAGCAAGTATATACTTGTCAAAACTCAGAGAGCACAGGGTAACACACTAGTTCTGGGAGATGACAGATTCTTCCTTAAGAGTAGGATTGGGGTACAGGAAGGGCATGGTATGACAGAGAGAAAGAGGTGGAAAAGAGGAAACAGTCTGCCAACATTTTGGTCACGTCTCTGGCAGAGTCTTGAAGGCAGAAGCAAGTGATCCTTCCGTGGCTGCAATAACCAGAGGGACCTGATGCCCTGATAGTTTTTGTCTCCTCCATGGACCCCAAGTCCTACAATAGATGGGTAACTGAAAGAGGGTTACCCAATCCATCTTCTGACTATTTTACTCCCGTGTCACTGTTTCCCAGGCTGCAGTTGCAACCAGCGTGATGTCAGGTGGCAGGAAAAATGACACCACTCTATTCTTTTTTGATTTTGGGGGTTTTCGCTCACAAATAATGTGTTGGGGGCACAGCCTTTCTGAGAAAAATGATTATTGCTACAGCTTGGTGTGCTTTTCACGTATAAAGGCTTCCTTCTCATCTGTTGTCTGTTTGCATATGGTGTTCCTTAAATACATTAATTGGTGTCACTTCTAATTTAACTGTCACTGCTGTCTCTTTTTTGGAAAAGCTTATATTAAACCCTCATATGATGGGACAAAATAAAACCACTCAGCCATAGGGGCCTATTTTGGCAAAAGAAGAATGTAACAGGAAGAAAATTTGTAGTCTCGTGGTGGGGAAAGAACTGGTGGGACTCATTAGTGACAGTTTGTGTGAAAAATTTGGAACACAGATTCTTTCTTAGATGTGGATTAAAAATATCTTCCGGAACACTATGGAAATCAGGCAGGTAAGAGGGAATTATTAGAATGGCTGCAACTTGGGAAATGTGTTGACACCAATTCTAGCTTTGTTGTAGCATGCATCATGTCATATTTATTTTAGAAGACTTTGGTTATGGTAGCATTCCAGAAAGTATCTTCCGTGTGTGCTCTTTTCTGCCTGAAAGGCTGCAGCCATTGAACAACAATGGAAACCCACCTGGTGTTATTGCTGATTTCAGATGTCTTTTCAACTTTATAGAAATTGGAATTAATTAGTTGTACAATAGAGAATATATTTACTAACTCCCATCTGTGTGACATTTGAAGACATAGTAGCAAAAAATAGCACTGCTATTCTGTGCTCTAAAGTTTATAAAACGAATGTTTTTGTATTTAGCAACTGACTAACATTTAGGATATAACGAGGTCCTTTATTTCTAGATGAATTTAGATTGATACCATCTTAGATCAGTCAACTGGTCTACCAGTCAGGATTCTACCAGAGAAACAAAACCAGTGATTGTAGGGGCTTCCAAGTCTGACTGACATCCCCGGGACAGGCCACCAGGAAGGAAGAGCTGTCCTGAAGTGCTTGGTCAGGAGCTGGTATTGCAATCTACAGGTGAAATTTCTTCCTCCACCAAGAAACGCAGTTTTGTGCTTAAGGCCTTCAATAGATTGGATGAGGGCCACTCCCATTATCAAGGGTAATCTGCTTTCCTTAACTAACATTAACTGGCTGTAGGTGTTAGACACATTTACAAAGTACTTTCACCTAGACTAGTGTTTGATTGAATAACTAGGTATCCTAGCCTCACCACATTGACACATAAGATTAACCATCCCCCCGGGGCGCCTGGATGGCTTAGTTGGTTAAGCGTCCGACTTTCGCTTAGGTCATGATCTCGCGGTTCCTGGGTTCAAGCCCCGCGTCGGGCTCTGTGCTGACTGTCAGCTCAGAGCCTGGAGCCTGTTTCAGAGTCTGTGACTCCCTCTGACCCTCCCTGCTCACGCTGTCTCTCTCTCTCTCTCTCCTAGAAATAAATAAAACATTAAAAAAAAAAAAAAGATTAACCATCCCCCTTGGTCATGAAAGCTTTCCTCTGGTTTGAAAGGAATTGTCTTCAAGCGTCATTCAGTGTATCCAATAAAAGAATTACCAGCCTGAGAGGACTGACCTTCATAGTCTGCTCTCCAACCCTTAATCGGAGCCCTTCCTGTGGTGTGAGAGAAACCCTACATCATGCTATTCTGTTCTCAGAGTTCCTAATGTTTTGAAAGGGGGAAAGTGCTCAGGACACCAGACTTTAAAATAGAAGTTTCCTGGGGCTCCTGGGTGGCTCAGTTGGTTAAGCCTCCGACTTGGGCTCAGGTCATGATCTCATGGTTTATGGGTTCAAGCCCCATGTCAGGTTCTGTGCTGACAGCTAGCTCAGAGCCTGGAGCCTGCTTCAGATTCTGTATCTCCCTCTCTCTCTGACCCTTCCCTGCTCACACTGTCTCTCTCTCTCTCTCTCTGAGGAATAAATAAAACATTTAAAAATTTTAAAAAAAATGGAACTTTCTTATTTTTCACAAAAGCTACACAAAATGAGTATCTATCTCCCTGCTCCTTTGCCGTTGCTCCTGGAGAATGGAGTAGAGGGAAAGGCCTTTGAGAATTCGTAAACTGTGTTTACTTTTATTTTTTTTAAATGTTTTATTTATTTCTGGGAGAGAGAGATACAGCGTGAGCAGGGGAGGGTCAGAGAGAGAGTGAGTCACAGACTCTGAAAAAGCCTCCAGGCTCTGAGCTGGCAGTCAGCACAGAGCCCAACGCGGGGCTCGAATCCATGAACCACGAGATCATGACCTAAGTGAAAGTCGGACGCTTAACCGACTAAGCCACCCAGGCGCCCCAAACTGTGTTTAGTTCTGAAGGATGTTTAACTCAAAAGATACCAAAGCAATACAGTTTCTGTAGGGTATGGATTCTTTACTCGCAGGTAATGTTTCCTTTTAGAACAAAGAAAGTAAAACATGCCCTTGGACAATCAATGTTTATTCCATAGAAATGTTCACTGTTGCAGTGCCTGGGTGGCTCAGTTGGTTAAGTGTCTGACTCTTGATTTCAGCTCAGGTCATGATCTCATGGTTTGTGAGATCAAGCCCCAGTGTCAGGCTCTGTGTTGATAGCAAGGAGTCTGTTTAGGATTCTATCTCTCCCTCTTTCTCTACACCCCCCTCCTGCTCATGTGCTCACTTGCTCTTTTTCTCAAAATAAATAAATAAACATTAAAAAAGAAATTTTCATTGTTGCTTCATATTTTTTAAAGCTGGGGTCATGTTAAGTGTGATACATACAGATTCTTCAGTTTGCTCAGTAGTTTTATACTTTTAGGTGTGTATTATGCTAGAGTGTACAAAATGAATGCCACAAGAATAAATGTAACATGTATTCTATAAGAAAGAAAAGTAGCTGGAACTTAGGTCTAGACTCTATTTAACCCAGCAAAAGTGAAATACATTAACCCAGCAAAAGGGAAATATAAAGGGGAATAATGACCCCATTGATTCGTTAAGTGTAGTTTGTCAAATGAGATTATAGAAATTCTTCTTTCACCCAAAGCTTTTTGATCCCCTCATCTCTTGAATAGCCTGCATGCCATCAAATGTAACTAAAATATAAGTTCTGGGGACACCTGGGTGACTCAGTCGGTTAAGCGTTCAACTTCAGCTCAGGTCATGATCTCATAATCCGTGAGTTCGAGCCTGGTATTGGGCTCTGTGCTGACAACTCAAAGCCTGGAGCCTGCTTTGGATTCCATGTCTCCCCTTCTCTCTGCCCCTCATGCTCTGTGTCTCTCTAAAAAAATAAGTAAACATTAAAGATTTTTAAAAAATAAAATACAAGTTCTGTTGACGCGAATTTATAAGACCCACGCTAAGATGCTGTGATATTGTCGGTAAAACCATTGGCTTACTTCCACCCTAAGACCACCAAATTCTATTAGAGTGCACCAAAAGGTGAAGAAAAAGTTTTAACATTTTGATTTTTGTGTTCCTAATAAATTTATCTTGAGAGAATTTTAAGGAAAAAGCCAAGCAACTTTGCAACAGTTTTTATTGCCTGGATAAAATGCAATGTGGTCCACATTTTGTGCACATGGGAAGGGGTCAGGTGTCCCCAGGGTACATTTGGCCAGCGGACAAGACCAGGCCCCGCTGGAAGAGCCATCTGGGGGCGCGAGGGAACTCATGGGGGTAGCCCAAGGTGGGTAGGTGTTTTGAACTCATGGTGGTGAAGCTCAGGGTTTGGAACCTGCTGCATGGAAAGGAAAATTTCCATCCGAGCCCTTTTCATCTTGATTGAGGATGAAATATAAATGACAGTGTTGAGCCCCTGCAACCATTGGAAAGTGACAAGTGTTTTCTTGAAACATCTTTTGAAATTGAGAATATAAACTGTGAGACTGGCTCCGTTTGTCCATGGGTGGCCTGCAGAGGCTGGGCCGAGGCCAGGGGTTTGGGTGTTGGCCTCTGGGAGTGAGTGAGATGTGGGTAAGCCTGGGCACGTTGTTTCTGAGAAACTTTGAAAATAGGGCCCGTGCTTTTTCTGCTTTTACCTCCCGGCTGGCTCCCTGGGCTGATGATGGCAGGGGACAGGCTTTATGGGCAGGTGGCTGTGCTTGAGGGACTCAGTTCTAGCTTTGTGTGTGGCCTGGCTGTTGTCGGTGCGTGCATTCAGTCTCTCATACTTTAAATTTAAAATTTAAATATACAATTCAATATTAAATATAAATATATTTATGCCACAATGTTTTTATCCATTCTTCCACTGACGAGAGCTTAGGTTAATTCCATATCTTGGCTAATTGTAAACAATGCTGCAGTGGGGTTCATATATGTTTTTCAGTTAGTGTTTTTGTTTTCTTTGTATAAATACCTAGAAGCGGGATAGCTGAATCATATGGTAGCTCTATTTTTGATTTTTTCAGGAGTCTCCACTCATGTTTTTCCATGGTGGCTGCATCAATTTATATTACCACCAGCAGCGCTCAAGTGTTCCCTTTTCTCCACATCCTCAGCAACACTCATTATTTCTCTTCCTTTTTGGTAATATCCACTCTAACAGGTGTGAGGTGCTATCTCACTGTGGTTTTGATTTGCATTTCCTTAATGATTAATGATGTTGAGCATCTTTTCTTGTACCTGTTGGCCATCTGTGTTCTCTGGAAAAATGTCTATTCAGATCTTATGCCGATTTTTTTAAAACGTTTCTTATTTATTTTTTGAGAGAGACAGTGCAAGCAGGGGAGGGACAGAGAGAGAAGGAGAGACAGAATCCGAAGACAGGCTCCAGGCTCTGAGCTAGCTGTCAGCACAGAGCCTGACGCAGGGCTTGAACCCACGAACTGCGAGATCATGACCTGAGCTGAAGTTAGACGCCACCCAGGCGCCCCATGCCTATTTTTAAAATTGGAATACATACATTCTATATATATTCACATATATGTATCCTGTATGTATGTGTATATATGTATATACACACACACTCATGCACACACACACATATATGTACACACATATGCATGTTGCTATTGAGTTATATGAGTTTTTAATATATTTTGAATATTAGCTCTATATCAGATTCATGATTTACAAATACTTTCTCCAATTCAGAAGATTGCCTTTTCATTTTCTGATGGTTTCTTTTGCTGTTTAGAAGCTTTTTAGTGTGATGTAATCACACTTGTTCATTTTTGCTTTTGTTGCTTTGGCTTGTGGTGTCAGTTCCAAAAAATGATTCACTGAGACCTACGTCCAGGATCTAGGAGTTTTAAGCTTTCAGGTTTCACATACAAGTCTTTCATCTATTTTGTGTCCATTTTGGGGCATGGCATAAGATAACAGTCTGGTTCCTTTCTTTCGCATGTAACTGTCCAATTATCCCAACAGGATTTATTGAAGAAGCTGTCCTTTCCCCATTGTGTATTCTTCCCTCCTTTGTTACTCCGCTTTTTACTGGATTACTGATTCTCATGACCACCATTTTAGAAGGTCTTAGTTGACTTGTTAAGGGTGCATGTGATTAGAATTCTATTCAGGGACCTCGCTATTTTGGGGCAAATACGTGTTTAACTAGCTGAGGGATGCTTCTCTCAAGAGAAGAGGAGAAGGGAGCAGAGGTGTTGCCCAGAACAGAGCAGAGCAGTGAACAGCAGCTGAGAAGGACTTGGGAGGGCAGAAAATGGGCACCTGGCCAATGCAGGAAATGCCAGCAGGGAGCCGACTTACCAAGAAGATGGGAACAGATGACGTGTAGGGATACAGGTAGTCTGTGCTCTGTACCACACCAAAGTCGTCTTTGTAAATGAAAAATTATTTGGCATTGAATTCAAAAGAAATTCTTTTTAAAAATAGTTTTTTAACGTTTTATTTATTTCTGAGAGAGAGAGAGAGACAGCATGAGCAGAGGAGGGTCAGAGAGAGAGAGGGAGATACAGAATCTGAAACAGGCTCCAGGCTTTGAGCTGGCCGTCAGCACAGAGCCCGATGCAGGGCTCGAACTCGCAGACCTGTGAGATCATGACTTGAGCTGAAGTCGGACGCTTAACCGACTGAGCCAACCAGGGGCCCCAAGAAATTCTTGACTTACACATAAAGTACATCTTGTCCATAACCAGGGTTCATGCTCCTCTGCCTCCGGGAAGATGTTTATTTTCTGAGGTATCATTTGCTTACTGAGCACCTTGAAACATACATATTTATCTTTTGGCAATTTAAAATGCATTTATTTATTTATTTATTTATTTATTTATTTATTTTTATGAGAGAGCACAAGTTGGGAAGGGGCAGAGAGAGGAGAGAGAATCCCAAGTAGGCTGCACACTGCCAGCAGAGAGCCCAATGAGGGACTCAGACCTACAAAACTGTGAGATCATGATCCTGATACCAAGAGTTGGACTCTTAACTGACTGAGCCACCCAGGCACCCCTAAAATTCATTCTTGAAGTCTGTTTTGCTCTGTTTATATATAGGGAGTGTGCATCTGTTTTTCTTTATTTGGTCCTAAATCTGTAGAGGGTTCCTGCCTCTAGCATAATTGGCAATCAAGACATCCTCATTTGGGGCTGCCTGGGTGGCTCAGTCAGTTAAGCATCTAACTCTATTTTGGCTTAAGTCATGATCTTACTTACGGTCTGTGAGTTCGAGCCCCGTGTTGGGCTCTGTGCTTACAGTGGAGAACCTGCTTGGGATTTTTCTCTCTCTCTCTGCTCCTCTCCTACTCTCTCTCTCTCTCTCTCTCAAAATAAATAAACTTAAAAACAATACTCAACAACTTAACTTAAAAAAATAATGCATCATTACCAATTGTGCTGTCCATGGGGGTGGGGCTCTGCACTCTTTTCTTCTATCTTTTCAAAGTATTCAAATGAAGCATCTTTTTGAACTTCGAAATGCAAAGTGTGTTGGTCTCAAAAAGATGAAGACCTAGAGGTTGCAAGTCCTCTGCGGGCCTTCTCCACCCTGACACGTCTTCTAAGTCCCCCGTTAGCCACCCCACATGTCAATCCTGTTTCTCAGCACTGCCACAGTCATGTGACTTACATGGAAACTTGCACCAAAAGGTTTTCTCAGGGTGCCTGGGTGGCTCAGTCAGTTAAGCTTCCAACTTCAACTCAACTCATGATCCCATAGCTCATGAGTTCGAGCCCCATGTCGGGCCCTGTGCTGACTGCTCAGAGCCTGGAGCCTGCAGCCTGCTTCCGATTCTGGGTCTCTGTCTCTCTCTGCCCCTCCCCCGCATGTGCTCTGTCCATCTCTCTCTCTCTTTCACAAATAAACATTAGGAAAAAAAAAGCTTTCTCAGCAGTCATAGCATGTCGTGGGCAGAACGGGCTCCAAGGGAGAGACTGACAGTTTCCGCTACATTTCTGGTGCTCTTCCAGGGGGTCCCTGTACCTCCAAATGTGAGGGATGCCATTTCAGGTCAGGTGCCCGGAGACCTGTTAGCCCCAGTGATTAACCTGTGTCATTTTGGCCCCAAAGATCCAGCTTTTATAGGAGGAGAGGCTGCTCACTTCTGCCGGATTCTCATTATGAAGTGTGCTGTCCCTGAGCTGTATCCTTGTTCAGAGCGAGAGTTTTACCTGCCTCCCTTCTTTCCTGGGCTTTGTCTCCAAGAAAGTAACTGAAATGTGGAAAGTCACTCTGCAGCTTTCTCTGTTGCCCCACCTTTGCCTGCTTTTGAGATGCTAACCCCTGCCAATCGCCACCACCTATATGGCAGGAATGATAGCAAACCGGTTTTGCTTCACAGCTAAGACCCAACGCCTTGATTTCTGGCTCTGCTTCTTCTCTAGCTTAAGGACACATTTACTGGCATCTCAGTGCATCTTCACTTCCTTTGAGAAACTGAGGCAGAGAAAAGGGAATCTTCTTTTACCCATAGTCTTGGTTCTCACCCTAGAAGGCAGTTTCTGGTAGAATGATCGCATTGGCTTGCTTTTAGGGGCTAGCTGCCAGGTTTACTTTTATATCTCTCTGTTGCTTGTGGCCACCGTTCCTTGTTTGTTACCTTGCAGTTCCCATCGTGACTTTCCTATCCCTGAAGTGGGATGGGAAAGATGCAAGCCATTGTTAGAAATGGACACTGCGTGGATTGTCGGAAATCTTTTTTCACCTTTCCCACCTCCTCCACCCTGGTTGTAAATGGAAGTTCCTACCAGACAGAACTTTGAGTAGACTAATTGGTGATCTGGATTAATGTCTTGATGTGGCATTAAGCTACTTTCCTTTTTTTTTTTTAATGTTTTATTTATTTCTAGGAGAGAGAGAGCGTGAGCAGGGGAGGGTCAGAGAGAGAGGGAGTCACAGACTGAAACAGGCTCCAGGCTCTGAGCTGGCAGTCAGCACAGAGCCCGACGCGGGGCTCGAACCCACGAACCGCGAGATCATGACCTGGGCGAAAGTCGGACGCTTAACCGACTAAGCCACCGGGGCGCCCCTAAGCTACTTTCCACCGTCAATTCTGGTAGACATTCTAAAAGCCCCTAGAAAGGAAATTAATTGCCTACTTTTCCTGTGATGTTAATGGTGTTCCCTTGGGCTTTCAAAAGCAACTTTCAAAGGAGAATGTGATTTGGCCCATGGTTCTGTTTATTTTTGGTTTTCCAGTGTCTGGACTTCCTTATTAAAGGCTGTCAACCTAGGGTTATAACTACAAAGATTTAGCACCATGTTTTTTTTTTTAAAAAAAGAAAGTAAAAATTGGGGTTAACAGAAGTTAAAAATCTTTGAATCTCCTGTAGGTCTCCTGTACAAACACTTGTTTGGCCCCCGTCTCTTGCCTGAGTGAGCCAGGTCTTTGCAGACCGGCTCAACCAGGGGTGAAACAAAGTAAACATTACTGATGGTGGCTGTCGTAACCAGTGGCCTCCTCCACCTTTTTTTCCCTACCAGACAAGCCTCTTTTCCCCCCCCATTAAATCTTGTCTGTATTTGACATTTTGAATCACCCCAGAAGGTGGAATATTATTTTTGTTGAAGCCACTGGGTGAGTGTCTTCTGGTCACTTTGTCTGGGAAAAGCCCCAGACATCTCCTGCTTGTTTGCCCAGGAAAATTCTGCTCCTTCTTGCCTCTTTGGGTCATGACTCTGAGCACTGTAGCTCACGTGGCCCCCAACACAGAGAAGATCCAGTGAGGGAACACATATCTTATCCAGGATACCTGAACTTGGTGGGGATGAGCTTTATTGTTCCAAGTAGCCCTAAGACCTGGTCCAGGTGGTCCATTAACCTGCCTTTGGCCTCCCTTGACTTTAAAGTTCACACAAAATGCAATACTCTGAATCCTGAAGATACTAGTCACGTGGCAAATGAAAGAGAAATTCAGAGGAGGCAATGGTTGAAGGATTAGAAGCAGCCCTGTCATAACAGAAGTATCTTGTCATTGTTGGTTTGCCTGATGGGCAGTGGGTTCCAGCACTGGCATAGAATTCTTTGGTGTTTTCTTCTTTGTCTTTATATCTCGAGATAGTCACTATCTACTTCCTGGTTCTTCCAAGACTTGGCTCCAGTTTTTCTCTTTTCTTATATACCTGGTCTTTTCTTTCTTCAAATGTTCTTTTCCTCATAGCGTAGAAGCATGTTTAAAATCTCCCATATTAAATTTTTTTGATGTTTATTTGAGAGCGAGAGCGAGAGTGAGAGAGAGCGAGAGAGAGAGCAAGCACGAGTGGGGGAGGGGCAGAGAGAGAGGGAGACACAGAATCCAAAGCAGGCTCCTGGCTGCTGGCTGTGCTGACAGCCCAGAGCCCAATGAGGGCTCTAACTCATGAGCTGTGAGATCATGACTTGCGCTGAAGTCGGACGATTAACTGACTGAGCCACCCAGGCATCCCTAAAATCTCCCATTTTGCAAAATAAAAAATCATCTTTGACTGTCTCCCTCTTCCTCTCACTGACAGTTCCTTCTCTTTCCCCAGATCGGTGCATCTCAAACTTCGGTGGCACCAGAATAGTCCAGAGGGTTTGTCAAAGCATGAATTCCTGGGCTTCCTCCCCAGAGTTTCTGATTCAGTAGGTTTCGGGTAGGGTCCGAGAATGTGCATTTCTGACAAGTATCCGGGTGACATTGATGGCTGGGGACCCAGCCTGGGACCGCCTGATCCATAGAACACTTACCTGCGCTGGCTGTATTTTTCATCTGCTATAAATCCTGGTGCAACCTGGCTGCTGCATCCCCTGACCTCACCACTACCACTGCCAACCATGTATCCATCCAGTCCACGGGTCAACTCAGCTGTGTCCCTCTCTTTCCTCAACTGGCTTCCATGACCTCCCTCTCTCCCCACTCTCTCCTTCCTCTCTGCTTTCTCTTCTTGAGTTGCCTTTCCAGTAACTTCTGCTCACCACGTGTTGCAGCCTTCCTCAGGGCGCTGTCTTTGCCTTCATCTCTTCTCCCTCTGTATCCTTCCTGGGAGGCCACACCCATGTTCCCAGGGTTGGATAGCAAGCCGCCAACCCCAGATTGACTCCTCTGCCACAGCCCTGTCTTCTAGCTCCACATCTGTATATCCACAGACTCCTAAGCTAAATATGTCCCCAGATGGACTTCTATTTACTCCCAACTCTCCCTCCTGTTTCTCTTATATCCTTGAATGATACCCATTTCTCCCAAGCAAGAACTCTGTGTGCCCTTTTTCTTTCTTTCTTTCTTTCTCATCAATGATCTTGACGTCTAATTCATCATCAACAGATCTCTTATATCCCCTGTCATTTTCCTTTGCTAATACTTTAGTTCACTGCTGTTTGCCAATACTTCCTAACTGTTGACTCTCCTTCCAAGCTGGGTAGAGGGGTAGCTCATGGAAAGCAAAGGCATAGATAGCAGCTTTCTGGTGCCTTTAGGAGCTTTTATATACTAGGAATATATGATTCATTCAACCCCTGTGATACTCTGCTATGGCATTAGTAATGGCCTTGCCACTTGACGCCCTATTGTGTCGTACAATAAGCATCACACATCTGGAGCAGAGATGGCATTGCTCTTCATTTGTGACAAATCTGTAATTTTTCTTTAGCACAACGTATGCAAACTTCAACAATGTCATTCTTGACTTGGTTATTGATGTCGTGTATCTTTTTTTCCACAAAATACGACAGCTGAGAGGGAAGAGGCTAAATAAAGGAGCCGTCCCCTCTTTTGGATTCAGTGTTTAAAAAGGAATTTAACTACAACCATAAGGGGACATGTATTCTTAGCCCCATTTCACAGATGAGACCGAGGCTTTTGAGAAGGTAATGAAATCAGAAAACAGTGGAGCTAGAAATGCAAACTGGGTCTATGACCAAGTATGTTGTAGAGAATGAGACAAATCTGGCTCTTTCTGTATAGACTCTGTAAAATGTTGTTTATTGGTTTGTTGAAGTGCTATAAATTTTAATAAACACAGACATCCCTATAATAAATCACCAGTGAAAGAAGTACTAAAACCAAATATAATCTGATGACCCTTTTCTATGTACAATTTTGTTCTCTGTGTGTATGGGTACGTGTGTGTGTGTGTGTGTGTGTGTCTAAAAATTTTAAACTTTTTATTTAGAAATAATTATAGATTCTTAGGAAGTTGGAAAGATAGTATAGGGATTCTGGGTACCCTCCACCCAGGTTCTCCCAATGGTTACTTCTTACATGACTATAGTGCAGTGTCAAAGCCAGCAAACCGACACTGGCACAATGTGTGTGTATAGTTCTTTGGCATTTTATCACATGTATAGATTTGTATAACCACCACTGTAGTAAAGGCACAGAACTAGTCCATCACCATAAAGATGGCTTTCATGTTACTCTGTTATAATCACCTCTCTCTTCCATACCATTCCTAACCCCTGGTGACAACTAATATGTTCTCCATCTTTATAAGTCTGTCATCTTGGGAATGGGTGACAGTGGAAATCCCGGCTTTCACTTGGCCTTTGCTGATGGAAGAGAGCAGGGGCCATATTTTTTCTGTGGTGTTTACTCGGGGTAGAGTGGCTCTTGTCTAAACTTTTCCCATCTTTCTAGGCCATCTCTGTCCCAGTCCTTCCAATAAAGGGGGCAAACTTTTCTGGGTTTTTTTTTTTTTTTTGGTCTGTATCTATTGTGGTTTTTGAGTTGTTGGCCTCTCTAGTGCCCTGTCTTGGATATGTGAGACAAAAAAGAAACCCACAAAACTCAACATAGTGTTGTCCTCAAGTCCCAAGGCCCCTGGTCAAGTTTGCCTTTCTCCTCTCCACCTTTTAGAATTTTCCTTTTCTTTTTTTTTTTTATAATGTTTATTTTTGAAAGAAAAAGAAGGAGAGAGAATGAGAGAGAGAGAGAGAGAATCCCAAGCAGGCCCCACACTGTCCGTACAGGGCCTGACGCAGGGCTTGAACTTATGAACTGTGATATCATGACCCGAGCCAAAATCAAGAGTCTGACGCTTAACCAACTAAGCCATCCAGGCATCCCACATCCCACATTTTAGAATCTTATATTTGTTTTATACGTAATGTTTAGGGTTTTTAGCTGTACTTCAACTTCATTTCCTTAGATAAGATGTGTTTGTACTTTCTTGGGTATGTTCCTCAAAAGTGTACCAATGTCCTCTTTAGCATCTATTCCCGAGTGTCCTACCTGCATTTAAACTCAATAACTTGCCCTCAGATTCTTTCTTGAGTTTTCACTCTTTTTTTTTTTTTAATATTTTTATTTATTTCTAGGAGAGTGAGAGAGAGACAGCGTGAGCAGGGGAGGGTCAGAGAGAGAGGGAGACACAGACTCTGGAATAGGCTCGAGGCTCTAAGCTGGCAGTCAGCACAGAGCCCGACGCGGGGCCCGAACCCACGAACCGCGAGATCATGACCGAAGCGAAAGTCGGACGCTTAACCGACTAAGCCACCCAGGCGCCCCTGAGTTTTCACTCTTGAGACTAGTGATACTACCATTGACTTAGTCATCTGAGGCCGACATTTGGAAGTCGGTTTAGACACTCCCTCATACACATGATTATTCACCACGTCTGACTGATTCTATTTCCTAAATGTCTTCTGACCTTAACATCTCCTGTCTATTCCCTTGTCTTTATTGGAGACTTCATTATCTCTTGCCTGGGCTATGCCATGACTTCCTCCATGACTCTGTGTCTCCACTTTGCTCCTTCTGAGTCATTCTATCAGCATTCTGAAATGCTTCTTTCGAAAATGAACATTTTGAGGGGCACCTGGGTGGCTCACTGGGTTGAGCGTCGACTTCAACTCAGGTCATGATCTCACAGTTTGTGAGTTCGAGCCTCGCGTCGGGTTCTATGCTGACAGCTCAGAGCCTGGAGCCTACTTCGGATTCTGTGTCTTCCTCTCTCTGCCCCTACCCTGTTTGTGCTCTGTCTCTCTCTCAAGAATAAATAAACATTAAAAAAATAATAAAAAATAAAATGAATATTTCGTTCAGGTCCATCTGTGGACTCCCCAAGCCTGTTGGCCAGTAGGCAGGGGACTTGTCATTAGGTCTGTCTTCAACCTTCCCCTCACTCATGCCCTTGTGGAATGTTCCAGTGAGTGGCACTTGTCACTTATCATACCTGCCAAGCTGTCTCCTGCCTCCAACCTTCTTTGCATACACTTTTTCTCTTCTAGGTATGCTCCCATTGACTCCTTTTTTGTCTATAATGTGATCCTTAAGATTTAGTGCGTAGATCACTTTATTTGTGAAGCTTTTCCAGATACTGTAATTCTATAACTGTACTAAGTACAAGGTGCTGTAGTATTTTGGTTACACATCTGCCTCTCCTAGAAACTATAATTACCTTTTCGAGAAGGACCTTATCTGACCTCGGGACAGCAAACTGTGGTGCTTTAGGATGCTGAGTCCTGAGTTTAAGTCCAGACCTCTGTGTGTTAGTTCTGTGATCTCAAGTAAATTGCTTTGCCTCTTTGTTAAGAGATTAATTATATATGAAAATTTATCATACATGAAATGGGGATTATTGTGAAGATCAGCCAAGGTAATACATCTAAACTGCACAGCACAGTGCCTCACACACAATAAGCTCTCAAAAGTTGTTAGTTACTTTGATAATTACTTTTACTATAATTTACTGAACGGTGGCTTTTGTTGTTGGCTACTTCAGTTGCTGCCATGTAAATAAACAACAACAGATGAGTAGAATTGGGATTATAATCGACCCTTGAGCAGCACAGAGGTTAAGGGTACCAGTTCCTTCACCAGTCGAAAATCTGTGTGTAATTTTTGGCTTCCCCCAAATTTAACTACTAATAGCCTACTGATAACATAAGCAGTTGGTTGACACATGTTTTGTGTGTTATGTGTTAAACACTGCATTCTTACAATAAAGTAAAGCTAGAGAAAAGAAAATGCTATAAGAAAATCATAAGGAAAGGGTGATGAATTAAGCTTAGGAGAGTGGTTAAGTGTCCGACTCTTGATTTCAGCTCAGGTCATGACCTCACAGTTTGTGAGTTCAGGCCCTGAGTTGATCTCTGCACTGACAGCACAGAGCCTGCTTGGGATTCTTTCTCTCTCTCCTTCCCTTTCTCTCTGCCCCTTCCCTGCTCCCACTCTCTTCCTCTCTCTCTCTCTTAAAATAAATAAACTTAAAAAAAGAAAATCATAAGAAAGAGAAAATACATTTCTAGTACTGTATATATCAAACATAATCTACTTATCTGTGAACCCACACAGTTCAAAACCAGTTCAAGGGTCAGCTGTACTTTTATGTCTTTGAAGTCAACAAAATCAACATAATTTTCCACTTCTGTTTGAGATAGTTGCTGAAAAAATTTTGGTATTACTTGTAATCTTTACTGAATCACGTGGCTCATTGGATCTTTTGAAATGAATTACGTTCCTATCTGGCCAAGCTATTGGAAGAGAAAAGCATCAGAGGAAGTGTGTAACAAGCGAATTTATATTTGAAGAATGAGTATAAGCAATTGGGTAAAAGCTTTATTACTTTGTTTCTCAGTTTGGATCTTTCTTCTCTTAAACGGCAATAAGGAGATTTTAAAGAATGCCTAGACATTGCTTCTCCTATGCCTCTGTCTCTACCCCCCACAGGCTGGTTTATAAGCATAGATCAAATGAGAGACACCATTTCTTCTGTGCTAAGGCGACATCCATTTGAGGAATTGGAACTCTCCTTTCAGCATTGGAGTGATGCTAGCATTAGCTCCTGTCTCAGTATGTTCAGACTGTTATGACAAAACATCGTAGACTGAGTGGCTTAATATTTATTTCTTGCAGTTCTGGAAGCTAGAAAGTCCAAGATCAAGGTGCCAGTGAGTTTGATTCCCGAAAGGGCTCTCTTCCTGGTTTATAGATGGCCACTGTCTGGCTGTGTCCTCACATGGTAGAAAGAGAGATCATCTCTCTCATGTCTTGCTATAAGCACATTAACCCCATTCATGATGATTCTGCCTTCATGACATTATTATCTCCAAGTACCTTCGCACTGGTGATTGTTTCAGCGTATGAATTTTATAGGGACACAAACATTCAGTCCACAGTAACCTTCTTAAGGAGGTGAGGGGCAGGGAGTTTTCTGAGAGGAGATCATCTGAAGCCAAAATGTGGCTTCCAGAAAAACCTGCAATCTTAGGATGATGACCTCTGATTTCAGTTCATGTCACCAAGCGTGGTGTATCAGCAGAGCTGAGGCTTTCTCATTGCTTCCTATTTTTATTCATGAGTAATCCTCCAAAGTTTTTTCATACTTCATCAAAATTCCTCCTATTGTAAGTTAGTGGTTTTGCTTTATATCCCTGTTAGGGTCGGATGGGATCAAGATAAAAATAAATGAGTCTCAGTTTTTGTAGTTCCCTTAAAATGTTCTTTCCATATATTGAGAGAATTGTTAGGGAATAATTCTGTTTTCTTCAAGGTAACTAAGCACAAACTCATGTCATCCATCTGCAGAACTTCAGTTTTAGGGTCATGTAATGGCTTGTGACTCTCCTATGAAGTCCACTGTTTGGTATAGGGCAGTATTTAGGATTTGTCCTTTTCTAGATCAGGTTTGTAAATCATCTCCATAGCACGAGTCACCACTTTTCAACCATATGACCACTGTGGGCGTATCTTTCTTCAACCACGAATTCTACTGGGAAAACTTCTGTCTGTTTCCCCAGAGCAAAGACCCTGAGCTGAAAGCATGCCTGGTGTCTGAGGAACCAGAAGGGGGACAGTTGTAGCCAGCGGTGAGTTGTAGGGGGCAAGATGGTGTGCTGGAGACAGACATGAAAGGCCTTGGTGAAGGCGGTGAAGGTAGTTAGTATAAAAGTTTAACTCCTCAAAATCCAAAATGTGGAATATATTTAATACCATGTGCATATGGATTGTGTTTTTACTCCTTACTAATTCTTAATTATAGGTTAGTTCATCTTGAAAAATACTTTTCCTTTTGGCAATGGCCAACTCAGCCTGTATATAACTCTCCTCTTAACTGTAGAACTCATTATGCAATATTTATTGCCTTACTTAAAAACAAACAAGGGAAATGATTCTTGGTGAGTTCATCTTTAGATTATATGCTAATACTTTTCAGAATTTCATATATGGTATGAGGAGAAGTAAATAAAAATCCATTTATTTAAATGACTTGAGTGAAATGCTTGTTATCTCTTTATTTTTTAAAAATTTTTAATGTTTATTTAGTTTTGGGGGGGGGGAGAGCAGAGGGAGGGAGAGACACAGAATCCCAAACAAGCTCCAGACTCTGAATTGTCAGTACAGAGCAACATGGGGCTTGAACTCACAGACTGAGATCATGACCTGAGCCAAGGTTGGAGGCTTAACTGACTGAGTCATCCAGGCACCCCCAGGCACACCCCAGGCACCTCTCTTTAAAACCTCTCTAAGCAGATTTCATAGCTCTTCTGGCAAAGTAATTTGCTTGCTAAAGGTACGCTCCTCCCTAGCAGCGAGGCATGGTCAGGTGACCCAGTCCTAGCCAATGGAATGAAGTAAGGTAAGTGGCTCTAGCTGTGAGCCATAAAATCTCCCAGCTCCTGGAAGGAGAAGTCAGTGGAACCACAAGAGAGAAGGGGCTGTAGGTCCCTAAACTACTGCTTGGAGGAGAATCTTGTTGATCAGAAACATCCACTTCAGAATTTTCATGAACAAAAATAAAATCTAACTGTATTCATCTGCAGAGACCTAGAAGTTTCGCTGCTCATCAGCTGGTGATTCCTTAACCTAAGGGATAGCATGAGGTCTTGGCTGAGGGTTAGTTTTCATTTTCAGTTCCTAGGATAAGACAGTTGGTAAGACCATAAGCTTTTGACTCAGATAGACCTAGGATGGGATCCTCTCAGTAGCTATGTAGATATTTCAAATTTTCAGAACTTTGGTTTTCTTATCCATAAAATGAGGATCTAATATATACTACCTGGGGTTATTGTGACAAGTAAATATAAATATTTTGCACAGTACCTGTCACATCATCAGTAGACATTGATGGAATGGGAGTTATACCTTACATTTGTCCTTTCATCTTAATGGAAAAATCATTTGATTTTTTTTATTATTATTTTTAATTTTTTTAAACATTTATTCATTTTTGAGAGACAGAGTGTAAGTGAGGGAGGGGGCAGAGAGAGAGGGAAACACAGATTCTGAAGCAGGCTCTGAGCTCTGAGCTGTCAACACAGAGCCTGATGCGGGGCTCGAACCCACAGACTGAGAGATCATGACCTGAGCTGAAGTTGGATGCTTAACCACCCAGGTGGCCCTGGGAAAGCCATTTTAATTTAGTAAGTTTTAACTATTTTCTCTATGATTACTGTGTTATGATTTCTATATTAGCATTTCCATCCACATGGTTATGTTTTTTGTCTTCTCTCTGTCTAAACACTCCTTTATCTGGAAAAAAATTTCTCATCCTTGAAAGTCTAGTTCAAAAATTACCTGCTGTGGAGGGGGTTGTCCACGGTGGCGGTGTGGGAAAACCCTGAACTCATCTCCTACCATGGAAACACTAACTCTACAGGTACATATGGAATAATTCTTGCTGAAAAGGTGCTGAAAACTAGCTAAACGGCTCCCTCCACAACAAGGGATAGAAAGACCGCATGGAGATGGGGAGAAGAGACAGAGATGTAGAGTCTCCAAAAACCTTACCCCCAGCCTGACAATACACTATAGGGAGGGACCTCCTTGGTCTGGAGTTTCTTCCTAAGGAGTGAGGGGTTCGTGTCCCACACCTGGCACCTCAATCCTTGGGCCCTGCACTGGAGAGATAAAGCAGCTAAGAAAAACATCTGGCTTTAGAAACCAAGGAGCTTATGCTTAAGGGGTCTGGAGACTGTGGGGATCAGATATACTCTTTTTGAGGGGATTGTGCATAGAGTCACTTGTCCCAGGATGTAGCACAGAGGCAGCAGTTTGAGAGGTGACTATATTACATCTGAAGGAGATTCATTTGCTAATCGTAAAACATGTGCCAGAAGGAGCAGAGAGCAGTTAAGACTTTCTTTGGACATGGAGCTGCTGGTGGGAGCACTCTCCTTCCTTGCTAGAGCCGGCAGGTGTTCACAGACATGGCCACCATCCCCTGCCCCCACAACCCTTTTCTGGCCTGACTAAAACCGTGGATGTGCCCCTTTCTTGACGCTCTTTCACAGTCTTGCTAAAACTGGCAGGTGAGTGCAGTCCACACAAGGGATGACTCTTGATCACCTGCTCCAATGGCCAGAGAGGCTTGTGTTCCTGAACCACACAGCAATAGAAAAAGTTCTGGGCAGGCTACCCTACCCAGGGCACTGCACAGCTAGCAGACAAACACTTTTCCAGTACACCTGTGAAAAAGGTTGATTTACTTCTCCTGAAACTTCAACCCCAGGGATAGGCTTCAGGTGTGCCACCCATTTAGAGGCTACGGAGGTGTTCCCAGGGAACCTATGCAAGGAGACACCATATTTGTGCCCTCCCTTGGCCTTCACCACAGCCCACTGGTACCTCACAGAAAGAAACGTACACACTCGTCTGAAGCCTGGAATCAGGGGATACCTCCAGATCTCCTAGTAGGGATGTCAGCAGGGTCTACAATTGTGGTCCCACAGGACTGTATGTATTTACGTACATTAAAAGCTGCTGCTTGAGGATCTGGCTTCCAGTCAACCTGAACGTAGGTGCTGACTGAGGTCACTCCCTTTGGAACACCAATAGGTGCTGACACAGGGTCAACAATCAGGTCCTATCAAAAATCAGTCAGGCTACTTAGACAATCACAAAGGTGTGAGAGACAACAAAAGCTAGGGCAAGATTGACTGATAAGTTTCATCTCCCACACGAGGCCACTCCTTTAAGACTGGGAGAGGTAGCTGTTTCGCATCATACATAAAAACAAACACAGACCTAGAAAAATAAATTAGTAAGGCAATTTGATTACTTGGTCTTTGGTTCCAAAATAAAGAACATCTCTGATTCACTCAATTTAAACAAAAAACAAACAACAACAACAACACAGAGTGAAGCAAAAGGAGAAAACAGAGGCATATGTTCCAAATAAAAGAACAATAATCCCTCAGCGAAAGACCTGAATGAAATGGAGATAAATAATTTACCTGATAAAGAGTACAAAGTCATGGTCATAAAGATGCTCACCAAACTTGGGAAAAGAATGGAAATTCAGAGTGCTTAGAGCTTCCTGACCAATAAACAAAATGGGGGGTGAAGGGGGCACTAGAATTTTGATATTATGACTACTTTCTCGATGGGTGCAGAAGACTAGCCTCTTCATCAGCTATTATTTTTGTGGGTTGGAATAATGCATTTTAACTATTAAGAAGTGGTTATAGAGTGGCACTGTTCTGAGGGGGAAATCACAAAGGCACAACTGGGGACAAGTATTTGGTCTGCCTTTTTAGGTTCCACTTCGGACATTCGCTGTGCTGTAAGATTAAAGAAGTTGCCATGACCCCCCTTTGAAGCTAAATTCATTTTAGGTTTGTCTGTAAAAGAGACTGAGAAAGGGTTAAAAAATCGCCCTAGGTTGGCATTTTGAGAAAATAAGGATACTCAGCAATATGGTGTAGAGAGCAAGAGGCAAGCAGGATTACATTTTTTCTCCTGACATGTTCTTTGAAGGTATTCTAGAGTAAAACAGAATAGAAGTCTGTTTACAACGTTTTATTCAGTTTTGCGGGGAAGTCAGGAGAACATAACATTGCCACCATCGTTTTTTCTCACCTGACCTAGGTGAGTTTTGTTTTCGTCATTTTTAATGCTTTACTTGTTATGAAAGTTTTGTCGCCTCCTGCATTTTGCACATAGTAATAATAGGAAATGAACTGACAATTTGTTTATAAATGAGGGCAGCTTAACAGAATGCTTGATAATTAAATACATGATGGGTTGTGTGGCACATATTTGATAGTTTTGTGACCTTAGACATTTCAGGTTTCATCTTATACCCTCAAGATCATGTTGGCTTTGTCCCATTTCTGTTTCCTCATTACTCCTGTGCTCATATATGTTTATGGAACATTTGTGTGTATTTTAGCAGCAACAAAGATTAAAACAGTTCAGGCTCCAGGAACAAAATTGAAATAATGATGTTTCCCAGGGCACAGAATGCCCACCTAGTATCATGAGAGTGCCACAGCACAGTGAGCTCTTTTGTGCAGAGAGTCGGGGGGGCCAGAGTCATTCTGCTACTTCTCCCTATTTTATGATCTTGTTAAGGTTGATCTCTACCTATCTCGAGGTATTATTTCAACAAAAATAAAATTCTTAACTGGGCTCATTTTCATGAGTGACTATAAAAATTTTCCTTCCAGCCCCACCTGTTAGCAGAGGGAAATAGCTCTTCCTTCTCCTCTATTCTTGGAACAAATGGAATAAAAAATAACAAACAAAATGGCTACTCGAAATATTGGACTAACTGAAAACAAAGTCTAACCTTAAATTGTGTAAGATTCTGACGTAGTACTCCAATATAATTCTTAATTTAATTTTTTAAAATGTTATATTTTTCCAAAACGTTTCTCACTCTTCCTTACCACCTCTGCCACTGCCATGGGGATTTCTTTACAACGGAGAACATTCTATGGTAGAATTGTCATAGGTTTCGTTTTAGACATGAGTTATTTTGGGGACAAAGACGGATTAATTGATGGGAGGCTTTGTTATTTATTACTTCTACCTTTAAATAGTAATTTACTTGATTAAATTTGTCTATTAAACACAGTAGTTTTTTATAGCTATTTCAAGAGGACATTGTACTGTAATATTTTATTTGAGTAGGTTTTTTAATCGGTAAAGATCACTTTGGTCCTTAGAGATGCATGAGCAATTCCCACTGATTTATATGGAACCCGTGTATTTTTAAGGGTGATGGAGAGTTTACTGTGGTTGTCTAGAAGGAAAATTGCATCCTTTGACAGGATCTCACGCTGCATAGAGATGACATATAATGGGAGAAATTGGTCATAGAAGTTCGCGATGCCTCCGCAATGACCAGACATCCCTGATTATTTGGCTTCTGTTTCCAGGATGAATAATCTTTCCTAGTGATTCTCTCTCACATGTTCTGGTGTCCCTGTATCTCTGGTCAGGGATAATGTTTACCGTTGTGAAACTTAAAGAGTTATTATATGTAGGTGTTCAGACGCTATCTAGCACAGAGTAAGCACTAAGTGTGGTGTTAGAAATAATTATTACTTATCATTCCAAGACCTCCTCAAACAACTCACCAACTAGGTAAGATGGAAATGGAAAGTATGAATTATGTCAGGTTCATCAGGGAGGTAAGTGTATCAGTTAGTGTTTGCTGTATAACACAGAAACTGGGAATTTACTACTTTAAAAGTAACAACAATGTATTTAGCTCATGATTCTGTGGGTCATCAAGTTGAGATGTGCTCAGCCTGGAGGTTTTTCTGCTTTTGGCTCTGTTCTCTCAAGCATCTGTGGTCAGCTGTTTGGTCATCTGGGGCCCAACTGGTCTATACTGGGCTTATCTGGGATGGCTTGTCTTTGCTCCACAGCCAAGCTTGAGCATAGTCTCATGGTGAACACAGAGGAATAAGGCACAGCCAAAGTCACAAAGACTAGCCACCTTGGCCAAAGGAAGTTGCAAGTTCAACCCAGATTCATTGAGTGGGGAAATAAACTCTACTGTTGATAGGAGAGGTGCAGAATCCCATTGGAGAAGGTGTGGCTTGAGAAGAGTGAAAGATTTGGCCATTTTTACAATTTACCACACAGGGTGAGAAGGCTAATATGAAAGATAAAACAGAGAAGGAATGAGCGGATTTGGATGTGTGTATGTGTTGTGTATGTGTGTGCTTGTATATACAAGTACTTGCATCTTGGGGAAGGGAGTCCGGTGTAGCAGAGGGAAGAACAAAATTTAATTCCCAAATCATGATCACAGGTGACTTAGAAAATGGTGGCACTATAGAGATAAATAGGAAATGTGGTAGGAGAAACATCCACCTTTGGAAGTAGAGAGTTTGAGGTAGAAGTGAGATATTTTGGAGAAAAGTATCCAGGAATGGGGTCCAAAAAACCCAAAGGGAAAACAGACCTACATACTTTCAGTGTGAATACCTGCAAACAATAACAAAAATGTGCTGTTTTCCCCCAGTCAGCACCCACTCCTCTTCTCTGGTAACCACAGTTATGTGATTTCCTTTTGAGTTTCTGGTCATACAGATTGGGTTAGGAACGGTACCTGACCAAACTGGGTCTAGGAAGACTAAATCCCAGCACTTCTGTTGGAATCTTTGGAGCTTTTCCATTCATCAGAGCTGCTGAACTTGGAGGCCATCATGCCAGTGGAGTCTGCTTAAGAGAAGACCAACAGAAAGAAAAACAGAACTCTCTGTGTGTGTGTGTGTGTGTGTGTGTGTGTGCGTGCGTGAGAGAGAGAGAGAGAGAAGGAGAGAGAGAAAGTGGGGAGAGATCAAGTTTGGATGAGTCCTGTTGTACCTAAATCCACATATACCTTTAAGCTTTCAATTTCAGGAACCAACAAATCCCCTTTTTAGTTGAACTAATTGGAATTGAGGCTCTGTTATATGTTATGACTATGAAAAAAGAAAGGAATACAAACTTAGAAAGCAATTACAATTAGTGGTCTGAAGAAAAAGAGTAAGTAATAAAAGCCCACAGAGACAAGAAATCCAAGAAAGGGGAGACCAGAAGAAAGGAGGGGTACACAGCAGCGTTGATGTCATCACATGTTGCAAAGCAAGGGTTCTGTCCAGAAGCCTTGACTTAGGGGCCAGGAAAAACTCTGATGGAGCACTATTGGCAGCAGAGGGGTGGAGAGGAAGGTGCACTGCCAGGAACTAAGGAAAGAGTAGGCGATTTCCTTTTTCCATAAATGGGACTCCGAGTCACTTGGGCTTGAAACCTTGGAATCAACTCTTCCGCCTCCCCCTGCCACAGCCCACACAGCCAAACAGTCATCTCATCCTGTAAATCTTCCCTCCACAATTGTTCTTGGACTTGTACCTTCCTCACATTCCCACTGCCAACAGCTTGGTCCAGGTGCCCAGTATTCCTTTCCTGGAACCTACAAAAAGTTCCTTTGCAGCTCTCGTGCCACAGTCTTTCACCTCTGTCATCTGTGTTTTATTCTGCTGCCAGATTATTTGTCCTAAGGCTCAGCCCTGATTGTGAAATAGCCACATGGTGAGGGGCCTTGGAATGGAACCCAGAGCCAGCTCTGACTTGCTACGGGATCTTGGGAAAGATTCATCATCTCTCTAGGTGTGGGGCTCCACTCTTGGAAGTGAGGGGTTGAACAAGATTCTCTGACATTCATTGCCTCCCCACTGCCTCTAAAAAACAATTCTAGCCCTAATCTAACTCTTTTAGCCTTAACTCCTTTAACAAAAATATATTGTGGCCAGAATGAAATCCTCCCTAATCCTGAATGCTTTGTCTCTCCCACTACCTTGTACATTTCTACTCCTGTTCATTTCACCTGTTCATTCTTACCTCTATTCATTTCACCCAGAATCCCTTGTGTTTCCATATGGAAATCCTATCTATCCTCCAAGGCCAAGTTCAAATGCTCTCTGTGAAGTTTTCCTGAACTTTTAACTGAGAGTGGTCTTCCCCTATCTGTCAGGATGCGTTGTTATGATCTGTTGTAGTTTGAGTATACATCTTGCTTCCTGCCAAATTATCAATGACTTGGGGTTCAAACCTTGGTGATATTTATCATCGTAGCTCTCAAGAGATCTAGCACAGTAGTTAGCTCTTAGTAAATGGTTGAATGAATGAAAACACACACTTGATTATTGTGTGACTAGCTCAACCATCTTGCTAAGTTCCCCAGAGCAGTCTGATGTTGTAGGTCTGCTGAATAGGATAATGTAACAATAAGAAATGGGCTCATTGGTAAGAATCACAGGGGCAAGTGCTGACCTCATTCCAACCTGGGCCAGTCATGTGTCAGCAATGTGAATGTTGGGTAAAAGTCCCATTGAGGTCCCTTTTGTGGCTCCACATTGAGGCCACTTTAGCCAACCTTCTTCTCACTAATTTCAAGATAAGGGTGAGCATATTCTGGGCAGAATGGAATATGAACCTCAGGTGTGGCTCTTGACGATGGAGAGGAGTGTGGACAAGGCTCGTACGGAAGAATAAAGCAGAAATGGAGAGAAGGAGGAAAAGTCTAGAAGAAAATGGCAGATAAAGAACAATGAACATGGAGATGACAGTTACCCCAGAATCCTTTTTATAGCAAGATTATCAACTCCAGATCTGTAAACTTGTTGACATGTTGTGGTGAGACTGAGTAGTGACAGAGCCAGTGGCCATAGCCAGTAGCTAGAATTATGTGGCTCTCTCCTACCTTCTATAGTGAACCTTGAGACCTTCCTCCGGAATGCTGGTTTTTTTCTACAGGGCTGAAGGGAAATAGGCAGCTGTACTTAGTTGAACCTTTGCTCCTTTCTTATTGGCTTCCCTTCTTCACCCACAGCAACTTAAATCATTAAAATCCTGTATAATTAAAATTTCATCCAAGTTACACCAGTTATGTTTGCTGGCCACAGAGGAGTGTATAAATATCTTAGGAAAGCATAAAGACAGAGGCTGCTTCCTGCCCGTGGTTTGCCCCTTGCACAGGATGCCGTCTGCTACTATGTGTGTTATCGACAGTCCGGGGAAGCTGGAACTTGTGGCTCAGACTGAACCTTTGTTCTGTAGGTTTATTTACACGGCTAGGGTCTAAGGGTGACACGTTGGTGGGGGTGGATGTCTGCTCGGCTCATTGTATGTCTTGGGCTCTCTCTCCTTCTCTTTTCTCTCTTTCCTCCCCCTCTTCTCACTCTCCATTTAGAATTGGATCTCTTGCTTTTAAATATACTAAGATTAAAATATCCCTCTCTATATAAATGCCTCATTCTCTCATTTAACTGGAACACATGAATTTATCTCCCTTCCTAGCCATTCTCTATGCCAACACCAGATTAATTTCTCTGCAACACAATTTGTATGCTCAAATTACCACAGGTTTTGCGTTACTTATAAGACGATGTTAAAAGTTTACTATCTGTTCATTCACCAAACAGTCAATTTTGAGCACATATTATGTGCCAGGTGCTATCAGGAGCTCTCTTGTCACAGACTCTCCCCTAGCTCTGGGGGGTTATGAAGTTGACTAGCTTGCTGATCAGTCCCTAGATTGGGGTTTCGGAGCCCTATGCTAACGGTCCTTTTGTGTCATGGGTGTTATGTACATCATATACACACCGTACCTGGTGTGGACTATCCAAGTCATATAAATACCTTACTCGGTGTGGGCTGTCATCGTAGCAGTAGTGACTTTGCTGTTACATCATCTAATTGAGATGCTTTTGACAGATTTGTGATCATTGTGTATTTTGGTTTGGGTTCCTATGTAGCAGATGTTAGACAAAAATTTGAGAAGTTTATCTATCAAAGCAGTTCAAGTAGTTTCTCTGGGAGATGGTTACAAGTATGTTGACAGGAAAAGAATGAAACCAGTCAACACTGCATTATCAAATCAGTTACCTTCAGGTAACTACAGTCCAATTCCTCCAGGGGACTCTGGGAAGCAGTGTAGATAAAACATGCCTCAGAACTACCTCAATGGTGAGTTCAGGATGCTAGACGTAATCTGTCAGATGTCCCCAGATATCATTAGTTGAGAGCAGTTCCAGGGGCCGTAATGTGCTGTACTACTTGCTCAATTGCATGTCTGCTGACCTTGGGGTTGTCAATATCAACTTGGGCAGCCTTTCACATGTAGAGGTGAGGGCTGTGGATATGTAACGGGCTGATAAGCTCACAACAGCAGGGGAGATCTCTGTTTTTGTGCTTATGGGAGCTTCTTGTACAGTTGTTTCTTATACAGTTGATTTGTGGTAGTTACGTCCCATAAAGTCACTGAGCACCAAATTGGTGAGTACTGAACCATTGCTTCTAGAGGAAATACAAGGGTAGGTGCCTGAGAACCTCTGGCCACAACGTTTGGTCGACAGATCAATACATAACCTTGTTTTATGTGTTTCTGTTTCAAGGCAGCTTCTTTTATATATATTGTTGATTCATTAACATTGGACTCATGGTGTTTTAACTCATGCCGGAATGAAGCTTGTCGAACACATGGATTTCCTCCATAGGGCACGGCCCAACCTTCTTGTGCTGAGGAACACTGGATACCACTTCGGTGCTGTGCCTGGGCCGTTTTAAACAATGAAATCACCAACAATAAGAAGAAAAATATGAAAAATGTGCCCCCCCCAAAAAAAACTCAAAAAGGACACTTGTTTACAAAGGATACTTGTTTGCAATATGAGACCTGAAAGGAGAAGGCAGAGCATCGTCTTGTTTATCAGTTGGGAACATGTGTGTCAAGTCACTCACATTTTTGGCTGCTCTGCACATGTCTGTGAATGACTGTGAAAGTGCCTTGCTGTTTACTGATTTGGGGGTTACAAATAAATTTTATCAAGTAGGTGAATTTGTACATATGGAATCCATGAATAATGAGGATTGACTGTTTCACCTTTAGGCAAACATGGTGAAAGCCTGCTGTAATGCTCAGCGGGGTCTAGAAAACTCAGTCTCGTAAAATAGGACCTTGTGTTAGTGTGAATGTAAAGAAGTGATTAGGACAGGCCATGCAGCCATGCAGATGTCTGTTAAATAGTTACCAATCTATAGTCATTTACGACACTAGTCAGTTATCCTACTTAATTAAGAAATCTTTCTGAGTTGGATTCTGGCAAATCTGAATTTTCTTGGAGCACCAGTATCTTTATTTGCATTGACACAGAGAGGTCAGTGCCTGAATTAGTGGATATCAGCAGGATATTTTAAAAAATTTAAAAAAATTTTTAAATAATGTTTAAATATTTAAAAATTTTAAATGGTATTTAAAAATTTTTTAATACTATTTATTTTTGAGAGAGAGAGAGAGAGAGCAGGGGAGATGCAGAGAGAGAGGGAGACACAGAATTTGAAGCAGTCTCCAGACTCTGAGCTGTCAGCACAGAGCCCAACATGGGGCTTGAACTTACAGACTGCAAGATCATGACCTGAGGTGAATTGAAGTTGGACACTTAACTGACTGAGCCACCTAGGCACCCTTATCCATAGGATTATTTAACTGAGTATACTTTGGGTCACCTTTTAAATGTATTGCATGTGGAGGAAGTTTAGGAATAAGACCTGGTGTGGGAATAAGAAAGGGAAGCAAGAGATATCAATTTGTAAAATAAAAAAGAAAATAAGGCATAAATTTGTGTCTGTGTATATAAAAATAAAAATGCTTATATGTATTTATTTTTATTAAATATATTATTTATTTATTAATATATTAATATTAAACACATATATTTTAAATGCAAGCTAAGCCAATTAAGGCTGAATGCTGTATTTGCTGGAAGCCATGAGAAGCGTTGGGCAAAGGGAAGTAGGTTTTGTGATTGACTTTGGCCATCTCCAAATGATCAGATGAAGTTGGATAGAAAAGTAGAGCAATGAAAATACTAAAGATGTTTCTCTTTTGTCTCGAAAGCTTTTGGATGATTTTTTCTACTGTCTCTGTGGGTGAAATTATGACCAGTGTTCAGTTATGACATGTAAAAAATGAAGACTTATTTCTTGATAAATTTTGAGGGTAATAAGATAATAATTGTCATATGATGATACTTCATGATCTTAAACATCCCCTGTGAGTTTCAGTTCATAAAATTCCACCCAAAGGCAATTCTTCATAGTATTTCAAAATGAACGTGTGCATCCATTCATTCATTTACCTACTCCTTCACCAGTCATATACTGAGTGCTCAGTCTGTGCTAGACATCTTTCTGGGTACTGGGGATACAGCAGTGAACTAAGCCCATAATAATTCCTGATTTGTGGAGCTTACACAGTAGCAAAAAGAAATAACTATAGACATAAAACAGAATTTAAGATCCTAGAAGAGCAATGGAGATACAGAGTAGGGAGGGGAGAGGGGACTCTTTTTGGGCACTGCTTCAAGTCTTCACAAGTCTCTCCAAGACTCCAGCCATGCTGTCCAGAGCAGCCCTGGCAGACTTTGGCCAGCTTTCACACGGAGCTGCATGGAGCTCTGGAACTTCTCCGACGCTGAGCCTGGAACAGTCTGGGGGTACGAGGCGGCCAATAAATGCTTCTTGTTTTTATTCCTTATGAGCGTAGTTCTGATCACGTTTCCTAAGTTTCCTCAGAAGGTTCCTGGAAAGGTCTGTCATCTCATGGAGACAATCAGCCTGACTGCACATCCTTGATGGCCCTCTTCACTCACTTGGTCTTCCCCTTCTGTTCCTGTGATCACGTTTTCTTTCTTTCTTTCTTTTTTATCTTTTATAGTTTATTGTCAAGTTGGTTTCCATATAACACCCAGTGCTCATCCCAACAAGTGCCCTCCTCCATGCCCATCACCCCCTTCCCCTCTCCCCCAGCCCCCCTCAGCCCTCAGTTTGTTTTCAGCATTCAAGAGTCTCTCATGGTTTGCCTCCCTCTCTCTCCCCAACTATTTTTCCCCTTCTTCTTCTGCTTCGTCCTCCGTTAACTTCCTCCTAATCCTCCTATACGTGCAAACATATGGTATCTGTCCTTCTCTGCCTGACTTATTCGCTCAGCATAACACCCTCAAGGCCCATCCATGTTGCTACACATGGCCAGGTTTCATTCTTTCTCATTGCCACGTAGTATTCCATGGTATAGATAAACCACATCTTCTTGATCCATTCATCTGTTGATGGGCACTTAGGCTCTTTCCATGTTTTAGCTATTGTGGAGAGTGCTGCTATGAACATTGGGGTACATGTGCTCCTATGCATCAACATTTCTGTATCCTTTGGGTAAATTCCTAGCAGTGCTATTGCTGGGTCATAGGGGAGTTCTACTGTTAGTTTTTTGAGGAACTTCCATACTGTTTTCCGGAGGGGCTGCTCCAGCTTACATTCCCACCAGCAGTGTAGGAGGGTGCCCGTTTCTCCTCATCCTCGCCATCATCTAGAGTCTCCTGATTTGTTCATTTTAGCCACTCTGACCGGTGTGAGGTGGTGTCTCAGTGTGGTTTTGCTTTGTATTTCCCTGATGATGAGGGACACTGAGCATCGTTTCATGTGTCTGTTCGCCATCTGGATGTCCTCTTTGGAAAACTGTCTATTCATGTCTTCTGCCCATTTCTTCACTGGATTATTTGTTTTCCGGGTGTGGAGTTTGATGAGTTCCTTATAGATTTTGGATACTAGCCCTTTATCTGATATGTCATTTGCAACTATCTTTTCCCATTCCGTGGGTTGTCTATTAGTTTTATGGATCGTCTCCTTTGCTGTGCAGAAGCAATCAGACAACAGAAGGAAATAAAAGGCATCAGACCTGGGATCACGTTTTCAAATGTATCCCTGCATGTAAGCCTTTGTTCGGGTTCTGCTTTGGGGGACCTCGGGCCGAGATGGACAATGCAGGGACTGGGATGGTGTAAATATAAATGGGGCTTCCAGAGAAGATACCGCATTTGAGCAAAGACCTGAGGAAAGGAGGTAGTAGCTGTGCAGATAACTGTGAGGGGCGGGGGTAAAGGGGGCACTGTTCCGGGTAAAAGAGACAACAGCAAGGGTAAAAACGCTTTTATTGGTATGGTTGGAGTGGAGAGAGGGAGGGGTAGAAGGAGGTGTGGACAGAGAGACGAGGGAGACCTGATCCCATCCCTTGGGGCCATTGTTAGGACCTCTGTTTTGTTACAAGTGAGATAACCAATTTATTCTCAGAAATTTGTATGCTTTGCCTATTTTCTACTTATTTCATATTTACAGAATATATTTGGAACCCTATTTTATAGATTGGTAAGATGATTTTTGAAAAATCATTGTTGACTTGATGAGAACTATGTATTCTTATTGTCAACTTCCTTGTGTTGCTATATAGCAGTATATATGTTTGAGAACTATAGTATAGATATTGATATGCTATAATGATGGATGTTGATCCTAGAGTATCGTTTTTAATTTCATTTGTTGAAAAAATATTTACTGAGTACTACTGTGTGCATGACACTGGGAAGCAAAGGAAGACACAAGACTCCAAGTTCCTGATAATGCGGTAATGCATGATGGTTTCTAAATGAGGGGAACACACTTCCTGGAAATTTTTAAATTAAATATTCCATATTCACTTGGTCTCTTGTCTATTACTTCCTTTCTTTCTGCTGTTATGGGTAGAATTTCCATACATGAAACCATATTTCTGCTTATTTCAAATCCCATAAATTCCATTGCTATTTTCAGTTGCCTTATATCTCTTCTCTAATTTACCCTTAATGACTGACTATAAATTTAATTCTCTTTGGGAGTATTTTCTTCCTTTTTAAAAAGATCTTATTTTTTAGTAATTTCTTTTTTTAGTGTGTATGTGTGTGTGTGTGTTAATTTCTGAGAGAGAGAGACAGAGTGAGCAGGAGAGGGTCAGAAAGAGAGGGAGATACAGAATCTGAAACAGGCTCCAGGCTCTGAGCTGGCAGTCAGCACAGAGCCTGGCATGGGGCTTGAACCCACGGACCATGAGATCATGACCTGAGCCGAAGTCGGCCACTTAACTGACAGAGCAACCCAGATGCCCCTATTTTTTTTTTTAGTAATTTCTACACCCTACACGGGACTCAAATTAATAATCCCGAGATCAAGAGTCTCATGCTCTACCAGCTGAACCGGCCTGTTTCTTCCTTGGGAGAAGGAGAGAGAGACAGAGAGAGAGAGAGAGAGGCAGAGAAAGAGAGAAAGAGAACGAGAACCTCAGAGTGAGAATTTGTCAGTGAAAATAAGGGAGTAACTTGCCATGATTTGAAGAATATGGAAATTAAAGTCATAATGTAGATTATCATTCAACTCTTCTACTTACTGTGCTCATTCAGTGTGACAGGGGTTCAAAGGGTGGACATGCCCAAGAATGTCTTCCATCTTGCTGCAAAGGAAGCCTCCTTTGAGCTTTACATTTTTTTGCCAACCTTACCTTGCCTTGGTTTTGGCAAGTCTGGCTCCATTGTTACAAGCCTTTTTAGTATCGTCTCCTTCATTGTGCAGGCATCATTTGTGACCATGTTGTATGATTTTCATGTTCGTGAGCTTCTATGTGGAAACTGTTAGGATTGGACACAAATCTGACCATGTGCTGGATCGCATATCTCCTCGAAATTTCTCACTAAGAAGAATCACATCCAAAGTAGCAGTTGCTTTGCCACTTCCTTTGCTTTCTGAGAAGTGAAACTGTAAGCAAGACAAATTAAATCCAGACATTTATCAGATGACCTGATTTTCAGATGGAAGTTTCCAATATTTCTAGGTAATTGAAGTCTCCTCCATAACTTGCCAATGTGCCAATTTCATGATCAGGTGCCAGGATTAACCTATTTCTTCATCATATTCTTATTACAATACCTTTTTTGTTCCTCTCTTTATGTATTATACACACTTATATGTGTGTGTGTGTATTACTATTACTCTGATTTCTCTACTAAAATTTTATTCTTGTATTGACCAATTTCCCCAAAGTTTAGAGTGACCAGATGTCCCAGTTTGCCTGAGATAGTCCTCATCGATCTGTTGTTCCTGAGGTTTTAATAATTAATACTTCCCCCTTTTGATTTCAAAAGCATGCTGGCTTGGATTCTAAGTTAAATGAACACTCAATCACAACTTCCTTCTCACATTCTCTATCCTCTCTCAAAGTCTGAATCCTAAATTAGAAAAAATGATAAAATACCTGTGCCTTCGTGGCCCTTCAACTTCCTGACCAGCACTTCCAGCTTTGGGGGATTTTTCTAGTCATATGCTCCTGCTTATTTCAAGCCCACATATGGCCGGGCTGTGCCAGCCACGCTGATGGTTTGTTTTTTTCTTTTCCTTTTGGGTCTTTGACTCCTTAGATTCAATGTGCTATTTCCTCTGATTCTTTCTTGCAGGGATATGTTGTTGTGGCTAATCCTCAGCGGGTCCTGCTTCCTGGTCTGTGAGATGATGGGACAGGTGTGCTAATTTCTGAATGTCTTCTCTTTCTCTTTTTCACCAATCTGGTCTTGAGAATCTTTGATATCCTGGATTATTATTTTCTTCATGCTCCCCGCCCCACCCCCCACCCCGAACCCCTGCCCTGTAACACTTTGTTGTTGTTAACCAGCAGGCATGAAGAAAGGAGTTGGCACTACCTTTTTTTTTTTTTAATTTTTATTTATTTATTTATTTTTTATTTCTGAGAGAGAGAGTGTGAGCAGGGGAGGGTCAGAGAGAGAGGGAGACACAGAATCTGAAACAGGCTCCAGGCTCAGAGCTGTCAGCACAGAGCCCAATGCGGGGCGTGAACCCATGAACCGTGAGATCATACCTGAGCCCAAGTCGGACGCTTAACCGACTGAGCCACCAGGCGCCCCTTGGCACTACCCTTTTACCTGTTCTTCAAGCAAGGAGACCTGCTTGGCCAATGGGTGGCCTCTAGCAGAAAAAGAAACCCAGCAAATCTCTACAGGCTATAGGAACAGTCCTCTCTGCTTCTCTGCTCCTGGGAAAACAAGATGTATTGAGTGTCTAGCCCTTTGCTTCTCCCCTAACACCTGCTAGAGTAGGCTCCTTTTTGACCTGTTGAGAGGAAGGCAGCCCACCTTAGTGGTCAAGCTCATCACCTTGGAGTCAGACAGCTTTGAGTTTCATTCCTTACTCTGTGGGCCCAGGCAAGTTATTTTATTCCTAAGTTTCTTCATTTGTAAAATGGCTGGGTGGCTTAGTCGGTTAAGCGTCCGACTTTTGCTTAGGTCATGATCTCGCGGTTGGTGGGTTCTAGCCCCGTGTCGGGCTCTGTGCTGACTGCCAGCTCAGAGCCTGGAGCCTGTTTCGGATTCTGTGTCTCCCTCTCTCTCTGACCCTCCCCTGCTCGCGCTGTCTCTTTCTCTCCTAGAAATAAATAAAACATTTAAAAAAAATTAAAAAAAAAAAAAGAGAATACTCATTCTAATCTTACTGGATTTAGTGAAGAGTTAAATGAGGTCATGTATAGAATACACTGAGCATTGTGCCTGCCAATTAGTATATGATTAATAAATAGTGGTCACTCTTTTCAAATAATTCAAAACATTTTTTTAAGAATTAAAAAATTTTTTAAATAAACATCGTCTGTTTGAGAGAGAGAGAGACAGACAGACTGTGAGCAGCAGAGGAGCAGAGAGAAAGGGAGACACAGAACCCGAAGCAGGTTCCAGGCTCTGAGCTCTCAGCACAGAACCCAATGTGGGGCTCGAACCCACAGACCACAAGATGATGACCTAAGCCATAGTGGGATGCTTAGCTGACTGAGCCACCCAGGTACCCCAATAGTTGTTATTCTTATACAAATAATAACTACCATTATTAATTGTAGTATTAGAATTATAGTAAACTATTGATTTATCAGGCTGTATTTTATGAAGGTGACAGCAATCCCTAACGCAATAACACCAGTCGCTGAGCCAACAGTGAGGTTCTGAAGGCAACCCTGCTCTGTTCTCTTGGGCGGCTCTTGGTGGCTGAGAATGCCAGTCACTCCACCAGCCAACAGACCATATGATGGAATAAAAATGATTCTCTGTGTGTGAGTATTTGGGTGGCTTTGATTTTTTTTTTTCAGAGTTCTCTCTTCTCCCCTTTTAACTCAACAAGGTATAACATCCACTGTTATCTTTTCTTCTTAAGTTCTTAAAGTTCTTGAAGTAGTGGAGAGAATGAAGTCTGAAGAGAAACCAGGATCTCAAGTAGATCTTGAATTCGTAGTCTGACCAGAGAGGAACTCCCAGTGTGTGACCTAAGAGTTCCTAAGAGTTTGAGACCCCCTACCCCCATTGAATCTGAGTGCTTCTGCTCAGGTACTTTTTCCTTTTGGAGGTCAAGGGAAAGACCCTGTAATTCCTAATACTCCTCTCTCCTAGATTCTTGATTCTTTGATTTTCTTACCATCATAAATTGTTTTCCAGATACCATTATGTTGGTAATCCATAACCAGCTAAACCAATAGTTACTAGAGGAGTCTTTGACATCTTCCAGTTGCTAAAATTAACTATAGAATCCTGTTTTTCTTCTCGCCATTATTACCGAATTTCAAGAAGCTTTGTATTGAGGTGGTATTATTTAGTTTTAGAGCCAAGCAAATTTCTTATTTCACGTTGTCAGAGGATCTGATTATTTCTGAACAACCTCTCTACGATGTTGGAAAAATGTGGATAAACTGAGGCTCAATGCTTCAGTAACTTTCCTAAGATCTTTTGATGAGTCAGGGATCAAGACAGGAAAAGAAACCACGACTCTAGTCTCCTAAACTGTTTTTCTGACCACTAGACCACACTTCCTCTCCAGACTATGAAACACTGGAAAATGGGAGTCAGGCAGAGAGTAAATATGGAGGCGAACCCACAGAAACACAATTTTACTTATACCCAAATCATGTCATTTAGCAAAGGAAAACAGAAGAACACCCCAGTCTCTTTGCTGTCATCAAAATTATAACCTAAACCCACAATGGATATAGAATAGGAAATGAGTCTGCCCTGAACTGTCATACTTTTTCCATTTAAAATGGATTTGAAAAACATTTATCCATTTTTCAATCTTGATGTGCTTTTCCCTTATACAAAAGGATAATCTAAGTATTCAATTTTATTTAGATTTAAGGGTCTGCAAGTAAAAATACCTTTATTCCTCTCATTCCTTCACACAAAGGACCCAACCAATAAATATTTATTTCATGTTTAAGGCTTTGTGAAAATATTAGGTTTATGTCTATATAATTAGACATATTATATATATACATTTAATTTATAATGTTTATTTTTGAGAGACAGAGGCAGAGTATGAGTGGGGGAGGGGCAGAAAGAGAGGGAGACATAGAATCAGAAGCAAACTCCAGGCTCTGAGCTATCAGCAGAGTCTGGTACGGGACTCAAACTCACAAACTATGAGATCATGACCTGAGCCAAAGTCAGACGCTTAACCGATTGACCCACCCAGGTACCCTAATTATTATATATTATATATATATATATATATATATATATATATATATATTTATTTATTTATTTATTTTAAAGTTTACTTATTTATTTTGAAAGAGAGAGAGCGAGCCAGGGAGAGGCAGATAGAGATGGGGTCAGAGGATCCAAGTGGGTTCCACGCTGACAGCAGACAGTATGATGCAATCCACTCTCATGGACTGTGAGATCATGACCTGAGCTGAAGTCAGCTGCTTAACCAATTGAGTTGCCCAGGCACCCTGACATAGTCATTATCTTCAAACTAAAAATTTAGTTGGATAGAAACTGCATATACCTGGGGCGCCTGGGTGGCTTAGTCGGTTAAGCGTCCGACTTTCGCTTGGGTCATGATCTCGCGGTTCGTGGGTTCGAGCCCTGCGTCGGGCTCTGTGCTGACTGCCAGCTCAGAGTCTGGAGCCTGTTTCAGAGTCTGGTTCTCCCTCTCTCTCTGGCCCTCCCCTGCTCGCGCTGTCTCTCTCTCTCTCTCTCTCTTTCTCTCTCTCCTAGAAATAAATAAAAATACTGAAAAAAAAAAAAAAGAAACTGCATATACCCATGAAGAGCTCAAGACAGTTGATGAATAGCAAATGAGCAGGAGATATTAAGAAGCAGTGTGTGATACACAACCAAAGCAATACTGTGGAGCGCTTGGGTTTGAGTCCCAGCTGTACCATTACCCAAGCTAACTTCCAGTCATGGGCAAATCAGATCCTAAGCAATACAGAGCAATGGCAATGGCTTCCCTTGTCTTCCAACTACATTGGTGTGGAGACCAGTACGAGACGACACATGCAGAGTGGTTTGTGAGTTGGCAGATACAATCTGGGTGGCGGTCAAGTCAGGGTAAGTACCAGAATCATACCACGGTGGCACAAGCACCTTTCTTCTTTGCCTCTGGAATCCCCAATGATAACAGCTTTCAAAGGCTGTTCATTTGCCCACATGGAAATTAAAACAAGAAATTAAAGCAAGACTCCTCTGAAATTATTTTTGGCTGTGAGAACAGAAAATAACATGATATTTTCCTTTTGGCAATCAGCTCCTGGCCTCATCGTTTGGAATAAGTGTGAGTGAGAGGTATGTGAACACTTTGAAATCTGCTGATAATGGTGGTAAAGAGAGAGCTTTCCACTTGGAAAAAGCAAGGCGTGCAACTCAGGGAAGCTGAGTCCACTGTTGACTGGGACAGAGAATGCCAAAAAGTCTTCCCACCTGTGGTTCCCAGGCAGCAAGGACAACAGCATTTCATCACGGAGGCCATGTGGCAACCGACAGGGATCCTCGAATGACCCTTTCACGGAGTCAAGCCTGAACTTGTGTTCGTGGCCTCCATCTGCGGGTGAAACTGGGTATTGTTGATTAAAAAAAAAAAAATGTGCATAAAGGCAAGAATTTGCTTTCAAAATTAGGCAGGGAAAATGATTGTTCAATTATATTCTGCGAGGACATTTTAATTCCAAGAGGGAACATGATTTTTCTTAACCTTGGAAGCAACCAACTAGCTGACGTTCATGTAACATTTTTTTCACCCATCTGTTTATATGGAGTCACTCTTTTACAGTGATAACTCATTACCCTTTACATTTAGCAACAACAACAACAATGTGGATGTCTTTTGTTGATTGCATGACCCTAATTATGATATCAAAAGGCAGCTATTTAAGTTATCTTGTGTCTAAAATAAAGCAACTGGAATACAATCCCAGCCTTCTTCTTGGGGTGATGCATTGGCTAATGTAAGCGGCACTGTAGAGCACTTGTGCCAGAAGTAGAAAAATAGGCAACATTTAGGAAACAATACCCTGGCGCCAGCCAGCCCTCCGACACATTTTTTATTGTGAAATTGATATGAAAAGCATTGTGGGTGGGTTGTAATATATTAGCACCATCTAGTGGTGATGGGCAAAGCTGATTCCCACTCCCGCCCCTCCTTCCCACCTCCATCAAACAAATTATGGCCAAGCGATGAAATCTGTTTATAGTCTTTTACCTAAATTTGTTGCCACTTTCCACTTTGAAGGTGAAGGACACTGCACGACTGGGTAAAAAGGCGGAGGAGAAGCGTGCAAACCTACCGCAATAATAGCAATAATAATAATCACTAAAGTTTATTGAGCATTCACTGCATGATAAACTTTGTACTAAGTGCTTTGTACAGTCATCCTGTCCAGTCCTTACAAGACTCTATGAAGAGATGTTATTATTATCCATATTTTAGGAGGGAGAAAACTGAGGCATGGAGAGCTTAAGTAACTGGCTTGGATTATACATCTCGAGTTCGGAGGGCAAAAAACTTCCTCATCTCCCTGACATTGAATTTGCAGACTTTGTCACACTGGCGCCATCACAGGCACCCTGGTTAGCATACCGTGAATAGGCAGAGCTCAGGAGGCTTCCCAAACTGAGAAAGCATCTCGGGGCACCGTGGGGCATCCTGATTGAGAACAGGTTTGCCAGAGTCAGACTGAACTGGGTTCACGTCGCAACCCAGACAATCCCGTGTCCTCCGGCAAATTACTGTAGCCTCTCAGAACGCCCGTTTCTTCTTCTGTAAAACGGTGGCAGTAATACATTACTCACAGGGGAGATGGCAGCATTGGGCGAGATATATGTGTGGAGTCTGGTTCGTAGAAGATCTTGAAGAGCTGTTACTGGACTCCCATTTTAAGTTTTTAAAACAGACTTTGTGGATTTATATTTTAATTTCTTTGAATGCTGAAATCATACGGCGATTGGAGTTCTCCATCTCCCTTCCCGGGTATCAAAGCACTCGTTTCGTGGATGGAAAATAGTGGTGCAAGAAGGCTTTGTTGTAGAGTTCAATAGCAAATCTGAGGAGGAATGGAAAGTAGGGTAATTCCAGGCCTAATCTGTCACTTATTGTGGAAGGAAGGAGGGGCTCATTCATACCACATGCTGTTGCTGCCGTTGGCAAGTCTGCTCACACGCGGAGTCCAGGGAAAGTTCATGCAGTGGTCAAGAGGCTCTTCCAGCCTGAATGGCGGCTGTGGGTCGTGGGGATTTGGGAAGGGCTCCTTTCCCCTCTCAGGGCGTACCCTCCAGCCCTTGCTGATGACACTCAGCTTTCATCTTCTATTCTCAGGGCACTGCAGGTGATCGCCGTGGGGAAGCAGAGAAGTCTCTTCCCCTTGAAGCTCTTTCTTCTCTCCCTGTGCTCTCCTGTCTGCTCGCTCAGCGCTGTCTGAGGAGGCGGAGGAATGGGATGGGTGAAGGCAGAATTTAGATGTGGATAACAAGGCGGGAGGTCAGTGTAATGGGAGAGACTCGGCCTCCCTGTGGCTTATCTCACAGAAACGGAGACTCGTCCCACTGTCCAGGATCAGCAGGGAAAGCCCGACTCCTTTCTGCTCTGCTTGGCATGACCACGGCCCTGTCTCTGTTCTACCACTGTGGCCTTTCTACGGCTCTCTGCCACTTGAATACATAGAGGGACCTGGGTTAATATCCTGATGTCATATCCCCTCTAATGCATTCTCTGCCCAGCAGGTGGAGATGGCTTTTATAAACACAGGTCTGATAATGTCTCTCTCTTGTCAAAAGCCATAGGGTGGCTTCCCATTGCTCTTACTAAAAGGTGCAGAATCTGCCAGGGCCGCGTGTGATCTCGCTGCAGCCTCCTCCTCAGTTTCATCTTCTACTCCTCCCGGCCTCCTCTTTAGGCTCCAGACACTTTGTTTTCAGAAGGCATCAAGGTCTTTGGACCTCAGGGTCTTTGTATATGCTGTTTCCTCCGCTACGACACTCTTCACAGGACTTACTCTTCTTTCTTCTTAGACTTGTGTTCCTAAATTATGCTGTGCATTAGAATTACCAAAGGAGCGTTAGAAGAATTTTGATGCCCAGGCTTCACCCCATACCGGTTCAGTCAGAATCTCTGGGGGTGAAACCCGGGAAAAAAGTATTCTTTTTAAAGTTTCCCAGGTGTAAATACACATTGAAACATTAAAATTGAATTTTTTTATTAAAATGAAAAAGGGAGGTGCTTGGGTGGCTCAGTGTGTTTAGCCTCTGACTTTGGCTCAGGTCATGATCTCACAGTTTGTGGGCTTGAGCCCCACACTGAGCTCTGCGTTAACAGCTCAGAGCCTGGATCTTGCTTCAAATTCTGTGTCTCCCTCTCTCTCTGCCCTTCCCCCACTCATTCTCTCTCTCTTCCTCTCTCTCTCTCTCTCAAAATATAAACACTAAAAAAATTAAAATTTTATTTCCTTATTTTAAAAAAGTTCCCCAGGTGATTTCAACATGTAGCCGTGTTTGAAAACCAGTTCTTAGATTAGCAGATGCCTAATTTCCCGTCTCATCAGGAATCCTTCCTTATGTGTTCTCGTAATCCTCTGTGCTTTGCCACATTTATTGATTCTCTCTCCCCTAGACTGTAAGCTCCATGATGTGTCCATTGTGTCTCCATCCCTGGGCTGTAGCACCAGAGCCTGGCACTCAGGAGGTGCCTAATAAATAACCGTGGAAGGAAGGAAAGCTGGAATGTGGGTTTATTAGTTTCTCCACCACTCGCAGCTGGCTGTCTTCAAAGGATGGGAAACTACTGGTTGGTGTGACTCAGGCCCATGCACCCACATGGTGAGTCAACAAAACAGCTGCTAAGAAGAGGCAACCGCACTGCCATCACCTGGAGAGAATGTTTCCTCGCCTTTGGGAACATACCTGCTGCAGAGCCGCGGCTAGGGCCAGATGATCAAGGATTACATTTGATCATTGGGCAACCCTCTCCAAAAGATATTGGCCTCCTAACTTATTTTTAATTAGTTGTCTTCAGCAATGAACATTTGCCAAGAAAAAACATTCTCAACACTCAACAGTCAAAAGATATTCCCATCTGACTCTTCTTCAAGTTGATAGCGTGTTTCTTGATAAATATTCATTCGTATAGACAATAAATCAAAGTAACTATCTAGAGCAACATATTTGTGCAAAAGCATCTGATTCGGATCAATACAACCCTAGGAGGTATTTAGAGAGACCAGAGATAGGCTTGGTTTATGCCCCCAACAGTGCGCTATCTTGAAGGACAGCTTAGATATGTGGTCAGAAGGATAAAAAATTAAAGATGTGTTTTTGTGTAAAATGCACTGGTTGGAGCTGATGATAGGGTGATCCCGACAGCCATTTCAATGGTTTGTGTCTTTTTACATTCACTTCTACAGATTTGATGCATTATATCACAAACACGGAAAAAGATCTTGCTGAAAGGAAATGCAAGCAGCAGTAACATTTACTGCCCAGACATCCAAACTAACATCTACCAGAAGATTTTTGCATCTGACCCTTTCTGTGACCAGGCATGACTCATTTTATGCTAGCGCCTCAGTCTCCACCCTTAGAATGAAAGTAATAAAATTTGCCTTTAATTAAAGTCTCTAAAGTTGGGTCCAATGGAAAAATGAAATACTTGAGGATATGACTTAGCCTGTGCTAAGAATTTTATAGGCAGCTCACCAAGGACTTTTTTTTCCCAAATGATTTGCACGATGTGCAAAATGTATTTTAAGCTAAACGCCCTGAACTGGAAACCGCGCACCATAACCTGTCCCAAAAGCAATTATCGCATCAGGACACACCCGTTGGGATTCAACACTCCTATTTAAAGTCTGTCCAAACACCACAGCCCACGTGTATAATGGCTTTGGCAGAAGGGTGAGAACCAGCATTTGCCAGAACCTTATTTAACGGAGCAGGAAATGGATGTTTTCCGAACCAAAGTTTTGAAAGTCGAGAAATACCTATTTTGTGAACAGGATTTATGGTTTCATTCCTATGAGACCGAGAAGAAAAAGAAAATGGACAAAAGTTAATTCCATGAAGGAGTCACAGGGGCCCATTTTCCAATGGGAATTGAGGGTGTCTGTGGAACAAGTTGGCCTGAGAAACAATCAGCTCGAAACACAAGAGCTTTTCTAAGTGTGTACAAATATTTTGATCTCTGCAGATCTCTGAGATTTCAAATATAAGATTCAGTCCAGACATTGGCTTTTCCGGAAAGTCTTTGAAAGTACCTCTTCCCCCGTCCTCTGGCCTAGAAGCCCCTCATTTATGCTGCATACTTATCACTGGGCTTCCATGTTGTTTTGGAATGGTCCTCTCCATTAGATTATGAGTTATCGATGACCATGGCTACTGTTTAGTCATCCTTGCCCCTGCTGGACCTAGGATGGTGTTGTTCAGTAAGCGATTGCTGTATCAATGAATAAAGGAACGAGTATTATCATTGCCATCATGGGCTTGGTACTGTGTAGGTGGGGATACTTGGAATCCAAGCAAATAAAGCTAGTCATGGGCGGCTCTTGTTTGCACATGACTAACTTGCACCAGTCTTGCGTCATCTGAAGGCTGAGTGTTCAGCATGTCAGGAAGCACTGTGGTTCCATTTAGTCAGTGTATTTTGGCTCTGCTGCATTCCTGTAGTTGCTTGCTGCAGTGATGTGGGTAGGTAAGGAGGGAGGGATGGAGGGAAGCCCAACGTAATTTCTCCACAATCAAAGCCTGTCTTCTTCAAGGACTCTTCTCTCCTTACGGTTAAAAGAAAATACTATCTTAACACAGCATTCCCTAAGTCACCTTCTAAGAGGAGGGAACACAGAAAATCATTTAACAAAGATGGTCAGGAACTATTCTGGGTTGGTGTGATTCTAGGGGGAAAACTACCTTAGCTCAAGGCCCCGGCCTTTGGTTGTCTGTGGAAGATACAATTTGGAAGTCTCGGCGTTCTGGTCTGGAATGTTCAGACCAACCAGGCATATGAGCAGGTGGGTTAGGGGATTCTGGGTGAAAGGTGGGCACCTTCCATGATAATCAAAAGTGGCTCGTTGAGGGGCAGAGGAAAGGGTAGAATCTGGAAGAGCCATGGAGTGAACTTGAGAAAGGAGATCGGAGTTAAAATAAAAGAGCAACAAAGAGGATTTGGTCTCTTGAGCAAAGAAAATGTGATGTGTCATTTTTTTCCCCTAAGGAAATCTCAAATTAGCTAGAAACCATGGCTAGTTTACATCACTGTGGTGCATTAAAATGATTCCAGTTATTAAAATACTAATATTTTATAAGAGGAGAGAGTAACTTTACTTAAAACTGTTGCCCCCACAGGGGCGCCTGGGAGGCTCAGTTGGTTGAGCATCTGACTCTTGGTTTCGGCTCAGATTATGAGCTCGTAGTTCATGAGTTTGAGCCCCGCATTGGGCCCTGCACTGACAGTGTGGAACCTGCTTGGGATTCTCTCTCTCTCTCTCTCTCTCTCCCTCTGTTCTTCCCCTGTTTGTTCTCCTCTCTCTGTTAAAAATTAAACATTTTTTTAGAAAGATTACCTTTAAAAAACGGTGCCTCCCCCAAATTATACAGAAATAAGTGACTTTATGTAACTATGATGGAAATACCCATTCTACACAAAGTATAGATCCCATAGTTTTCATGGATGGCTGACGTCTGCTCAGCTTTACCTATGGTGATGCAGTTCCCATGACCTCAGACCCAAAAAACATCAACCTTTGTGAAGTCTCTGCCCCTCTGTCTATATTGACTTTTCCAAACTTTGTAACATTTACAGAGGGGGTAAATTAATCTGAACAACTGAAACTAAATTACTTGTTCATCAAAAGGTATCTTTTGTGTAGGAGACAAAAATTTTAAGTCAGTCCTTCCCGTGGGTTTAGAGCGACAATGAAGAATACGTGGATTTCTGTGCTCAAACTATGACTTACTTTTGGCAAACTTTATTTTTCAAGTCATGTACTTTTCTCAACTCAACCAGTGAAGAGTAGCTGAAGTATTACCTAAGTCAGCATGCCTCATACATAATATGAATCTTATATTCAAAATGTGAGGTTTCCTTATAGAAAAGTTGTAGAGGTAATAGCAATAAAAGGTATCTATCTAGCTGGCCAACAGATACTTGGTTGGAATGATGCTCAGCATCACTCATCATCAGGGAAATGCAAATCAAAACCATAATATCACCTTGTACCTGTCAGAATGGCTAAAATCAAAATATTAGAGGGGCGACTAGATGGCTCAGTTGGTTAAGCATTGCACTTCGGCTCAGGTAATGATCTTGCAGTTCGTGAGTTTGAGACCCATGTCGGGCTCTGTGCTGACAGCTCGGAGCTTGGAGCCTGCTTTGGATTCTGTATCTCCCTCTCTCTCTGCCCCTCCCCCGCTTGTGCTCTGACTCTTTCAAAACTAAGCATTAAAAAATATAGGTAAATAAAAATAAAAATAAAATATAAGAGACAAGAGGTGTTGGTGAGGATATGTGCACTGTTGGGATATGGTGGGAAGGCAGACCGGCACAGCTGCTCTGGAAAACAGTACAGAGGTTTTAAAAAGTTAAACGTAGAACTACCCTGTGAGCCAGCAATCGCACTACTGGATATTTACCCCAAAGGTACAAAAACTCTAATTCAAAGGGATATTTGCACCCTGATATTATAGCAGCATTATTTACTATACCTAAATAGTGGAAGCAGCCCAAGTGTCCACTGATAGAAGAATGGAAAAAGAAGTGGTATTTATACATAATGGAATATTACTCAGCCATAAAAAAGAATGAAATCTTGCCATTTGCAACAACATGAATGGAGCTAGATAGCATAATGCTAAGCCAAGTCAGTCAGTGAAAGTCAAGTCAGTCAATGAAAGACAAGTCCCATGTGATTTCACTCATATGTGGAATTTAAGAACAAAACAAATGAACAAAAAAAAATAAATAAATAAAAGGAGAGAGTAAGAAACAAACCATGAAAGAGACTCTAACTGTAGAGAATAAACTGATGGTTTACCAGAGGGGAGGTGGGTGGGGAGATGGGTGAAATAGGTAATGGGAATAAGGAGCACACTTGTAATGAGCATTGGGTTATGTATGGAATTGCTGAATCACTATATTGTACATGTGAAATTAATAGAACATGTATGTTAACTATACTAGAATTAAAAAACTTAAGGGGTGCCTGAGTGACTGAGTCGGTTGAGTGTCCGACTTCGGCTCAGGTCATGCTCTCATGGTTTGTGAGTTCGAGCCCCATGTCAGTCTCTGTGCTGACAGCTCAGAGCCTGGAGCCTGCTTCGGATTCTGTGTCTATCCCTCTCTCTGCCCCTCCCATGATCATGCTCTGTCTCTCTCTGTCTCTCAATGATAAATAAATGTTAGAAAATTAAAAAAACTTAATAAAAAAGGGTTTGTTTATGTATAGGCAAATGATGCCTGTTAAATATTTATTATAATTATAGGATTATAGTCATGTAGTAATTAGATGCATAATATATAATACTGAATATTATGTACCACTTCTACATATAGTAATCTATCTTAACTAGTATCTACTATGTGGCACGCACCACGCTAAGTAATTTATATGTCATTTCTTCTTCCCCACAGCCCTAGAACGGTACTGCTAGTGTGGATTTGTCACAGAAGATCCGATGTGGACATGGACTTAGAGAGACAAAGATGAATGGTCCAGTTATCACGGTCTGTCAGTTAGAGGAGCTGAGATTTGAACAGAGGTCCGGCAGCCACCAAAGCTGGAGTTCTACCCAAGTCAGTATAGCTGAGTCTTTCAAAAACAAAGCTGTCAACAGGGCACAAAACATATTTATAAAATGTTTTTCCTTCTAATGTAGAAAGCAAACCCAAATGTAAAGGAAGAAATGCACACCAGCACAACATTAACACAAGAAACCACACTGTACTGTAGCTGGTACAACTTTTATGTACAAGCCAACTCCAAGTGAATTCCAGGCTACTTTTTGGACCATGCCTTTTCTTTCCAGAATATTTTAAAATAGAATCACTTAAGGCCTATGGCATTTGAAAAATTTACATGTCTGTGCTTCCCAGGAAGATGGGAAGTCATCAATTCTCCAAAAAGAGCCTGATGCTCTTTTTTTCCCTCTTTCTTACTAACTCGAGAAGTGAAATTGGAGAAGTGGTTTGATGGGCGTGAGGCCCCCGTGAACACCTTCCCAAATGATTCTCTGGTGGTCAAGTCTCTTCTAAAAAGTCCTGAGAAAACAAGGCAGGGCTTCTTTAACAAAAGACTGTATAATGTTTTGTTATACTCCACATGGCTATCGAGCCATCAAAATTCTTGATATGGAAAGATATTCACTTATGATTGCATGAAAAAGTCAGTTGTGAAACAGCGTGCACAATAAGTTTCCCCTGTTGCGAAAGGCATATGGAAAGGACAGACACATGAATGTTTGTGTGTTGGTTTAATGGGGCCGCCCTAATGAAGCACAGAGACTATGTGACTCAAATAACAATTCCGGAGGCCAGACTGTCAGCAGAGTTCTCTGGAGGCCTCTGTTCTTGGTCTGAAGATGGCCATCTCCGTCCTTTACCATCACATGGTCTTCCTTTTGTGTGTGTGTGTCTGTGTGCAAAGATCTCCTCTTCTTTGATGACAGCGGTTATATAGAGTTAATTTCATTTTAACTTAATCACTTCTATGAAGACCCTATCTTAAACATAGTAACATTCTGAGGTATTGGGAGTTAGGACTCCAGAATATGAATTTTGGGGGAGACACAATTCAGCCCATAGCAAGCATTCTGAGTGATCCCATGGGGGGCCAACCTTCCCTTTGCAGGGATGGTGGGCGGCCCTGTCTATGGAGCAGAGCCGTTCTGGGTAAGGAGACCTCACGGGGTCCACTCCTCACCCCAGTCAAGGAAGCTGAAAACCTCATGTCTCAGTAAATTGGCTGAAAGTTCAGTCAACTCTTGCATTTCAATGTTCTGAACCCAATTACCACAACACAATTTGGATATGTCCTTCTGAAAAGAAAGACTTCTTAATAATCATTACGAAAAATGGAACCCTTCATAAGCACTAAAAGGAGTGTAACAAAGGAAACTAAAAATGGGGTGAGATAAAGATATAGCTTCATCAGTGAGGATGGGTTTGGTAAATATTCTTCAAGGGCCTGCCATCACGGAGTCTCTGGGCAAGGCTCTAGGGATACAGAGGGGAAACATATGGAATTCTTGCCCTCAAGGGACAGGTGGGGAAGGAAGATGAACAGAGACTTCCAGCACTGTGGGATGTGGGCTGTCCTAGAGGGATATCCTGGCACAGTGGCAAATGAGCAGGAGTTAATTAAGCAGGCATGGACAGGTGGGCATGGGTGCTCCAAGTGAGCACCACAGCACAGGTAGGAGTGCGGAGGCAGGACAGGGCCTGCCGAGGTCTGGGAACCATGAGTGCCTCGGCCCAGTTGGAGACGGGCAGGGAGGGGGGCAGGTGGGAGAGAGGTGAGTCTCAGAACTTGTAAAGGAGGTTAGGCTCCATGTTGTAGGCAAGGGGGCATGCTTTAAAGGGTTACACGCAGATGCTTAGAAAGACACGTAGAAGATGGACAAGAACAGGGGAAGTGTGAATGCAGAGTCTAGTAGGTTAGTGGTTAAGCAAGGTCAATTAATGTGGCCTGGTCTGCTGCCAGCTCAGAGCCTTAGTTTGTTTCAGCTCCAGACTTTCCTCCCCTGCTCATGCTGTCTCTCTCTCTCTCTCCTAGAAATAAATAAAAAATATTAAAAAAAAAAAGAATTAATGTGAAAAATTAGAAAGGCCTGGACAAGGTTGCTGGGGAGGAAGGGAAGGGGTGATTTAGAGAGACATTTAGGACTAGAACCAGGGGCTTGATGGCTCTTGGAAAGTGAGGTCAAGAGCAAGGGAGGAGTCTAGAATGTATTCAGTAACATTGGTTTAACCAAGATTTATTACACTCCTATCACATGACAGATGTGGTGCCAGATGCTGAGTGCACAATAGTGGGTAAGACAAATCAGGTTCCCACTCAGACTGGGCTAGAGTCAGGTGAGGAGGGAATGTAACTTAGACAAACGTCTAAAATGAAGCGAGTATGCTTGAGGATGCTGAACGCATAAGTTTCTATCTTGGAATTTGCTAGTACTTACTACCAACCAAATCAGAACGCCCAGGAGACCGAAAAGATAAGGTGTCCGGTCTCGGACGTGTTGAGTCTATGGTGGAATATACAGAATACAATACACCGTTTCCCACTACCGTTGGAAAATAGGAATATTTTTCCAAAAGGGAGTCTTCATATACATACGTGAATGTTGCATGGCAGCCACTTTCTTAATTCCTAGTTTAGTACAAGGGTAAACTTTCTTAGTTTAGGATGAAGTAAACAAAACAGACAAAATTCCTGGCATGTGTAGAGGATAAACTTTCTACTTAAAAAATAGTTCATGAAAAAAACTTCACCAAGATGAGTAAAAAAAAAAAAAAACCCATAAAATATAGATGGAGAATATGGATTAATGAAGCAATTTTTACCAGAGTGGCAAGGAAAAGATTTTCAGATAGACAATTTATTTTTTTTTATTTTTTATTTTTTTTAATTTTTAAATGTTTTTATTTATTTCTAGGAGAGAGAGAGAGAGAGACAGCATGAGCAGGGGAGGGTCAGAGAGAGAGGGAGACACAGACTCCGAAACAGGCTCCAGGCTCCGAGCTGGCAGTCAGCACAGAGCCCAACACGGGGCTCGAACCCACGAACTGCGAAATCATGACCTGAGCGAAAGTCGGACGCTTAACCGACTAAGCCACCCAGGCACCCCTCAAATAGACAATTTAATAAAGAGTGGAAGGGATTGAGGGAGAAAATCACGCAGACATTTGGGGGAAATTATTTCAAGGCATTGGAACGATGCATGAGAATAATCTACCGAGGCAAGACTTTTGTTAGAAGGCCAGCAAGGAGGCCAGTGAACAGGGTGAGGAAGAGCGGTGGCCAGAGGAGAGAATGGTCAGAAGCAAAGGCAAATAAGGGTCAAGAAGCAGTGGAGAGAAAATCGTGGTGGGGCCTGGATGTCATTTACAAAGGTTTTGGCTTTTACTTGGAGTGAGATTGGAAGGCACGGATGGTTCTTGGCAGAGCGAACCTCCGATGTACATTTCTTCCATGCATCGAGCAATTCATTAGTTCTGACCTGGAGATAACGTCAGATCCCACAGGTTAAAGGCTCTGTCCCACCAGACTGCCCACCTCTGCTACCACCCCCTTCAGAAGCCAATCCCAAGTCTAGTTCATCATGACGGACTGACGCTGGACCAGAGGTTTCCATGGCCACGTCCTCAGGTTTGACTAATTTGCTAGAGTGGCTCACAGAACTCAGAGAAACATGTATGAGAAGGATATTATGAAGGATACAGAGGAAAAGCCAGGTGATGTGATACACAGGGTAAGTAATGTTGGAAGGAGCTCTCCCTGGGATTATCTCCATGTGATCAGCAACCCAGAAGTTCTCTGAACCTTGCCCTTTGGGTTTTCATGGAGGCTCCTCACACAGGCATTATTGATCAAGTCATTGGCCTTTGGCAACTGAACTTGATTTCCAGCTCCTCTTCCCTTCCAGGAGATCAAGGGTGAGACTGAAATCTCCAACTTGCTAATCTCATGGTTGGTTCTTACGGCAACAAGACCCCATCCTTAGGTTACCTAGGAGCTCTCCCAAAGTCACCATATTAATATAAGGGAAGACATCTTTATCACCCTCATAACTTAGGATAATTGCAAAGGTTTTAGGAACTCTGTGCCAGGAATTGGGAGGGAGGCCAAATATATGTTTCTTAGTACATAGCACAATATCATCGACCCCGTTATGTTTTATAGGTTAATGACTCTGCTCTGATTCCTATGGTAAGAGCAGAATTTAAAGGGGCAAGGTCAGAATCAGGGATGGGCCCAGGGTGGAATCAATGGCCATTGCAAGACTGAGTAGAAAGATGACAGGGGCTTCGATCAAAATGGTGGACAGACTTCTATCAGCTCATCTAATCAGCTGTGCGTTGTTGAGAAGTAGTCAGACTCTGGATGTTGAAAGAAAAAATTGAACAGCTGAAAGCAGGGTCTGAGAGAAAGGGAAGAGCTGAAGGTGAAAGCTCTCTGACTAACACAATCTGAAATACGAAATTGCTATTACATGAGACAGCAGGGACTCAGGGGAGAACAGATTTGGACCAGGGACTAATGTATGGCTTTGGATAGGTTAATCTGAGATCTTTGTTAGACAGTGAAGTAGGAAAGTTAAGTTGGCCACTGGGGATGAGAGTCTGGGGTTTCAGAGAAGGTCCGGGCTGCAGATAAATATATAAATGCGTTTGAGAGACGAAGCATATTGATGGTATTTAAATGTATGAACCTTATGCACTATGTTCCGTACATACCCTCTCATGCAATGGAGACCTTTGCTTTTGTTTTTTTTTTTTGTTTTTTTTTAAATGTTTTTATTTATTTCTAGGAGAGAGAGAGACAGCATGAGCAGGGGAGGGTCAGAGAGAGAGGGAGTCACAGACTGAAACAGGCTCCAGGCTCTGAGCTGGCAGTCAGCACAGAGCCGGACGCGGGGCCCGAACCCACGAACTGCAAGATCATGACCTAAGCAAAAGTCGGACGCTTAACCGACTAAGCCACCCAGGCGCCCCAAGACCTTTGCTTTTGAAGACAAGCATGCTGATATTTTATCCACCTAGTATCCATCACGTGAATATTACATGTAATCATATATGTACATATAATACGTATATTACACGTATATGCCATTCCAGTCCTAGTTCTATACCGGTTGAAATACATGAGGCACAAAGGCACATGCAAGACTGTTTATCACAACACTGCTTATAGTATTTTAGATCGGAAACATTCGCATGTCCGCTGCAGGTGGAGCGGGTCAACGAATTGTGGTGAATTTGTACAGTGTGTACAATTTGTACACAGCAAGGAGAATGAACACACTGTAACCACCTGCATTGTGGAAGAGTCTTTCACACATCAAAAGAAGCTAGAAAAGAAAAACATTTGTTGTTTCTACCTCAATGGACTGGGGAAAAAAGAGACAGGTCCAAATAGAGGCAGACATGGGTGGGTAGTGACTGGGAGAGGGCACGGGACGGGCTTTGGATATGCACGGACTGCTCTTTCTCTTGAGCTCAGGGCTCACTGTGTTCACTTGGTGAAAAAACATCAAACTGCTCACTTATGAGTTGTGTGTTTTTCTGTATCTCTGTTGTCTTTCAATAAAGTATTTAACAAACTATCTCCAGGGACCCTATTTTCCCCTTGAGTTGCTGATGTTGCAAACTACACAGTAAAGAGGAAGGCGTGGATACGGTCAGTGAGCGAAAAGCATTACGATTTCCTTGGGCACATGAGAGGCTATGGGAAGTACCAGACAAGTGGAGGCTTCCGTCATTGTCAAGAACGTGGGCGGATCATCCGTCGTGTCTGGAAAAAGCAGCTGTGGAAAACAGTGCAAAGCTTCCTCAAAAAATTAAAAATAGAATGACTATATGACCCAGAAATCCCACTTCTGGGTATATGCCCCAGAGAATTAAAATCAGTACCTCAAAATGATAGCTGAACTCCCATATTTATTGCACCATTATTCACAATAGCCAAGATATGGAAACAACCTACATGTCCGTCAACAGATGAATGGATAAGGGGCACCTGGGTGGCTCAGTCGGCTAAGCATCCGACTCTTAATTTTATCTCAGGTCATGATCTCACAGTTTGTGGGTTCAAGCCCCACATCAAGCTCAGTGCTGACAGTGCAGAGACTGCTTGGGATTCTCTCTCTCTCTCACCCCCCACCCCCGCTCCTCCCCTGCTCATGCCTGTGCACTCTCTTTCTCGCCCTCTTCCAAAATAAATAAATACACTTAAAATAAAAATGACAAAAAATTAAAAAAAGGATAAGTGAATAAATAAAACGTGGTATACACATTCAATGAAATATTATATCTTCAGCCTTAAAAGAAAAGAAAAGGAAATCCTGCCAGTTGGAATAGCACAGATGCACCTGGAAGGCACTGTGCTAAGTGAAATAAGCCAATAACAGCAGGACAAATACTGCTTCATTGCAGTTATAAGAGGTGTTTGCGGGGCGCCTGGGTGGCTTAGTTGGTTAAGCGTCCGACTTTCGCTTAGGTCACGATCTCGCGGTTCGTGGGTTCGAGCCCCGCGTGGGGCTCTGTGCTGACTGCCAGCTCGGAGCCTGGAGCCCGTTTCAGAGTCTGTGTCTCCCTCTCTCTCTGACCCTCCCCTGCTCATGCTGTCTCTCTCTCTCCTAGAAATAAATAAAAATATTAAAAAAAAAAAAAGAGGTGTTTGCAAGAGACCGTTCATAGAAACAGAGTAAAATGGCGGCTGCTGGGGGTCGGAAGGTGTGGGAAATGGGAATATGTTGTTCAGCAGGTATAAAGTTTCAGTTACACAAGACGAACACATTCTAGGATCTGCTGTACAAGGCAGAGCCTAGAATCGGCAACACCGTGTTGTAGCCTAGAAACCATGTTAAGAGGGTGGGCCTCACGTTAAGCACTCTTACCCCGAAACAGGAGGGGAAGACGGGCGGTATCTTTTGGAAATGATGAATATGTCCATTACCTTGATTACGGTGATGGTTGTATGGATTTATACATATCTCCAAACTCAGCAAATGTTATATATCAAGAGAGCCTTCTTAAAGGGAAGAAAAAATACTGAGGAATTTTGTACATCCCTAGTTTTTCTTTTGAGTGTATGTTTGAGGAACAATGTTGCCCTCTAGTGTTCAAGCTTGTTTTTCTTTTTCTTTCTTTCTTTCTTTCTTTTTTTTTTTAGGGTGGTAAAGAGTCCATAGCCCCTGCAATGACAGATTCTCCTTGTTATTGTAGGTCTTCGTGATCCTTTTAGCTAAGGTTTTCTTTTTTTTTTTTTTAATTTTTTTTAATGTTTTATTTATTTCTAGGATAGTGAGAGAGACAGTGTGAACAGGGGAGGGTCAGAGAGAGAGGGAGTGACAGACTCTGAAACAGGCTCCAGGCTCTGAGCTGGCAGTCAGCACAGAGCCCCACGCGGGGCTCGAACCCGCGAACCGCGAGATCATGACCTAAGCGAAAGTCGGACGCTTAACCGACTAAGCCACCCAGGCGCCCCAACTAAGGTTTTCAATTAGGACAAAAAGGGAAACATTACTAGTGCTTTCTAGAAATCGTTTATTAGTTAAGGAGAAGACTACGTGAACAATAGCGGGAAGCTTGTAGACATAGTGGATCCTAGGTGTGGAGCCGCAGCTAATCTGTGATCCAGTGAACTGTTTACATTGTTTTCAGGCTTTTGTAAAACGTCCAGAGTTTCTCACAATGTGATATGGCAGGCATAGGATACACTGCTATGTACACACACACGTACACATGGGCAAAATCTTACACACCATATGTGTAGTTTGAACTTTTATTCAAACCGTTCTTACAAAACAAATTTCTCAAAATAAAATATTTTTTTAGGTTTATTTATTTATTTTGAGAGAGAGAGAGCAAGTAGGAGAGGAGCAAGAGAGAGAAGAAGAGAGAATCCCGAGCAGGCTCCGCACTGTCAGTGCAGACCCTGATGTGGGGCTTGAACTCACGGACTGCGAGATCATAACCTGACCTGAAATCAAGAGTTGGACATGACTGACTGATCCACCCAGGCGCCCTGTCATAGAGTAGTTTTTAAAGTTACCCCCGCTCCCATTCTTGCCCTGAGGATGACCAAACACATTTATATTTTGAACTCACAAGGTTGTTGTCTTTGGGGAAGTCAAAGTCAAGAAGGTAGGAATATTATTACTATTACTATAATAGTAATATTATTCTCCAATGTATAAATTGAGGAAAAGGGTACACGAATTAAAAACCTGGCAGCGTACAAGCAGGGCTAGTCTGCAGTGTCTAGCTTCCTTCCCTTCATTTAGATATTTTTTTTTTCTAGAAGCCGTAAACATCTCAGACCAATTGCACGAAACTGTATAACACAAAATTCACACTGTGGGCAGACAGATGCGTCCCGGACTCGCTAGTTTTCTCTGAAGCTCAAGGTCTGTGAAATGGAAAGAGTAATGCAGTTCATCTTCTGGGGACAGAGAGATTCCACGGGACCAAGCGAGGGTGAGCAGTAAGCACTGTCCCTAGCGCAGCAGGTGTTAGCCTTAACAAGGGAGCACGTGACATGAGTGACGCGCCACAGATTCTTTGCAGTAGTATGTTTTCCTATCAAGTAAAAAAGTGCTCTGGGATCAAATAAGAACACAGTTTTCCTCTGGAATTGTTTTCAGCAATGATATCAGTATACAATCCAGATCCCAAAGCAAATTCCCTAACCCAAGCTATAAAGCCCTCTCGCCGTCTCTTCCAGGCAAAGCGGTCGTAATTTTTCTTCTCTGGACTGAGAAGCTCCCTAATTTCTATTCCTTCCAAAATTGCCTTGAAACCATTGCCAAAAGTCATGAATTATTTATGAAATTCAGAGTGAACCTTCCAAAAGAGTGGATCTTCCCTTCCTATGGATATTATTACTAAAAGCACTGTTCAGAAACTCATTTTATCTTTTAATTTCCAGTTAATCAACTGTTTAGTATTATCTTCCCATCAAAACTGGGCCACTTGGGGCACCTGGGTGGCTCAGTTGGTTAAGCATTGGACTTTGGCTCAGGTCATGATCTCACAGTTCATGAGTTCGAGCCCCATATCAGGCTCTGTGCTGACACCTCAAAGCCCAGAGCCTGTTTCAGATTCGGTCTCTGTCTCTGTCTCTGTCTCTCTCTCGGCCCCTCCTTGGTTCGCGAGCATTCGCTCTCTCTCTCTCTCAAAATAAATAAACATTAAAAAAAATTTTAAAAACCTGGCCTCTTATTGGACCTATTTTTATTATTCTGTGGGAACTTTGATTTCGGTCTGACCAGATTTTAGTTCTTTTATTTCTGCAGAAAGGGATTCTCTAGTATCTTCTATGCTTTTCTCAAACCCAGTTAGTATTCTTAGAAGCCTTGTTTCAAATTCTAGTTCAGATATCTTACTTATATCCATATTGATTAAATCCCTGGCCATGAGTTCTACTTCCTGTTCTTTCTTTTGAGGTGAATTTCTCTGTCTCATCATTGTGTCCAGAAAAGAAAAGAAAAAAAAAAGAAGAAAGAAAAACAACACCAACAACAAAACAAAAAAGCCCCAAACAACAAAACAAAACCAAAAACCCCCAAACTAGGTCTTGGGTGGGTTTTGATCTGCTTGTTAAAAGAATCTTCCAGAAGGTGGTCACTGTTTTTTTACTTGTAGACTTGCCGTTTTTCTTGGGTAATCAGAATGATTGATTTCTTGGGTATTCAGAATGGTCTGAAAACTATCTAGCTGTGTTCGAGGGAAGAGCTTAGGGTCTCCCTACACTTCCTCCATCTTAACTCTAAATATCTATTCTCTGGAGACTTTGAAACAAACTCCCCATTAACTAAAACTTTTCTTTGACTGTGGTCTTCGATTAGCATGGGATGGGACTCCAGGTATCAGCCTTATGTGATGTAAAGGGCACCTCCTTTATGAAGCCTTGTGCTGGGGGCTGATGGGAAATGCAGAGCGGTGACCCTCCACCACCAACCAGACCCAGAACTCTACATCTCAGGGCTCTTCCAGTTGAAAGTCCCAGGAGTCCAACTCAAATTTGTTAAGTGGCAAAGAGAATTTATTGGTTTGAGAGACTCGAGAGTCTAAAGTAGATATCCTTTGGAGGATACCTCAAAAACTACGACGAAGTTCTTGGGGCGCCTGGGTGGATCGTCGGTTAAGCATCCAACGTCAGCGCAGGTCATAATCACAGTGTTCATGGGTTCGGGCCCTGCGTCAGACTCTGTGCTGAATCTCCTTCTTTCTCTGACGCTCCCCTGCTCACACTGTCTCTCTCTCTCTCAGACATAAATAAACCGTTAAAATATAAAAATAAATTTAAAAAAAGCCTACGATCAGGTTCTTATCTGGGTCTTGGAGCTTTTTTTATGTCTCTTGTGTGGAACTCACAGTCAGAATTTTGCTTCATTGGTATGTTTCAAGGTTCAGTCTTTGGGAGAGCATTGAAGCTACCATGTGGTCCTTTTCAGCTTTCTGAATGAACATTTCATCTCACAGAAATTCCTTGAACTCTTTTCACTGTCTGGGGTTGAGGGGAGAGGGGTGAAACTTCAGCCTTCAGATGTTCTAGGCAAGGCTGGCTACACAAGTTTCAAGGCTCAGTTCAAAATGAAAATGTGGGATCCCATTTTCAAAAGGCAGGAAAAACATGCCACTAAAGCCTCTCAAATATAGAACTTCACCCTTCTTTTGAGAGTTCTCTCTCTACTTTTCATGGTGTTTAAATTTTTCTGTTTAATGCCATGCTTCTTTTGGCACTGGGGGATAGTGGCTGGGAGAGGCTAGACCTTCCTAAGGATTAGAATCCCTAGTTGATTCTGTAAGACGGGTGGGAAATGAAATATATCTAGCAGCTATTATGACACACTCTTTTTTTAAATTATTATTATTATTTTTTAAATAGTTTATTGTCAAGTTGCTTTCCATATAACACCCGTTGCTCATCCCTACAAGTGCCCTCCTCCATGCCCATCACCCCCCTTCCCCTCCCCCTCACCCCCATCAGTCCTCAGTTTGTTCTCAGCATTTTTTTTTTTTAGATTTTTATTTATTTCTAGGAGAGAGAGAGAAAGACAGTGTGAGCAGGGGAGGGTCAGAGAGAGAGGGAGTCACAGACTGAAACAGGCTCCAGGCTCTGAGCTGGCAGTCAGCACAGAGCCCGACGCGGGGCCCGAACCCATGAACTGCGAGATCATGACCTAAGCGAAAGTCGGACTCTTAACCGACTAAGCCACCCAGGCTCAGCATTTTTTAATTATTTTAAATTATTTTTATGTTTTTACTCTTTCATTGGCATTCAGTTTTGTTTTTTAGCTGGGGTCTTGTATGTGTTTTCTAAACCACGTTGTTGAGTCCTCTGGTTAATATTTTCTAAGTCACTCCTGTAGGTTTTCAAAACTCCATGTATTCTTTTCCTGACTTCTCTCTTGACCTTCTTTGACTTGGCCTTTTGACAATCATTTTTATCAGGTTATAGTTCAACATCTCCTCACTCACCATTCTTTTTTTTTTTAATTTTTTAATGTTTAATTTATTTCAGAGAAAGAGAGAGAGAGAGAGGCAGCATGAGCAGGCGAGGGTCACAGAGAGAGGGAGACAAAGAATCTGAAGTCAGCTCCAGGCTCTGAGCAAGCTCTCAGCACAGAGCTCGACCCCAGGGCTTGAACCCAAAAACCGTGAGATCATGACCTGAGCCCAGGTGCCCCCTCACTCACCATTCTTAAGTCAGGACTTTGAGAGTGGAGCACGAGAGGGAAATGATTGTGATTTCTTGGGGACATTAAGTTTGAGACAAATGATGCAGTGGCTCAATAACTTTCCCAATTTTGTGGCCAGCGCCTTGTGTTTAATGCCTTCTTGTATCTAACTTTTGAGATGTTCAGCGTGTTGAGTATTTATGGTTCTGTTGTAAGTTTCCAACCTTTGGAGAGAACAAAGATAACAATAAAAATATAAATGTATCTTTTCTTCCACTTACTGGAAAGACAATGTGATATTCTGAGCATCTTTCTTCTTGGGTAGAATCATTGCACCCTCTCAGCAGTTGATGGGAGAAAGTGACTTAGATCTTTATCTACTACTCGCCTGCTCTCAGAATGACTCAGATAGCCAATATTCTTGCTCAGAAAGAATTCCAACCCCTTTGAGACTTTGTTTAATTTTCTCCTTTTCAGTTCTCTGGTGATTGGATGTGCACATTTATATCTCTGCAGTTCCAAATGCACCAATAAACGCCCTCACAAAAGTCGGAGTCATCCGGTGGGCTATAAATTAGGACAGTTTTAACCTGTATTTTTGTTCTGGGCTTTCAAATGATCTTCCACTGAAGACCGATTTTCTTGAAATAGATTTTATAAGACTTTCACGGAAAAATTATATTTAGATGTCCCCCCGTCTCTTTTTGTACTCACATATTTTAACTGAAGAGTTATGTATTTATTCAATTTATTGGATGGTGGACAAAGCAATTTGTGTTTTGAGTCTTCATCTCTTGAACATAATGTATTTCTTTTAGCTACAGGCTTATTGTGATAAACTTTTGTTTGCTTTGTCGAAAAATAATCTATGAATTCTTGTCTCAGATGTGTGTACTTCACCTTGAAAATAGTGCCACTCAGAAACCGCACACCATGGTCCATAGTGACGTCACTGCAACATTGGAAGTGACAGAGAGCTGCGTGAATCAGTGGATGAGGACCCTGGGAGAATTAGTTTGGAGAGCTGAGGTCTAGTCAGAATTATGCCAGGGATGGAGGCTTTTTAATAGTTGCCCCTTCTGTAAAGTAGGAAAATTAACAGCAATGCCAGCTTCCCAACATCTGACTGTGATATAGAAAAAGGGTGTGAAATAAAAAGTAAACACGATGTAAGTTTTTTGGAAGGGGGAAAAAGAAAGAGGTATAGTGCTGGAGTCATATTCAGATGAATTTAATGAATTAAGTTCAGCAGCATCTTAAAAAAGGATATTCTTGAAAAAAACATCAACCACGTGTATTGTTTATTCCCTAGATTACTAAGTACAAACTGGTTTTGTGGGAAAAGGCAAGGTGAATGACCGAGAGGGGCAGAGGGGGCTCCTGTTTGGAGGAGCAAGACTCTGATACTAATTCTGTGATACATTATCTCTTCTATCCCTCCCTTCATACCCATATGACGGATTCTTTCCTTTCCCCGAGGGGAGGTGGAATTCCTCAGGTTTGAAGCAAAACCTAAAAATAGAAAGAGAATGTAGAAGAGCCTGGGGACCAGGTGGACCACACCAGAGCTGCACACATTCTTGGCAATGAAGAAAGAGAATGCAGATCTTCGTAGGGAAAGTAATTTCGGTGGAACAGACAGAATTTCTTTTGCAGCTCTTCTCACAACCGGATTTTAGTTTTGGGTCACAGATATTGTTAACAATACCTTCAGCTGGAATTAAATAAGGAAGCAATTCATATGACTTCACTGGATCCTTATGAAATAAGGTCAGCCCTTGAAGTTCAGGTGAATGATTAGTGTCCCCGTAGGTCAGCCCTGGTCCCTCGAAGAAGCAGTTGCAGACACTACTGAGATGCCCAGCAGGTTAGCACTGAGGCCAGTGCTGCAAAAGCCAAGAAAATGATTCTCGGCTCAGGAATGACTGAAGATCAGTCTGCTCTTTGAGGCCTTTTGAAAGCAATAGTATGAAACAGGCCTTATCTACGGCAATTTCTGGCATGTGGGGGGAAGAAATGTAAGTGACCCTTCCAAGTGACTTCTTTCAAAAGGAATGGAATTTAGATCCCTTTCCAAGAATGATGGCTCCCAAAACAGCAGGTTTTCCCACACCTTTTCTTTGTCGAAGTTGAACACAACTCTTGTCGCACTGAGGATGGGTCACATTTTGTTGCTGACAATGAGTCTACAGCAGAATTAATTTATTTATTCAAAACATTTTTTAATGTTTATTATTGAAACGGAGAGGCAGAGTGTGAGGGGGGAAGAGGCAGAGAGAGAGGGAGGCACAGAATCTGAAGCAAGCTGCAGGCTCTGAGCTGTCGACACAGAGCCAGATGGGGGGTTTGAGCCCATGAACTGTGAGATCATGACCTGAGCTGGAGTCAGATGTTCAACTGACTGAGCCACCCAAGCGCCCCAAAACTTCTTTTCTTTTTTTTTTTTTTTTTAATATTTTTATTTATTTCTAGGAGAGAGAGAGACAGAGACAGCGTGAGCAGGGAGGGTCAGAGAGAGAGGGAGTCACAGACTGAAACAGGCTCCAGGCTCTGAGCTGGCAGTCAGCACAGAGCCCGACGTGGGGCTCGAACCCACGAACCGCGAGATCATGACCTAAGCGAAAGTCGGAAGCTTAACCGACTAAGCCACCCAGGCGCCCCTACTATAGTGGTTCTTAATGGGGGGTGAGGTTGCCCCCCATGAGATATTTGGCCATGTCTGGTGACACTTTTGGTTGTCACACTAAAGGGAGGAGGTACTGCTGGCACTTAGTGCATAGAGGTATAGGGATACTGGTACACATCCCACAATGCACTGGAGCCCCCACCACAAAATTTTCAGCCCAAAGGTCAGCAGTGATGCCATGAGAAACTTGCTGTCTTAGGACCGTTTTCTTCCACCCTCTGCTCAGCGCCTCCAGTAGCCAATGCAGTGACTGCTTGTGGAAATGGCTAATGCTAACTGTGTTTAGCCACTGATGATGGGCTTGCTATTTATTATCAGTTTGCCTGAAATTAATGCTAAGCAGCAACATATACTTAACAGCTTATCCTTTCTTTGTAAAATAGTCTTTAAAAAATTTGTTATCCAAAATAATGGGGGAGAAAATGTATTTTCAAATTTTGTTTACAAGTCCAAATGAGCCGCACATACATGTGGACCAAATTCCAATGAAAAGACACCTATGGTGCTATCCAGTGTTTTAAAGGGCATTGAAGTTAATTACGTTGTGTGGCTCATGACTGCAAGTGATGGCACCAAGAACAGTTTGGGGGCTAGTGTCATCCCTGGTTGTGAAGGGTGGCCATGTTTGTTGATGGAGGGCAATGTTGGAATGGGGGGTGGGGGTGATGTAAACACGTGTCAGTCGAACACTTTATTTCCCGTCTTATGTTATGTTAAAAATTCATGTGAGGGGCGCCTGGGTGGCTCAGTCGGTTAAGCATCTGATTTCTGCTCAAGTCACGATCTCACAGTTCGTGGGTTCGAGCCCCGCGTCAGGCTCTGTGCTGACAGCTAGCTCAGCTTTGAACCTATTTTAGATTCTGTATCTCCCTCTCTCTCTGCCTCTTCCCCCCTCACACTCTGTCTGTCTCTCTCTCAGAAATAAAACATTTAAAAAAGTTAAAAAATTCATGTCAGCATTATATTTCACTTCCCAATATAAAGATAACATTTTAAATCGCTTATCTTTGTTTTTTTTTTTTTAATGTTTTATTTATTTCTAGGAGAGAGAGAGAGAGACAGCGCGAGCAGGGGAGGGTCAGAGAGAGAGGGAGTCACAGACTGAAACAGGCTCCAGGCTCTGAGCTGGCAGTCAGCACAGAGCCCGACGCGGGGCTCAAACCCACGAACCGCGAGATCATGACCCAAGCGAAAGTCGGCCGTTTAACCGACTAAGCCACCCAGGCGCCCCATTAAATCGCTTATCTTTGAAAAAATTAATGCCCAGGGAAGGTGAACACTGTTTGCGGTGGGGTTTGGAGTATCTGAGCATATTAACAAGTACTCCCGGGGTGGGGGGTGGGGGGTGAACTCCTGTTGACCCGAGAAGCACAATTGTAGGGAGGGAAGACCACACAAGAAAAGAGGGGAGACTTGGATCCCCATCTCAGCCTCCACCCACACAGACGCACTTTGTGACTGTCATCCACTCATTTATCTATTCGTTCAGCAAGTGCTTCTTGCTTTTACTTGAGCACTTACTTTGCCCGGCATTTTCATAGGGGCTTTACATGTGTTGTTAGTTCACACCAACTGAGTACCATTACTGGCATGATTTACCTGAAGTCGGAGAGCTGGTAAGAGGCAGAGCTGGGATTCACAGCCAGGCAGGCTGACTCACAATCATGCTCTTCAAACTCCATGCTTCACTATTTCCCATTAAACAGCTAAATGGGTAATTGTAAGAAAGGATGGTGATAGTTATCATCTGAAGAAGAGGGGGCATCATGGGGCCATTACAAAGGGGGCTCAGGAAAGGCCTTCTTGCAGAAGTGACATTTATTCTGGGACTGGTAGACAAACAGAAGCGACGGGAAAAGAGGTTACATGGAGTGAGTATTCGAGAGAGCGAGGGAGAGGTGTGGCAAGGCCTGGAGGCTGGAGTGTGGTGTGGCTTGAGGGACAGATGGAAGTTTGCCATGCCTGGAGTCCAGAGGTGCTCTCAGCTGAGGTGGGGTGGGGAGGGAGTGGGGGAGTGTATCACAAAAGGCATTTGAAGGGTTTTACATGAAGGGTAAAGGGGAGCTGGAGGAGCCTTTAAAAAGACCAGCAACAAATTCAGCTTTAATTCAAGGCAGGTCACTGGTTGCAGCGTGGAGCATAAGTGAGAGAGAAAAATGTCACATCAGTTAGAAGTGATTGCCGTGTCCAGGTGGGATTTGATGGTGACCCGAACAGGGCAGTGCGAGTGGGGAGAAGTAAATATGTAGGTGCTGAACATGATAAAGGCTAAGGGGGAAAGGAAATGAATCAGGATAAGGGAGCAGAGGACAATGGGATAAAGGTGAGAAGATGACCTGTGGACACCCAGACTGTGAGTCTGAGGGGTGGTGACTGATCCACAGAGCAAGTCATTTTTTCCATCTAATAGGAAGTATTTCCTCTGCAGTAGGTGTCCTTTGGTGGGTACTTACACGAGACACAGATATCTCACGTTCTGAGAGTTTTGTATGCATGCCTTACCCCATATTTCCTCACCAGCTATTTTCCAATTTTGGAAGTCCCCACCGAAGTCCAAGTCCTTGACCATCCAGCCAACCCGTAAGAATGGCCTGTGAAGCAGTGTAGAGCCACTCCTCTGGCCATAGTGGACGTGCGCTGGTCAGATGTCTGCCCAGTGAGGATTGTCCTGCACTTTGTCCTTCAGTGTCAGCCTTGAGTGGGGCTGTGGTGCAGTGGCTTCTCTTTTCCTGGAGGTGCCAACATATCACATGGAAGCTTTTCTTCTTTAGTCCATTGGGCATAAAGAATATCTTAGGAGACCACTGGTGTGGATTGAGGGACCAGAGGCCATCCCGACTGGAGCTGGTGTTGAAGAAGTCTGAGCCACCTGCTCATTATCCAGAGGTCATTTATTTGTTCCTTCTGGATTTGCTTGAGCTTGATGTCTTAAATACCTGTATCCATCAGGACCCAACCAGTTAAGAACCAGTTAAGAGTTTATTACGTTTACACAAGAGGGAGCTCGTTAAGCATTCTCTGGAAGACTGTTGTCTTTGCAGATCCAGAGAGGGCAGATAGGAATGGAAGATCACAAGTAGAATGAAACCTGGTGAACTTGAGCTGGAACCCCATGAGGGAACAAACTAAGACCTGGCTTTGATGGCATTTTATCTTGTAAGTAAAACACATACACATGCCTGGCCCCAAATTCAGAAAAGCTAAAGGAGTTTATAGCACTTGATAGGGTATCTTTAGGTCCAGATGTTGCTTCACACTAACAAGGTGAATCAATAGATTGGTAACAACTGTGTATATATTACAAATAGCTGCTTCTTTGCAGCCTTTCAGGGGTCTCAAGAATCTCCCCCATGACTCACCATAACCAGAAACATACACGTAAGGGAATTCTGGGAATGAGGTTCAGCCTAGTCCAGTTGACACATTACGAAGCTATCATAACATCATTTCCATTTGATGATAGATTACTTCTCTGCACACCCTATCATAAGGCAAGTCTTGGCTCATCATGGGAAACTCAGGTTACATGGTCTTCTGATGTCCCACGGTTAGGTTTTCAGTCTTTACCCAAGCTCAGTAATAAGTCAGAAGCTATTTCTCAGAAGGAGAGTGGTTCAAGTCTCTGATTTATTGCATTAGCTCTCCACATGAAATGTATCTTAATCTGAGCTTTCCATTTTTTAAATAATCATCTATGTTTGTTCATGTATCAAGGCTCACTATATGCTATTACCATATTGTGCAAGCTGACAGAACTTTAAAGCTTGTTTTGATATTTGGTAGGTCAAATTCCTTCTATTGTTCTTTTTTATCCTGTGTTTTCTCTTCATTTTATAATTAACTTGTCAAGTTCAATAAAAGTTCTGTTGGAATTTTGATCTAGATTACACTCGATTTCTCTGTTTCAATAGATTTTCAAACTGCTCGGAGTAGCTTTCATATTTTAGACTTTTATAATGTATCTTTTTTTCTTGTCCTGTACAGAATTCTGAGAGAATTTTTCAGCTGTGTCTGCCAACTTGATAATTTATTCCTCACAGGTGACTGTTTTGACATTTGGTCTCTTTGAGATTTTTATATTGATAATCATGTTCTTTTAACTTCCAAGATCTCTGATGGTCAAAATAACTCATTTTTAATTCCATAGGTAAGATAACTTCTCTTATAACTCTGAAGTTATTAATTATACTTCATTTAAAATCCTTTCTTGTTTTGCTTTATTGTGCACCTCTTTCTGTTTGCTGCCATTTGTGTTTCTCTTTCAAAGTGTTATTTTTCCTTAAGTACTTTCTGCTTCTTGTGTATGTATGTGCTCATCTGTACAACTTGAGATTCCCTGTTTACATATGTGTGATTGTGTCTGTTTGCTGCAGTTTGCCTCCAGTGATTTTGGAAGGGGCTGGGATGCTCCCTGGTGGAACATTCGATTACTCTGCCTTTTGGTCCTTTTTTTCTTATTTGGTGGAACTTACTGTTGGCACAGACCAGCCTCTTCAACCTGAGCATTCGAACTAACTGCTAGTGTCAAGGGGAAAATGCTTTCTTCTGGTTGAAGTGGAGGTGTGGCATGAAGGGATGGTGAAGGCAGAATGGACCCACCAGGGTGCTCTAAATGCTCCGAATGTGATTCCATAGCCCCCATAGTTTCTCTAGCAACCCATAACAGCTACTTCCGGGTTTAGGGCATACCCAACTCCTCTCTAGTTTTTTGTAGTTTCCCTATCCTGGGCTGAGCTTTGGGCTTTTGTTTATTCCATCCAACCAACCTCATTTGCCTTTTATCTCTTGGGATTTAGCCAAATTTCTAGTGTACTGATAGATCTTTTTTGCTAATGCTGATAAGAAATTAATCTCTTGTACATGCACACTTTCCCGATTTCTCATCTTTCTGGGGACTTGGGACAGGAGAGGAAGCAGTCTGTATTTCCAGTAGGCCATCTTGATCCAATTTGACTTGATGTTCTCCAAGTGATTTAGGTTGCCTTTTGTGATTCTATAATGCCTCAAACCACAAGTTATCCCAGGCCTGTTCATGTCGGATGAAATATTCACAGTCTCGCAGCTTAAAGGCACTAGAAATAAAGCTACTGGAACATAATGACTCATAGTAATGAGGTTTCATTTGAGGCTAATATGAACAACTGGGGACTCTGCTCTTAGCTCTCTGAATTTTGGAATGCTTTCTCATTGGGAAAACAGGAGGCGGTGGCTGTTTCTTTGGCTTTGTTCACAGACTCTCTAGCATACTGTCTGCCTGATGGATGTATTTTATCATTGCTGGTGATAATTCTATAGGGGGTGATTCACCAGCAAATGGAGGCTGACGCATTGCATTTTCCTCCTTCCTCTACTCATGCTCTTTCACTTTGCTATTTGCTCCCAATATCCATTTCCCCTACTCAATAAATCACCTTTTGATGAGAAAAAAAAAGCACAAAATATTAGTCATGTGAGGATTTGGATCATGTTTAATTTAGCACCAATGAAAAGATTTTCTCCTTAATCTAGTAACTGTCTGGATCCACTGACTGTCATTGCCAATGGTTTTGTGTAGGTGCTATCGGAAGCCCAGACGGCTAGCTCCCTGACCAGCTCAGGGCTCAAAGGATTCATGCTAAACTCCTGCGTGGGATGAGATTCTAAGACAGGGAGTTAAACCGTGAATCAGGAATGACTCAAGGTAACAACTTGGCTAAATCTTACTTTCTTTCTTTTTATTGATTTTCCTATTCTTCCACTTTTCTATTCTTCTATTATTGACCAGACTATATTGGGTTCAGTGTTACACTCATACCTCAGACTCAGGGGCACCGGGGGAGCTGTGAGGGCACACAGCTACCCCATTACTTCCATAGAGGAGAAAAGGATGGATTCTTCTCTGCTTTTAAGTTCAGTTCTTGCGTATCCTGAATCCAATGACAGACTGTGAGCTGCCACTTGCTCACCTGTATTTTAGGTCTTGCTTATCTACATAATTAATCAGAGAACAGGCTGATCACAATGGTTAGACTGCTGTGTGTGTGCGTGTGTGTGTGTGTGTGTGTGAGAGAGAGAGAGAGAGAGAGAGAGAGAGAGAGAGAGTTTACTCCTAGCCTTTCACTCCTAGGCTTAAGTGAAAGAAGTGAGGGGTGAAGCTGTGAACAGAGAGTGTATTTATATTTATTTGACCAGGCTCTTCAGACCCTGTAGCCAATGGTAGACAGGCTCTGAGATAGAGGTATAGATTGGTTTTTCCCAAAGCTTACACGGAGTTTGGGGTGCAAGGGTTTATTAGGAATCAGGAGCTGTGAAAAGAAGTGGGAGACTGGGTAGAAGAAACAGTGAAATGGTGCTGTAGATCTGAGAAGTCTTGGCCAATCTGGCAGAGACCACTGGGGAAAGCATTCCCATCAAAATTGTCCTCAAGACAAAATGGTGGTATCTTTATATCCATGCCTTGCTCAGTTCCTGGACATGGGCTGCCCCCAGAAGGGCATGGCCTAGGGTAAGGAGGTTCTAAGCAGCTGAGGCAGAACCTGAAGGAGCTGACAGTGAAACTGTCTGTTGATTGTGCTTCCTGCAAATGAAAGCAAGCCCTCCTATATTCCCAGAAGGACCATCTGGCTAACACATCCCTGTGTCTGCTTCAAGTAGAGGAGCTGATGGTTAAGAACACTTGTTCTGGAAAGAGAGAAAGTACAGATGCCCAAGCTTTTTGCTGAGGACAGTAGTAAGGGGTTACAAGGATGGGATGTTTGTGAGTTCCTGATATTTAAATTACTTCTCAACCCAGCCTTCTTTTCTGATCAGGTTCCAAAGGAGAAACAGGTTATACTAGGAAGCAATTTACATGCAATAGTTCGGCTGTTCTAAGCCTTATTAAGAAGATGGAGGTAAGGCAGCTCTGATGAGCCTAAAATCAGAATTCAGACCAGTAGTAAAAGACTAAATAGACAAGTGGACTATAGACATAGCATGCTTAAAAATGGAGCTATGATCTACAGTCTGCTGAACCAGCCCAGGTAACTGGCCCATTATCTATGGTAACCAGCCCAGGAAGCCAATCTTCTGTCTATGTCAGACTTCTAGAAATCAGACCACCAGCTCTATCAATAATTTAGGAAGTCCAATAATAACTCCTGTACCAATGGACCCCAAATGGCTGGAACTTGATTAATAACTGCTAGCTTTCCTATATTTTGTCACGCTACCAACTTAGGACCAATTGGAGACAGCCCAATATGCACCCAAACCAATCACAAAGGGCTCCCTGCTTCTCATAAACTCTCTTCCAGCCTCCCCACATGAACAGCTTACAATCAGGGCTTACCTGGAGCCTTCCCTGTTTTCCACTAGAAAACATTCCCACTTCTCTGCTTGCCTTTGAGTCCCTGCCAAACCAGAAGTGATAGTTGCTCGCTACAGAGAGCTCTCACTCAGTTGCCATTGCTTGTGTTCACTTGCTTGGCCTTCATTGATTTCCATAGGAGAGAAGATGATGCTTCCAACCAATTCCATATGCTAACTGGAGGAGCAGAATAAAAGAAGAATCACAAAGTATCAGGGAATGAGAGGAAGCCTGAGAAGCAGGAGGACCAATATCTTCCTACAGGAGTCAACGCTTGGGAAGCACACTTGAGCCGGAGTCGAGGGCTTTGGGGCAGCCACCCTCACAGTTACACTGCAGGAACTGAGTTCAAGAATCAGTTCTTATTTTCAATTTCCTGGACTCCCCAAAAATACTTCCAACTGGTAAAACATGGGACATACATAACCACAAACATCTGATTAAATATTTATCAAACCCTGAATAAATGTCAGGCTGAGTGCTAGGCACAGGGGACAACTCATGAGCAAAAGAGAAATCCTACAGGCTTTGTTTTTTTTCCCCACATACAATGTCAAGCACTAGTAAACCTTTATTACTATTTTTATAGTATAAAAATCTAATAGCTAAGGATGTGCCTGCTAAGGTGGCTTTGAGGAGAAGTTTCCTGACTGAAAATCAGGAAATATATATAAATACACATATAAATACATATTTGGATATTCTTTTGGACTAACTAGTTACCATTTTCTATGCCCTGATATTTTGGACTATTTAACATTTTCTGTGCCCTGATGTCTTTATATAAAAATGTGATTAATAATAAGTCTTCTTCCTTTCACATATATGAATAAAATGATATAATAAGTGTAGAAGTGCAGAAGAATTTTCAGATACTGTTATTTCCTATCTATCCCATCACAGCTGGGAGACACATAAATTTACTTATACACATAAATTTATTTATACACATAAATTTATTTATACACATAAATATATCCAACTTCCCTTACATCCAATGGACAACATTTGAAACTCTATGACCTTGTTTGGGTTCAGTTTCTTTCTTTGCTGGATTCCTATCTCTCTTAGGTGCGAGGCCCCATGGACCAGAGGGGTGCTGGCTATATTCTTCCATTCTAACTTCCACTTGTCTTCCCCCCTATGGCATGACCTTCAGTGGAAGAAGACAGAGTTTCTCAAAGAGGAGGGTCATTCTCAGTCAAGGCGGTAGAGGTAGATGTGATCTTTAGCTTGAATCACAAAGCAATCTCTTGCCTGAAATACTTCAAGAGCCTCGGAATCCTCTCTCTGAATCCACTTTGTATCTTTTTTTTTTTTAATTTTTTTTGTTTAATGTTTTATTTATTTCTGAGAGAGAGACAGCATGAGCAGGGGAGGGTTAGAGAGAGAGGGAGACACAGGATCTGAAGCAGGTTCCAGGCTCTGAGCTAGCTGTCAGCACAGAGCCCGACATGGGGCTCGAACCCACGAACTGTGAGATCATGACCTGGGCTGAAGTCGGATGCTTAACCAACTGAGCCACCCAGGTGCCCCTACTTTGTATCTTTCTAATTCATTTTTACCCAAATTGCAGACTAATATTTTGAAAATGTAAAACTATCCCAGGGTGGCTGGGTGGCTCAGTCAGTTAAGCATCTGATTCTTGATTTCAGCTCAGGTCATGATCTCAAGTGGTCAGATAGAGCCCCACGTGGAGACCTGCATTGGGCTCCACACCGGGCATGAAGCCTGCTTAAGATTCTCTCTCTCTCCTTCTCCCTCTGTCCCTCTTCTGCTTGTTCTCTCTCTCTCAAAAAAATAAAATAAAATAAAATAAAATAAAATAAAATAAAATAAAATAATAAAATAAGGGGTCCCTGGGCAGTTTAGTTGGTTAGGTGTCCAAGTTTGACTGAGGTCATGATCTCTCTGTTCATGAGTTTGAGCCCCGCATCTGGCTCTGTGCTGTCAGCTCAGAGAATGGAGCCTGCTTTGGATTCTGTGTTGCCCTCTCTCACTGCCCCTCCCCTGCTTGCACTGTCTGTCTGTCTGTCTCTCTTTCTCAATAATATAACATGACATGACATAACATAACATAACATAACAACATAACATAACATAACATAAAGCTATTCATATCACATCCCTGTTCAAAATCATTCAATCACTTCTCACTGCTCTTGGCGGATAAAGCCATGAAGGAATTCCAGAAGCCAGTCTGATGTTACTTTAAGACCTCTTAAAAATTAGACCTCTAAAGGTTGTGCTTCTAAAGATGGGAAGAACAGGACAAGAAGTTGGGACACGTGGAAGCAGCCCACTGATCTGTTAATGCAATCAAGCGGAGAAGCCACCTGGATGGAGTCTGGAGACTAAACTAACGCACAGATTAGGTGGTTCTCGGGGACACTTCTTAGCTATAACAAGTGCTACATAATGGGACTTGGCTTGGCAGTCGGAAGAGGAAGAAGGCTTGCCCTGGATGTCGGTAGTTCCGGATATTATAACACTCGGTTATTAAGCAGTATGCCAAGAAATCCTAACTTGGTCTCTGGGAAAGCAAGCCTGGAATTGTTTGAGGGGGAAGGAAATGGCTGATACCATTTGTGACGACTTGGATGAAACTGGCGGAGGAACATTATGCTAAGTGAATGAGCTAGGCAGAGAAAGGCGAGTGCTGTGTAATCTCGCTCAGTGTGGAGTTTAACAGAAAAGTTGAATTCATAGAAACAGAGAATGCAGGTCGGGGGAGGGGGGAGATGTTTGTTAAAGGGCACAGAGTTGTTAAGGGGCACAGAGTTAAAGCAGGATGAGTGAGTTCTGGGAATCTAGTGTACAGCGTGGTGACTATTGATAATAATACGGTATTGTATACTTGGAATTTGCTGAGAGAGAGCCTCTTAAGTGTTCTCTCCAAAAAAGTCACTGCATAAGGTGATGGATATGTTAATTGACTTGATTGTGGTGATCATTACACAATGTTTATGTATATTGTATCATCACCCTGTATACCTTAAACATATGCAATTTTATTTGTCAGTTATACCTCAATAAGCCTGAAAAAAAAAAAGCAGTTTCAACTAATACAACCTTTCCCTTAGTGGATAAGGCCCTTTGACTCTAGGGAGATTTTTTTTTAATTTTTTAAAAAACTGTTTTATTGGGGCGCCTGGGTGGCTTAGTCAGTTAAGCGTCCGACTTTCGCTTAGGTCATGATCTCGCGGTTCGTGGGTTCGAGCCCCGCGTCGGGCTCTGTGCTGACTGCAAGCTCGGAGCCTGGAGCCTGTTTCAGTCTGTGACTCCCTCTCTCTCTGACCCTTCCCTGCTCACGCTGTCTCTCTCTCTCTCCTAAAACTAAATAAAACATTAAAAAAAAATTAAAAAAAAAAAAAAAGAAAAACACATAGAAGATACCAGAGAATCCCTTTCTGCATAAATAAAAGAACTAAAATCTGGTCATACCAAAATCAAAGTTCCCACAGAATAATAAAAATAGGCCCAATAAGAGGCCACGTTTAAAACCTTTTTTTAAATGTTTATTTATTTTGAGAGAAAGAGAGAGCATACGTGTGAACCAAGGAGGGGCCGTGAGAGAGAGAGAGAGAGAGAGAGAAAATCTGAAACAGGCTCTGGGCTTTGAGCTGTCAGCACAGAGCCTGACATGGGGCTCGAACCCACGAATCATGAGCTAATGACCTGAGCCAAAGTTGGATGCTTAAGCGACTGAGCCCCCCAGGCGCCCCTTCACTTTTATCATCCTCCCCCAGCATAAGGTACCCCTCCCAAGAGCAGGTATATTGTCTTGTTTACAGCTGCTGTTGGCAGTTAGTAGATGTTCAGTATTAATTCAACAAATGATTGATTTTAATAAAATCAATAAAAACAATAGATTTTAATAAAATCTATGTTCATACTTAAAGCAAAGATGAGACCATGCTATCCTGTGCAGTCAGCAATTTTAACTATCCCGAAATAGCTATATATGTATTCTTTCAGCTACAATCTCAACCAGGTAAAAAGGCATAAAAATACTTTAAGGAAATTCACCAAATAGTTGTTATCTTGGCAGGATAGAGGTATAAGAATTAAAGAAAAAACATTTTTTTTTGTATATCCCTACAGCAATTTCCCTCTCTCTCTCTCTTTTAAAGTTTATTTATCTATTTTGAGACAGAGAAAGAGAGCGCTCAAGGAAAGGGCAGAGAGAGAGAGAGAGAGAGAGAGAGAGAGAGAATCCCAAGCAGGCTCCACACTGTCAGCACAGGGTCCAACGCTGGGCTTGAACCCATGAACCATGAGATCATGACCTGAGTAGAGATCAAGAGTCAGATGCTTAACCACCCGGGTCACCCAGGCGCCCCACAATTTCCCTCTCTCTTAAGTAATACTTTCTTCTTGGGGGGTGTACCTTGATCATTCCCATCAGCATAGAAGCACACTGTGGGATCTCTTCCCAATTAAAAAACTGGATCAGGACCTTATTTCCTACCTCCTTGTCACTGCATTTCCTAACTTCCTTTTGCAGCAAAACATTGAGAGAGCTGTCTTTGATTCTGTCTTAAATCAGACAAACCCAAGGTTTACTTCCCCGAAACCTTCCCTGTGGAGGTGTCCAATGGCCTTCAGTTCTCAAATCCACTGGGCAGCTCTCCTCCGTCATTCTACTTGACCCACCACAGCATCGAACACATTAGTCAACCCAGTGTCTTCACTACATCCAGAAACGCCTTCCTGCTTTCCCCCTCAGATGCTGCCCTTTTCTAGACCCCCTTACCTCACCCCCTGCAGTTGCAGGGCCCTAACACCCAGCCCTCCATCACAATCTCTCTGTCAATGTTCCCTTGTGTGGTGATTATAGCCAGGCTCAATGCTCTAAATGATAGTGTGCTAGGTTTCCAGGACTCCTGTAGCAAGTTACCACAAACTTGGTGAATTAAAACCACAGACATTATTCTCTCTCAGTTCTGGAAGTTAGAAGTCCAAAATCCAGGAAAGCTGGAGGGTCCTTTAGGGAGAAATATTTTCGGGTAACGATCAGGAAGAAATACTATCTCCCTTTCAGGGCAACTATAAACTCTGACTTCAAGGGTCTCCAGAAAAGTAAATGTAGTTCAAGGGCAAACCTAAATTGGCTCCTGTTCCTCCTCTTACTTCTGCGAGGACAGGAGAAGCCAGAGAATGAGCTTTGCTGGGCAAGAGGGGCTTTATCTGGTGGGAGAAACTCTGTTTCCAATTTCCTGCTGCATCAGCATCTTGTTCTCTGAGTCCGCCCACCACATAATCCCTTAGTAGCTTCTGGGCTTTTTAAAGTTTATTTATTTACTTTGAGGGGAGAGAGAGCGAGAGCGAGAGAGAGAGAGCGAGCCAGGGAGGGGCAGAGAGAGAGAGAGAGGGAGAGAGAGAATCCCAGGCGGGCTCTGCACTGTCAGCGTGGAACCCAACAGGGGGCTCAATCCACCGCCCCTGGAATCCTAACCTGAGCTGAAATCAAGAGTTGGACGAGTAACTGACTGAGCCATCCAGGTGCCCCCTGTTAGTATTTTCATTACGCATACTGTTTAAAGCCTTTTAATTTGCATTACTTTTTTGATCCTCAACGCATCTTTACCTTGCAGTTGGTAAGACTGAGGATTTCTGTAACATTTTTCCAGATTGAAAATTTGAACTTCAGAGAGGTTAAAGGTCAGTGCAATAATAAGAGGCAGAGTAGGGTCCTACTTTTTGACACAAGCTTATTGATCTTTCTTCTCTTATTATACTTCTTTATTTTATCTTGAATCTGACCACGTTGTGTATTGTTTCTGAGTTTGAATTGAGCTTATAATAAATGTTTGCAAAAGGTAATGGTTGCAAGGATTTTGTTCTTTCTCTGCCCACCCATATTTACAGTTGGCGATTTGTTGGTAACACATGTTACTTCTTACAGAAGCCTCTTGATATTCTGCTTAAAGCAAGTAGGGAGTTCATCAACTGGGTCTGTAATCAGCCTGTCGTAAATACTCGGCTGTAAAGGGAAGATGTATTAATGTGAGAACAGTGAGGTATTGATCTGACTGTATTTTAGGAGTTATGTTTTAAGATTTTCAGCATGGATAATAGAAATGATTTACAATTTCTTACATATTGGAAGAGAACAAGTTGTTGAAGTGGGCTATTTACTTGGATTTTCAAAAGGGTAATATTTCATGCCCTTGAGGTCAAAGACACTAGGGACTTATTAAATATTCTGGTGGTTAAGAGCGTAGATTTCAAAGGGGTGCCTGGGTGGCTCAGTGGTTAAGCATCCGACTTCAGTCATGAATTTGAGCCCTGCACCAAGGCTCTGTGCTGACAGCTGGGAGCCTGGAGCCTGCTTCGGATTCTGTATTTCCTCTCTCTGCCCCTTCCCTGTTATCTCTCAAAAATAAATAAACATTAGGAAAAAAATTTTAAGAGCATAGACATCGGAGTAAGATGAACTTGAACTTGAAGCTTATCTATACTAGAACAATGATGCTCAGATACTTAATGCTCAGTTTCTCCATCTGTAAGATGGGGATGATCCCAGGGCTCATCTTACAGGATTGTTAGCATTCATTTTTAATATTTTATTAATTTTTAAGAATAAAATTTATTTATCTTTGAGAGAGAGAGGGCATGTGTGCACGCAAGTGGGGGAGGAGCAGAGAGAGAGAATCCCAAGCAGGCTCTGCGCTTTTAGCTCAGAGCCCCATTGAGGGCTTGAACCCATGAACTGTAAGATCCTGACCCGAACTGAAATCGAGAGTTGGACACTCCTTCAGCTGAGCCACCCAGGCACCCCAGCACTGGTAGTATTTACAGGGAGAGTTTTAGTGTAATTAAACGGTACCATGGCCATGGACCTAGAATGTTAGATTTAGTCCTGCTTGAGAGCCCCTCTTCCACATGCTCCCAGGAGGTTTGTAAACACCTGGACCAATAGCTGACTGGTGCATTTATGTTTTGGCCAGGTTATGCTTTTGTTTTCCTTAAGGGAATTGGTCCAAATAGCTTAGCCTGCAAGTACTTAAATCATGTCTTAGTTGTGGTTGGTGTTTTATTGTTGTTTTTAAAATTAAAAAAAAATTAATTGAAGTGTACTTGACATACATTATAGTAGTTTCTGATGTACAACACAATAATTCAACAATTACATAGAGTCCAAAATGCTGACCACTGTAGTGTAGTGCAGTTACTATCTGTTGCCAAAGATAGTACAATATTATTGACTACATTTACTATACTGTACTTCTCATTCCTAGGACTTATCTGTTTTGTTACTGGAAGTTTGTTTGTTGCTGTTGCTTCTAATAATATTACCTATATCTGAAGACGGTGGGTAAAGCCAGTGAAAACCGTTTGTTTAGTTCTGTGTCCTCGACTTTGTTTCTTTAGCTTCGACATGGATTCCTGGGCCAGACGCAACTTATTTGGAATACCATGTGATGTATAAAGAAACTCAGTAAGCCCTCAGATGGTTATGCCATGGCATAGGAGATAAGAAAAGCAAATCTGATTGTTTCACTCCTTGATGGCTTAAACACCTCTGTCTGTTTGACTGGCCATGAGGACTTGTCTCTTTGCGGTGTGGTGTTTTTATGTTTTGGCTAGGTTTTGTTTTTGTTTTCCTCCACGGAATGAGTCTTATCCCAGGCCTGGTTATCACGTTGCTGGAAAATCAGAAACTTGGAGTCAGTTGGCTTCTGAGAGGAAGTTCATTATTACAAAAGTCATGGAAAGTCCACTGTGCATTGTAGCTGCTTTGATCATGAACAGAAACAGTCTCCCAAGCAGGGGCCAGTCGAACTTAGATGGGAAAGGGGAGTGGAGGATATGGTGCACATCACATGGGGCACACCTCGCATCCTTCTTTCCCATATTCCTCAGGTTACTTATATTCCCTACATGAGGATGAATGAAGATTATTTTCTACATTGGTGCATGCTCTAAACAGTTTCTCCTGAGTCTGTTTGCTGGTACAATTAGCCCCTTGCCTGATTGGCCTAGTGACCAGTTTGGTATCCAGATCTATAGAGAAATCTGAGCTTCTTCCTGGGCACTAGAAAGCAATCCCTTCTGAGATAGCACTGCTTTTTCTGACTTGATCTGGCTATTGATTCTAACACACTCCATCCTCTTAGTTAGTGATCATGACAATGCTAACGGATCTATGGGATTTGTCTTGTCTACCTTTATGGCCTGAGGATAAGAGTCAAATCTGTCATCAGGATGGATCCTGTGGGTAATCAAAGTAGATAGTTCATTCATTCACTTTCACTTAGTGCATATTTAAAGAATACTTTGGGAGGCCTTGGGGGTTTACGACAGTGAATGAAATCAGCCACAATCTAGCAGAGAATAAAATGTCAAGTAATTAAAAGGGTTATGAGTGTCATGAAGGGAAAATACTGGGCACTCTTTCAGAGGCAGAGCTTTTGACAGCTGGCGCTCATTCACTTACTCATTTTTGCATTTGTGAAGACATACTCGTTGAACACCCACTAATGTGCCAGACCCCAATTTGGCAACTAGCATATAGCAATGAACATGACAAAATCTCTACATGATTTATAGTAAAACAAGTAAAATAATAACATTTCAAGGTGTGGATAAACCCCATGAGGAAAGCAAGGTAAGGGGTGGGAACTGATGGGAAAGAATGTGTAGCCATAGCAGGCTTCTCTGAAGAGGTGACAATTGATGGAGCCTGGTTACAGGCAGGGAGGAGGCCCCGTGAATACCTGGAGGGAGTATTCCAGACAGAGGGACCAGTAAGTACAAAGTCCTGAGTCAGGGGAGAGCTCAGCACATCTGAAGAACTGTAAGGGCACCTCAAGGAATCAGGTGCAGAGGGAAGAGAAGGTCAAGGTGGACAGCTGGAGGTAGAGCCTGGTACCAGACCATGCAGGGCCTTCTAAGTCATGGAAAGGATTCCATGGGATTCTAGTGAGATGGCTGTCTTTGAACTGGGGAGTGACATGAGCTGACATATGTTTTGAAAGGATCATCACAGCTACCTTGTGGAGAACAGATTATATTCTTGAACCAATCTACTGCTGTTTATTTGAAGAAACTATTTAGATTTTATTTATAGGCTTCCAAATACTAATTATGATCTATGGACTGCAGAACAGGCGTAGGTCCACTTTCCTCTTAACCAGAAATTTTCTAGAATGCTACGCCATGGTGAAGACAGATTTACTGCCATGAAATAACTAAACCATGAAATTCCATTAGGAAAACCTGACAGTATCTTTATAATGGCTGGGACTTTCTAAACATAAAAGGAAAAAATGACATTATTCCCTTTTATAATATCTCATACTCTGTTCGGCTCCCATCCATGAGCGCTTTATTGTTTTTCTTGATTATGAGGCTATCATAAGTAAGTCAAGTTCAGTCCTCATCATTCATCATAGCCGCATTCCATCTAGGAGTTGGCCCATGGAAAAGGAAGACTTCTGGTGTCTCTGTCCAAACAGCATACGCTCCAGTTTAACATGAAAGTGGTGGGGAATAGGGTCGAGAGTCGAGAGTTATCATGCCATGTGCTGGATGGAGAATTAGCAAGGGATAAGAGCATTTTGTTGAATAAGCAAGTACTTTGTCAAAGAAAAAGTGCTTTATGAAAAGTAGCTATTTTTTTTAAAGGGCTGCCAAATGACATTTTGGGCAGAAGCTATTACTTTTCTTTCAAATAAGTGTCTAAAGGGGAGTCATAACTGCCTTTAGCAGAGAGGCAATTTAACAGAATCGCAAGCAGCAAACCATGAACAACAAAGACTGTGATTCCATAATTAGTGCTATTGATTTAACAGTTCCCAGGGTTGGACATTCTGTTTGGGAGACGTGGCGAAGTTTTATTGAAGGTTTTCAAGCATGGGCTAGATTGCATTTCGTAGAGTTCTTATAGGGACAATGGCAACCGTGGGAAGGATGACTGGATCAGATGACCTCTATGATCTATTTCAACCCTATGATTCAATGATGATAGGATAGAATCTGAATTTGAATTCCAAGGGTTTTGAGTTCCGCTTTTTGTAATTTTATTTCCTGGTGATTCAAAATTGATCATTAGAGTATCTTCAGAGTTTCTACGTGAGTTTCACAAAAGCGACTTTCCTTCTGAGAAAAGGATGTTTCGGCTCTTTGCTTTTGTATGTCCAATGGAGCCTTTTTTTTAATGATAGAAAAATATGTGTGCAAAAAAAATTGCAAGTCAGCTGCTGTCCAAAGGATCTGCATGATATGGATGCTCTGTGTCTGTGGTGCTGTGTTCTGTCACACCGAACACGTGAGAATATTGAGCATTTGAAATGTGGCTTGTGCAGATGGGGAACTGAATTTTAATTTTTATGTAACTTAATTAATTTAAATTTAAATTTACATAGCTACATATGGCTGATAGCCAATCTATCGGAAAGCACATTTCTAAGACAACCTGAAGAATTGTTCACCACTATATAACAGAGAAGGATTGAAACCTCAAACATTTCTACCTTACTCAAGTCAAGTAAGCATGGTTATTGACCCACATTTTATTTCTAGTCCTCATATCCTGGTTTGTATGTATGCATGTACGTGTACATTATTTCCTCCTTTCTCTGTATGTATGTATGTGTGTGTATGTATGTATGTGTATGTATGTATATATCTATCATCTTCATCATCTATCATGTAGATAGAGTTAATTTATTTGTTTTATTATTTTATATATAGAGAGAGCAGTAGTGAAGGAGGGGGCAGGGAAGAGTGAGTGAGAGAGAGAGAGAGAGAGAGAGAGAGAGAGAGAGAATACCAAACAGGCTCCATGCTCAGTGCCAGACTAGGGGCTCTATCCCATGACCCTGGGATCATGACCTGAGCTGAAATTAAGAATCAGATGCTCACTCATTGAGCCACCCAGGTACCCCAAATCATCTATCTGATATTTTCCAAAGTACATTTTGCAACATGTAGAGGGAAATGTGATGGGTGGAAGAACGAGAAGAAATGATGAAGCTTCTTTGTGTTTCTTCCAAAGATAAAATTATCATTTTTTTAAAAAAAGAACAAAAAGTGGGCACAGAGAAGTGTAAGAGAGCCACTTGGGTAGTTTTTGACGTGTTCCTTAGGCTAAAATAGCTTCAAAGGTGCCTGGGAATTTATTTGGAAGATTGAAATCATAGTCCCAGAAGGAATTCAAGATTTCAAAGATCTTGGATAACACTTGTGCTCTGCAATATATAGACAAAGTTAAGAAAAAGACGTGTTTGGAACAACGCAGTGCTGTGTTCACTTTTCATAACTCTGATGCTTTTCTGTAATGACTTTGAAGAATGAGGGCTTTCAAAAAAAGGGTTGTAGGAAAGGATTGATGGCTGGAGTGCGGTTTGATAAGAGCTTGTCAGAGACTGTGGTGTTAACTTACTGGGCACAGAGTGGAAATAAATGATTTGAAATCTCCATAAAGGATTAATTTCTTCCTTTATCTCCCCTGAACATGCCCCTACATAAGGAATCTTTATCTCAAACCAAAACCATTGCATTTCCAAGATTTCCTTCCTTTACGTGATTCTTCTCACAGGCTGATATAATTCTACTCTGAACTTTAAATGGCTCCTCATGGCTCACAACATGAAGACACATTCCATAAATATCTGCTTCTTACACCTTTTCACTGAAGTATGCCTAATGGTAAGACCTGAACTTGAACTCTGAGAAATCAGGGGCCTGCCTTGAGGCCCTGGAGCAGCAACTGAGATACTCTTTCAAAATTTTGTGCTTAATTGTAAAAATTCACATGTTACTGTCACATCCAAATCATTCTGTATTTCTCTGATTATAAAAATAATATTTTAAAATACTCTCAGGAGGGATGCCTGGGTGGCTCCATCGGTTAAACATCCGACTTCGGCTCAGGTCATGATCTGGCTATTTGAGCCCCACGTCGGGCTCTGTGCTGACAGCTCAGAGCCTAGATCTTGCTTCAGATTCTGTGTTTGTGTGTATCTCTCTCTGCTTTCCACCCCACTCATGGTCTCTCTCTCTCTCTCAAAAATAAATAAACACTAAAAAATTTAAAACAAATACACTCAGGAGAAAAAATAGATGTGGACAAAAGTTTCCTGACTGAAATCATGTTTTACTGGGTGGCTGGTTTGTACATAAAATATTATTGCATTGAATTTATCAGTTGTAGAGGGTGAGGCTGATTTTGGAGAACAGCAAAATGATACATTAGGTGTGTGTCTTTTAGGCAATTTCACTGCTGTTTTTTGGTGTCACAATATTTCAATAACTCAGACTTGAAATATATAAGTAGCATTTTTTAATTCGTTCTGGTAAAAATTCCATCAGAGCAATCTCTGGAGAGAGGAGTCCAAATGTTGCCACAGAGGTGAAGAGTAATGATTTCAGCTGCTATTCGTGGCCATTTTGATGAGTTCCTCCTTGAGAGGCACCTGGGTTGAATAATATGCAGATTGGAATGATTTCTGATTCATGAGTCAGATCTCTTTTATTGCCTCATGAAAGTACTCCTCAGAGGAGGTGGCGTTGTTTCTTTTGATTTTTTGTTGTTTGTTGTTTTTCCAGAAGAAAGTTGCTGTTTTTGATCTTCTATTTTGCCACTGATATTTTTAATCAGATTAAAATGCATAAAAAGTTCCCACACAGCAAAGGAAACAATCAACAAAACAAGAAGTCAACCCACTAGATATTTGCAAATGATATACCTTGTAAGAGGTTACTCTCCCAAATGTACAAAGAACTTCTATAACTCAACACCAAAAACCAAATAATCCAATCAAAAAATGGGCAGAAGACATGAGCCAACAGTCAGTTCCCATGATCTTCTTTTTTAAACTAACTCTCAAATTTAATTTTCTTTACATTAAAATAGTTTTTTGTATACAATGTTACAACTTTTATCAGGACAATACATGCACATGGTTAATACATCCTTGCCAGCTCAGCCTTTGTCTGGGAGCAGCTGGTGGGAAATGTGAGTGGATGTGAGTGTGGGGGTGAATTTCCAAGTGCGGGAGCTGTGCTCTCAGTCCAATGGCTCCCCCTTCCTTGGGAGAAGCACTGATGTGTGTTTGATTCACCACGAGGACTTGTCCCCTTGGAGTGTGGTGTCATATCTCAGGTCTCTGCTGCTGGAATATCAGGAGCTTGCAGTGGTTGTGACCAGGTTGGCCTCTGAGAGGAGACCCTCATTACTATCATTATTTTCCAAGTGATGCAAAGTCCATTGAGCTCCCATAGGTGCTTTATTCATGAGTCCATTGGACAGAAAGAGGCTGACCAAAGGGGCAAGATGGCTGACATTCACTAAGCAGGTCATCTTCATCAGTGATGGTAGGTCTCTTGGAGGTGGGCACAGAAGAGGAATCTTCCATAAAGGTTTTTCAAGGTTTCTCAGACTTTCATATAAAGGCTCTCAATTGGTAAAATGGATCATATTTGGAAACTATAAAGAATGATATCTGCTACTGACAGTTCAAAATATTTCAGATGTCTGGATTATCTAGCTTCTGGAGCTTTTTTTTTTGGCCCCCATCTAGGACGGAAGAAGGAAGGGAAGAGAGGAATCCCTCCTAGATTTCAGGCCCCCTTTTCACCCCTGCCCTTCATCATTCTCATCCTTGTAAGATTGGAGTCTTAAAATAACCTCTATTTCTTTCCTAGGGCCTTCTTATATGTCATCTTGGCTGTGCCTTCCTTGGCTCCTATCAATCAGTTGACATTTCTTAATCCATTTTCTATCTTCCAGGGTAAGTTTTCAAAGTCACTTCCCATTTCATTAACGATGTCTCTGAGTAGTCATTTTTTTTGTGTGTCATCTTGTTTGTTCTACTAAATTGCCCATTTTTACCACCCCATCAAGCACAATGAGAAAATCAAGAGGCAAGCACTCTCTTCTTAGTGAGTGATGAAATGAGTACTCATGCACTCGTTCTTAATGGCCCGGAGTCTGAGAACCACCACTTCAGCAGTTTTGTCTTCATTGATTTGACTCCACACTTGCTTTCAGGTTCAATTTTTCCCATTGACCCTATATCCACTAAAACACTCACTGATCTTTCCCCCCCGTCCTTTTCCTCACCAACTATTTTCTATCAAGAATGTTGCAAATCGACATGTTGTCACAGAGGCCCACCATTACAATGACTAAATATTGAACATTTATTTATTCTCTCAACCAGCTGTAAACAGACTTTAGTTTCTCAATCAGTTTTTCAATATACCTTTTGGGCATATTAAATTATGCCATTGGAAGATTTAGTTTGATAAAAACACATTTTACACTTGTTCTTTCTCTTCAACCTAAAACAGATCTAAAAATGTCTACATCAAAGGGCTTTCTCAAATCTCTTTGTCACATCAAGTTTCACCTTTTGGTGCGTTGTTGACACTGGCTTAAAAGTGGTGTGAAGCAGTATTTGTTCTTTTAATTGTGCTTTGTGTTTGTAATTACATGCTAACAACTTTTCATGATTGATTTAAATATTGTTGCAAAAGAGATCTTTCATGTATTTATTGCTAGCAGGTTTTTTTGTATGAGTATTAGTTCTGATCACCAATTATATTGCTTGGAGAGAGGGTTTTCCCCTACACATCCAACAATCCTACTCTGGTCACTGGCTGGGTGTCCTACAGTTCAACTCAGTTCCGACATTATCTGCTCAGCGATAGCATCAGATCCCACAGGTGAAGGGTTCAGTCTTACAAGAATGTCCCCCTCTCCCCGAGATGCCAACCCAGGGTGTCACCTGTGCTTCTGACTGGCTATAAATCAAAGTTTTCCAGGAACTGTTCACCACCATCCCCGACATCAGGTTGGATCAATTTGCTAGAGCAGCTCACAAAACTCAGAGAAACATTTTAATTAGTAGATCACCAGTTTATCATAAAAAGATATGATTCAGAAATAGCCAGATGGGAGATATACACAGAGCAAGGTATGCAGGAAGGGTATGGAGATTTCATGCCCTTGAGGACATCGCTGTCCCGGCTTCTCCATGTGTTAACCAACTTGGAAGCTCTCAGAACCCATCTTTCTGGGATTTTATGGTGGCTTCATTACAGAGGCACGGTTCATTAAATCGCTGGCCATTGGTGACTGATTCGATCTCTAGTCTCTCTTTCCTCCACTCTAGTTACAGGGTTGGTTCCTTGCCAACCAATCCCTTTCCTTAGGCACAAAAGTCACTTCACTGACAGAACAAAAGACACCTTTGTCACTTTCATTACTTAGGAAATTCTAAGTTTTAGGAGCTCTGTGCTAGAAATAAAAATGAAGACTAAATGTATATATTTCTTAGTATAAGTGACAAAGCACAATGAGACATTAAAATTAATTTTATTTGTTATTCAATTACTTTCTGAAGGACATTTTGATTGCTTCCAGTTTTTGGCAGTTATGAATAAGGATCCTCTAAACACCTGAATGCAAGTTTTTGTGTGAACAGGTTTTCAACCCACTTGGGTAAATAGCAAGGATCAAGGTTGCTGCATTGCATGGTAAACTATGTTTAGTTTTTTTTTTTAATTTTTTTTTTTAATGTTTTATTTCTAGGAGAGAGAGAGAGAGACAGCATGAGCAGGGGAGGGTCAGAGAGAGAGGGAGTCACAGACTCTGAAACAGGCTCCAGGCTCTGAGCTGGCAGTCCGCACAGAGCCTGATGCGGGGCTCAAACCCACGAACCGCGAGATCATGACCTAAGCGAAAGTCGGACGCTTAATCGACTAAGCCACCCAGGCACCCCAAACTATGTTTAGTTTTGTAAGGCATTGCCCACACTGTACATGACTCCACCGTTTTGCATTTCCACAAGCAGTGAATGAGAGTCCCTGTTGCTCTACATCTGGGCCAACATGTGGTGTTCTTCACAGGGAAGGAAATGATTCAAGTGAGAAGCTTGGACATAAAGAAAAGGCAAGCGTTAGAGAAGGAATTCGTGAAGGTAAAATATAATCTTTTCTTTTTCTTATTCTCAATTGATGTAATAGATAACTGTTCAAAATAATAATAGTAACAATGTATTGGGTACTTTAATCTTATGAATCCATGAAAGGAATACCAGCAATGTTATAAGAATGAGAAGGAGAGATTGGGAATGGTCTAAGCACACTCTCTGTTATTCAATAACATGGTGCTACCATAATCAAATTGGACAGATTAGCTAAAAATGTTCAAGGAAAGCTCTAGAGAAAACAGTCAATTTTTAAAAATTTTTACTATTTATTTATTTTCATATTTATTCATATTTAGAGAGTGAGAACACGTGTGCATGCATGCGTACAAGCAGGGGAGGGGCAGAGAGGAGGAGAGAGAGAATCCCAGGCAGGCTCCATGCTGTCAGTGCCCAAGTGGGGCTCCACCTGTCAAACCATGACATCATGACCTGAGCTGATATCAGGAGTTCTTTAATAAAAATGTAGGGGGGCCTACCTGGATGGCTCAGTCAGGTAGATGCCCCTAATTTTTTTTTAAAGAAGCATATTGATATGCTAAGAAAAGGGTGGAAATGAAAGTACTGTCTCTTTTACCAAAACAATCCTTAGCATGTTTTCAAATTAAGTGATTATTAGCAGGGCAGAAATGTATTTCTAGTTGGTCTTGTTTTATTTCTTGTCCTTTCAGGTTTTAATTTAAATACCAGTTCATTAACATACAGTGTAATGCTAGTTTCAGATGTAGAGTTTAGTGATAGATACTTACATATAACATCCAGTGCTGATCTTATTTTGAAAACTAATTCTTTGCTTGTGAGATGACCACTTAGAAAAAAAAAGATGAAGACAGTGATACTTAGATGCTCAGAGAGGCCAACCCATGTTTTCAAGTCTTACAGTTGGTTAGTGGCCGGGCCAGCACGCAATCCATGTGGGTATCAGCCTAACCTGTAATGTTTCCTCAGCTCTATCTGCTACCCTCTGGTGAAGATGCAATCTGGCTTAAAACACACCTTTCAGATGGAGACAAGATGCAAGACAGTTTGAAACAGCACATGGGACATGACACAGTGGGAAAGGAGACAAGTAATGAAACAATAGTGAAGAAGAGGTAGATGATAGTGACATTCGAACGATCTTGAGGTTTCTGCTTAAAATAAGAGGTGAGGCCATATATTGACAGTGAGAACATGGAGCCAGGAAGGGCAGGCTTCCATAAAAGAGGCTTAACAAACTTGCCATTGTGAGATCAGCGACTCCACAATTAAAGAAGAAATTTGCAAGGAGTTACCTTGGTGGACAGTGAGAACAAAACATGGAGCCGAAACACCTGAAAGGCAGAGTTAAGGGGAAAAGGTGTCCATTGTGGCCACTCGGTTTGGATCACAATTAAAAAAGCAGGATGAAGAATCATGTAAACAATAGAAAAGAGCGAATTAGGCAATAGAAGTTGGAAGAGATTGGAAAACCGATTGATCTCAATCCAGTTCCTGTTGCATGTTGACGTCATGTAGTTTCATCATGCACCGAGTTTCTGTTACATGGCCTTCCCTCCTGTGAATTTGTAGGGAAAGACAGTGGAATGAAAGAGAATGCCCATACACAACAACGCTCCTTTTAAGAGGAGTAAGGACAGGAGATTTATTTGCACTGACTAGTGGTAGAAAATGTATCTGCTTATTATGTGATCCATTCATTACTCAATACAAAAAGAAGAATTGAACGAAACATGTCACTATTGTACTCATGAAAAACTTCAGCAATGATTTCTTTCCACTGGTACTTGATCTCAGGGGAAAAAAATTCCTAAAGCCCACAGGCAGCAAAAGGTGAAGAACAAATTTGGATTTTAATAGCTGCTCAATATGATAGAACTTGAAAAGGAGAATTCGGGAGAACCTGGCCTTTTTATTTGACGATGTGGAGCTCAGCATTGAACTTAAGGAAAAAGACCTTTAAGAAAAGGTCTTTTGATTGCATTCAACCTGGTTTGAATGAAAGCTGGCCTTTCCATGACAGTCCACAGTTATTCCTAGTTACCAAAACTCAACTATTGAAATTGGTATGTGGGAGATTTGTATAAAAAAACAAAGAACAACCATAGAAGTACTAAAATTCTTCTATTGGGTATCTTGAAAAAGTTCAACATTCTATAAAAAAAAAAGATAGCAATACCAACCATCTATTGTAACTACTATTTTTTAAAGTGGCATGCCATTATAAACACTACAGATATATTATAATGATTTCTTCCTCCTTCTCTCTCTCATTCCCTGACTTCCTCTCCCCTCCCTTTCTCTCATTCTCTCTCTCTTTTTGGCAAGGAGGGAGCCATTCTCTGCAGTACATAGATATTTTACTACCATACATGGAGGGAGGTATATTTTTTATTTCCTCAAATCTATGTAAACTTTGTCTTGAAATTCTGGAGAGAAGATGTCTAAACTGACTCCTGAAAGATGAGTAACAGTTCCTTTGCCTGCTAGGGATCATTGACTGAATGCCAGGCCCTGTTCTATGCTCTGGGGATAAGGGTGAACAAGACAGACCTTATATTTTAGTTGTGATGAGGTTCAATAGATAAATAAGTAAATAGGGAAAGTTCAGATAATGAAATATCCTTTGATGAAAATAACAGTTCAACTGAATAGTGCTGAGCAGTAAGAAACTTCTTTAGATTAGGAGTTCATAGAAGAATTCTTTGAGGTGGTGTCACTTGAAGACCATTTCTAATGTGAAAGAGGCAACCATGCAGAGAACTTGGGGAAGAGAGCCTAAGCAGAGCATCAAGAAGGAGAGGGTGTTAAGGCTGGGGGAGGGCTCAGGCAATCACAGAGCAAGAGAGCCTCAATCAAGCTGAATTCCGCATTACCTCTGGGACTTTGATTTACATCATCCAACACATTTTTTTTTAAATTTTTTTTAATGCTTTATTTCTAGGAGAGAGAGAGAGAGAGAGAGAGAGAGAGAGAAAGAGAGACAGTGTGAACAGGGGAGGGTCAGAGGGTCAGAGAGAGAGGGAGTCACAGACTGAAACAGGCTCCAGGCTCTGAGCTGGCAGTCAGCACAGAGCCCGACGCGGGGCTCGAACCCACGAACCACGAGATCATGACCTAAGCGAAAGTCGGACACTTAACCAACTAAGCCACCCAGGCGCCCCTAACACATATTTTTTAAAGCTTCTTTGAGTCAGGTTTTCCCCTACCTTCATTTGAAAGCTTCCTAACGGGTTTATATGATATTCTCAGAAACTGTCAGCAGAAGCTCCTAACTGAGGCCAAAAGTATTCTTTAAAGGGCATCAGCAGGGGCGCCTGGGTGGCTTAGTCGGTTAAGCGTCTGACTTTCGCTTAGGTCATGATCTCGCGGTTCGTGGGTTCGAGCCCCGCGGTGGGCTCTGTGCTGACTGCCAGCTCGGAGCCTGGAGCCTGTTTCAGTCTGTGACTCCCTCTCTCTCTGACCCTCCCCTGTTCACGCTGTCTCTCTCTCTCTCCTAGAAATAAATAAAAAACATTAAAAGAAAAAAAAGGGCATCAGCACTTCATACAAGTTTGTACACAATTATGGGGTTTACCATATAAGAGTCTCTGGTTTTTCTGACTTCCTCTCAAATGCAATCATGCTGGAAGACGATTTTTCGTTCTTGTCTCTTAGGAGAGGGCAGGACCCTAGACATGCTGGATGCCTGGCACATAGCTTGATCGAGTTTATAAAAGTCACGAAGACATTGTAGTTTGTATTTATCTTTTCAGCGATTAAAATTCTGATTAATTTTGGCATTGTTTGCTTTTCGTCGAGGGATGTAGGCTTTGCATGTAAAGTGTATATCACTTTATATGTAAATTATACTTGTATAGTTGAGAATAGAGAGAATTGTATTCTATTAGTTTTGTATTACAGGTTTAATCTCTGGGAATCTTAAAGAATAATGTTTCTAGTTGTCTAACAGAACCAGGAAAACTGTAAAAAAATTATTAAAAGACTGGAAACAGGTAGAAGGAATTATTAAGTGTCCCTGTAGTAAGTGCTGAATGTTGTCTCCACAGCCTTCCCTGGGAAGTAGTTAATCTTTCAGGGATGTCGACCTTTGTGTGACTTGTATCTACTATTGATTAGAATATTTACAACTCTGTAAGGGTTGTGGTGACATTGCAGCAAACTGACAACAGAGCCAGGGATTTCTTAGCAAGATGACCAAAACGAGTATCATTTATCACTCAGGAGAACATCGAGCACTTCTGGGGCACCTGGGGGCTTAGTCGGTTAAGCATATGACTTCCTCTTAGGTCATGATCTCACTGTTCATGAGTTCGAGCCCCATGTCGGGCTCTGTGCTGATAGCTCGCAGCTCACAGCTCAGAGCCTGGAGTCCATTTCAGAATCTGTGTCTCCCTCTCTCACTGCCCCTCTTCTGCTCACATTCAGTCTCTCTCTTTCTCAAAAATAAATAGAATATTGAGCACTCTTGGGGCACCTGGGTGGCTCAGTCGGTTAAGCATCTGACTCCTGCTTAGGTCATGATCTCACTGTCAATGAGTTTGAGACCCGCATCAGGTTCTGTGTTGACAGCTCAGAGCCTGGAGCCTGCTTCAGATTCTGTGTCTCCCTCTCTCTGCCCCTCCTCTGCTCATACTCTGTCTCTCTCTCTCTTTCTCAAAAATAAACAAACAAAAAGAACATTGAGTACTTTTGTATCTAAACTAACAACTTATTGTCATTTTGTAAAAAAAATGCATTTCTGAGTGATTATATAAAATTCTGTTTCTCAAATGCTGTTTGAATTGGCTTTATCATCTCTGGTTTCCTTACAAATGAGTTAATTTATTTTGGACACATTTCACTCTATATTTGTGTTATGTTTTTAACGTTTTGAAAATTATAATTAAAAAAGTTTAATGTTTATTTATTTACTTTTGAGAGAGAGAGAGGAAGAGAGAGAGAAAAAGGACAAGCGGCGAGGGACAGAGAGAGAGAGGGAGATACAGAACCCAAAGCAGGCTCCAGGCTCTGAACTGTCAGCACAGAGCCTGACATGGGGTCTGAACCCATGAACCGTGAGATCATGATCTGAGCCAGAGTCGAACGCTTAACTAGCTGAGCCACCCAGGAGTCCCAGTACTGGGCTATTTCGAAATGTTAAAAAAAAAAAAAAAAACGAGCATCTGATTTGCCAAATAAAATTGGAAAATCTTTCATAATCTCTCCGAGCTTCTATTGTTATCCTTCTTTCTATTAAAAATACAAATAATAATGTCTAAATCAGAGACTTTTTTTGTGAGAACTGAATGAAGTAATGAATGTCAATGCAGTCTGTATAATGCCATGGTATTATGTCAATCCAGTAATTTCTTGCATGATTCTTGTTATGGGATGCATTGTGTCCCTCCAAAATTCATATGTTGAAATCTTAAGCCTCAGAATGTGATTGTATTTGAAGACAGAGCCTTTCAAGAGATAATGAAGACAATACAAAGCATATGGATAGGCCTCAACTGAATATGACTGATGTTTGAGTCTGTTCAGTCTACATCATAGACTGTGGCTTATAAATAGCAGAAAGCTGTTTCTCACAGTTCTAGAGACTGGGAAGTCTAAGATCAAGGCTCTGGCAGACACGGCTTCTGGTGAGATTCCTCTTCCTGCTTCATAGATGGTCTTCTCACTGTGTTCTCACACGATGGGAAGGAGGAAAGACCTCTCTGGAACCTCTAATCCCATTCGTGAGAGTTCCACATACATAACCTAATGCTCCCACCTGCTAATACCATCGGGAGTTAGCATTCAACATAAGAATCTTGTAGGGGGGACATATTCGGATCATAGCAACTTGTATCCTTATAAGAAGAGGAGGTTAGGACACACACACACACACACACACACACACACACACACACACACACACACATACTCACAGAGGGGAAGACCCTGTGAAGTTGCCCGAAGAAGATGGCCATCTACAACCCAAGGAGAAAGGCTGCAGAAGAAACTGGTCCAGCAGACACTTTGATCCCAGACCTGCAGCCTCTAGAACTGTGAGAAAAGAACTGTCTATTGTTTAGGTTGCCCAGTCCGTGGTACTTTGTTATAGCAGTCAGAGCAAGCTAATACAGCCCTCTTCACTTAACGAGTTCACCCAGAAAACATTTGGCTTAAGACAAAAAGCTTTTGAGCAAAATGATTACTATACAGATATTTTGGATAAAGCCATTATAAGGTTTTCGCTCCTTATGAGCCCATTCTAGAAAGCCGTTCTCTTCACAGATATAAAGCAGCAAAGCAATGAATATACAGCATTTTCCTCATTAAGCCTCAGATTCTCTTTTTCTCACCCTCAAGATTTTTTAAAATGTTTATTTGTTTGTTTGTTTGTTTAGGGAGAATGAGCAGGGGAGGGGCAGAGAGAGAGGAAGAGAGAGAATCCCAAGCAGGCTCTGGGCTGTCAGCACAGCCAGATCGATGTGGGTCTCAAACTCACAAACTGTGAGATCATGGCCAGAGCTGAATGCTTCACAGACAGAGCCGGCCAGGCGCTCCATCAAGATTTTGTGAACAGGACTTAGTCAAAGTATTGTATCACCAAACGCTTTGTATCCTGTTTTTGAGTATATATATATATATATATAATATGTATAATATTATATTATATTAATATAAATTATATAAAATGTATATAATATGTATAATATATATATTATATATATATATTTGAGCATATATATATATATATAAATAATGTGCACAACATTGTGACTGGGCAATCCATACGTTACTCAGTGCTCACCACAATACACAGTAAGCAATCACCATCTGTCATCATACAACATTATTACAATATTGTTCACTATATTTCTGATGCTGTACTTTTCATCTCCATGACTTACTAATTTTATTTTTTAATTTTTTAAATATTTATTTATTTTTGAGAGAGGGAAAGAGAGAGAGAGAGCACAGAGGGAGACATAAAATCTGAAGTGGGCTCCAGGCTCTGAGCTGTCAGCACAGAGCCTGACTATGGGACTCGAACTCATGAACTGTGAGATCATGACTTAAGCTGAGGTTGAACTCTTAACCGACTGAGCCACCCAGAGGCCCCTTTTTAAAATATTTTTTAAATGTTTATTTTTGAGAGAGAGAGAGACAGACAGAATGACTTACTAATTTTATAACTGGAATATTTTTACTGCTAATTTGCAGAAGAATTTTCTGATACTGTTTGTCTCCCTCTCAAGAGATTGTTTTTAAAAATTTTTAATGTTTTATTTATTTCTGAGAGAGAGAGAGAGAGAGACAGAGCATGAGCAGGGGAGGGTCAGAAAGAGAGGGAGACACAGAATCTGAAACAGGTTCCAGGCTCTGAGCTGTCAGCACAGAGCCTGACACGGGGCTCGAACCCACAAACCGTGAGATCATGACCTGAGCCGAAGTCAGACGCTTAACCGACTGAGCCACCCAGGCGCCCCAGGAGATTGTTTTTAAACTCACACAGGTGCGAGTTTAAACACAGTGTGAAGTGAGATATTGAGCCATAGTTTCCTTGTGCTTTTCTTAGCAAGGGGCCAGGCCGTGGGAAAACAGACTCATGGGGTCCCGACACTGGGGTCCTCCCACTGCGTCACCCTCAGACTTGGATAATGCTATTTCTGGCTGACCAGTAAAGACCATTGCTCAGTGTCTGCTCTGAAGGTCCACTTCACACAGGAAACCACTGTTGGGGCTCCTCACCCTGCACGTGTTCTTTTCCATGCTTCCCTTCCTTCTTCAGTAAGCTGTGCTTTCAGACCTAAGATTCAAACATTCTCACACTAGAGATAAGAAGTATTTGTGCCTGAAAAGGGAAGAGGGCTCTGGGGTTTGGAAGCCTGTGCTGGGAAGAACTTCACTTAGGAAGAAGGCAGCGGAAGCTTTTGGGGCTTTCAGAAAGTGATAAAATGAAAACCAATTAGTCATTAGGGAAATGAAAACCAAAACCGCAATGACATACTATTTCCCATGCACTAGGATGGGTAAAATAAGAAAGACAATACATAAAGGAAACATGGGCAAGGATGTGGAGAAACATAAAGTGGTGCATCCACTTTGGAACAGTCTGGCACTTTCTCAAAACGCTAAACATGAAGTTACCACCAGACCCAGCAATTTCACTCTTAGTTATATATCCAAGAAAGGTGAAAACATATGTTCACATAAAAACTTGTACACGGATGTTCATAACAGCATTAGTACAATAGTCAAAAAGTGGAAACAACCCAAATGTTCATCAACCGAATGAATGGATGAATAAAATGCGGTTTGTCCATTCAAGGGAATAGCATTCTGCAATGAAAAGGAACCAAGTTCCGATAGATGCTACAGCATGGATGAACCTTAAAAATAGTACGCTACGTGAAAGAAGCCAGTCACAAAAATTATCTATTGTATGATTCCATTTATGCAACGTCCACAATAAGAAAATCTATAGAGACTGATTTACATTAGTGACTGGAGGGGGGTGATAGGAATTACTTCTAATGGGTTTGTGGTTTCTTAGCGGGGTGATTAAAATGTTCCCAAATTGGCCATCATGATGGTTGCACATTTCTGTGGATGTACTAAAAACCGTTGGAAGTATATAGTTTAAGTGTATGCATTATATGATAAATGGGTTGTATTTCAATAAATCTGATTTTAAATGTTTTTTTAAAATTTATTTATTTATTTTTATTTCTAGGAGAGAGAGAGAGAGACAGCATGAGCAGGGGAGGGTCAGAAAGAGAGGGAGTCACAGACTGAAATAGGCTCCAGGCTCTGAGCCGGCAGTCAGCACAGAGCCCGACGCGGGGCTTGAACCCACGAACCGCGAGATCATGACCTAAGCGAAAGTCGGATGCCCAACCGACTGAGCCACCCAGGCGCCCCTCAATAAATCTGATTTTAAAACAGTGATGTTAGAAACGAGAGCTTCCTAGGGAGGAGACCCATTTGCTGAATGATACACGAGTGTTAAGCATGATGGTTTTATGGAGGGTAAAGTCCATAACCTTAGAAGCTACAATGAAGGTTTTTCATGCTCACACTTGGCACCGAGTGGGCCATGCAGACTGAAGGCTGCAGTCTTTCCCCCACATCTTCTGGTACCATTAGCCCCTTAGATTCTCACATGACATGAATGCATGTCATTCATTCAACCCTCAATATAAATGAGGTTGAATTCCAGTCACTCCAGTAAATGGAGAGGTGGAGGCAGGTTTTATTTGTTTTCCTTCATCCCAGTGAATAAAAATGCACCCCTACCACCTTTGCTTAAGTGTGGGACTCCCCAGTTCTGCCCTCTCCCACTTCTCATGTTTGAGGCATGACAGGGTGAGCTGCGTCTGAGGAAAAGAATAACTGTAGTGGCTTCATTTTTTAAAATGATGCTTCCATACCTTTGAGTTTTGCAGCTAGATGGCATTTCTTTTGTTTTACCCATAACCTTATTTATTACATTCTCCAAGTTAATATTAGAATTCTGTGAATTTCCCCTTCATCCCTTTCTTGGGGAATCTGTGTACTGCACGCTTCTTATTAACTCCATGAGGACATTCTGAAATAGGTGTTGATCAATTTAACATTTAAATGGCCTCAGAGCAGATACATAGCCTTGTGTCTATTTGGCTATGGCTTTGTAGAAATGCAATATTCTTTAATTACGAGAATTATCTCCAAGGCATACAAAGAAGTTACTGCTCTAGAAAGTCAAAGACACACTAAAATATGAACCATTGTCTTTAAGGCTCTGTTGACTAGATGATTAACTGAGAAATGGGAATCAACTAATGTGAAACATTTGGGCAACAATTTCCTGAAAGAAACTCAATAAATTGATGTAAAACAAGAAAATTGCCCTCCTTTGTAAGAAACCCTTCGCCCCCTCCTCGTTTTAAGATACTGCGATGAAATCCTGAGAAGGACGCCCAGAGGTGAAAGCTCATTTTCCCTGAAGCGCTCATTGTACGTTCAAAGCCAAAGTTCTTTCAACAAGATTAATAAGTGCTATTCATGGCATTCCCAGGGCAGATCAGCAGTGTGAAGAGCATAGGGATAAGTCTACAAAATCCTCTGTCGTCTTCAAATGCGTTTGAGTGGCAGGCAGCCAACCGTAGGAGGAGCTCTGATCATCTTTCGGTGGGGAAGAAGCAAATTGTGGAGGGCCAAGTGATAAAACACAAATCATTTTTAGGCAAATCTGGTGGTTAATTAAATGGCTGACTTGTAAGCTAAAGACCTTTACTTGAGAATCTACAACCTTCCTGATGTCTAACTTGTGACACCTAGGAACAGAAAGAGCGAGAAATGCTCCCTAAAGGGCTGCAAACACAGGGTAAGTCAAGTCCATCCGGGTCTGAGACATCTAACACTAGAAACAGAGGGAAAGAACATAGCAGCTTCGGTTTCGTTTCCATTTTGATCACTGATGAGTAATTATAGTTTAATTCATAATTTTATGTATTTAAACTAATAGTTGTCAATCATTTTTTAAATATATATATATATATTTAATTTATTTCTAGGAGAGAGAGAGAGAGAGAGAGACAGCGTGAGCAGGGGAAGGTCAGAGAGAGGGAGACACAGACTCTGAAACAGGCTCCAGGCTCTGAGCTGGCAGTCAGCACAGAGCCCGACGCGGGGATCGAACCCACGAACCGCAAGATCATGACCCAAGTGAAAGTCGGACGCTTAACCGACTAAGCCACCCAGGCGCCTCTTGGAAATCATTTCTAAGTCCAGTGATAATGTAGCCACAAAATAAGGGAACTGGAAAGAAGAAGAAGTGGGTTTGGGCCTGCCCTTTCCATTTTGTGACTCTAGACAATTTTTTCACTTCTTGAGGATTCAGCATCCTTATCCATATAAGGATGGGGCTTGGAGATCCAAAGAAGCCTTCAACCTCATGCATGATTTTATGATTTACGAATCTTGAGTTTCAGAGCTGGCTGACTCACTGATGATTTATCCGAGAAAAATAATCTTATTGACTCCCAAACGAAAGACTAGTATTTTCTGTGGGTGAAAAATTAATTTTTAAATATCATTAATGTCAAACCAAAGTAAATATCCTGACTCCAACAAGAAATTTAAAGAGTCTGCCCACAGATAGATGGCTAGGAATTAGCAGCATGTGAGTTCCCGTAATTAACTAAAACTCCACAGAGGAATTTTTCTTAATTTATTAGAAACTTCTATGGTTCTTTTTCTTTTCCAAGCCAAATATCCTCAAAGAAATGAAAATATGTTTAAGGAGCAGACTTAGCGAGGAGCTCCTCTATTGTATTTTCCTACTATTATTGTCTTACTCTTTAAATGAAGGAACTAATATTACAGAGTGACAATGACATGACACCACAGGCTAATCCACCATTTGTGCTTTCCATGGAATCTCCAGAAAGAAAATGAGCCATCAGACACTCGGAATGCATACATTAAATGCAAGTGCTACGAAATTTGGACTAATCAGATAGATTCTCCTGAGGCCATTCCCAGGTCGTAGCTGCTTGCTCAACGATTAAACAGATATGTAAAATACGGCAGTGAGTGTTTAAGGATCTATCAACGAGGATGGTTTGGGATGGAAATATCAACAACAGTTTGAAGTGACTTAAACATTCAGGCAAGTTCAGAAGGAAGATGGGATTTGGGGTTGACATAACTCAGACCTTGTCTTTTCTTCCTGGTATTCTTTCTTCTCTCCCATCTGTTCCTTCAAGCTTGGTCTGGACGATGGCTCCAGAGCCAGACTGTCATGAATTTTATTCTGTCTCTGCCTCTCCTTGGATTACAGTGCCTGGAACACAGTGAACACACCATAAATAATAAAAATAATCGTAAGTGCTGGCATTTATCAAGCTCTTGTTACATGTTGTATTTTACATGTATTGATTCATTTACTCTTGACCATAATCCTGTCGGGTGGTGTGGTACTAAGTGAGCTCTATTTCCCCTCTTCTCAGGTATGGGCTGCAGATCCACATGGTCTGACTTCTGAGTTCAAGTTCTCAGCCCCTGTTGTACATAGTCATGATGTGATGGGTGTCTGTGTCTTGCCTAGTCTAGTTGAAATTCTTAGTTTTCCTTTTAAGTGGCCCCAAATTTCAGGATTGGTGGATAATTTGAGAGGGATCAAGATGAAGAGTTAACCAAAAGTGTTGAAGGTTTCTTAAAACTCATTTTATTTGAAGTTAAAAATGATGACTCTATGTATTAGAAGCCATCTGGCATTTCCATTTCTTCGAATCTCATATTGCAGAGAATAGATGTGAGAAGTGAGTCATAAGTTTAGGAAAGGGGTAAGGAAGTTACTGACATTCCGCACCAAGGAAGAGATTTGAGTTCAAATTCTGTATACGTACCAGTTTCTATTCATTGGACATAAGGTAATGAACAGAAGAGCACAGTGGAAGCGTATAGTTTTATGAATTCTGGCAAGCATAACTATAGAGATGTTAGGTGTTGAGTTATTTCTTTAGATGTAAAGGTAAGATTCGAGGAGATTATTTTTGTTCTGAATTCAAATGTGAAAATCGTGAAAGCTTCAGTATTAATTTCTGCAGCATTGCTGACATCTCCCAGGGAAATTCCCACGTTGTGTTTGTCCTTTCTTTGCAAATCTCTGTTTCTTGCTTCTGGATGAACAGAGAAAGAGGCCCAAACCCAGCTTATTCCCCAGTCTCTTAGTTCTATCTTTCTTGTTTCTGATCCCTCAGTTTGGTGAGGACCAAGGGGCAACATGTGGACTGGCCATGATATCCTGGGGCAGGAAGTGGTCACTCTTGCTTTATGTGGCAAAAGTGTTTTTCTCTCCATTTTCGAAAGCACCAGAGCCCAGAGAGGGAAAGTTGCCTGCTTGAAGTAACTTGAAGAGTGAATGATAGGGTATCATGGTTGGGTTATCTTTCCACTGCTATATAGAGAATTTGCCTTCAAGTCTTACTCACGGGTGGGATGGTTCTTGACTCAGCCCCAGGAAATGACCTATACAAGGTCTATCTTGTATTCCTTCTACCATGATTACTCGTGTGTCTCTTAGCTCTCTAATGGGTTGGAAAGTTTTGAAGGCAAAAAAAAAAAAAAAAAAGGGAATACTGCCTTGTCTAGATCATAGCTCAATACATATTAAGAAGAATCATATTAGAAAACAGGTTAGCATCCCCAATAGGATATGAATAATTCATTGCTGTTGCCATGAAACTACCTTTGATTCCTTCCTGAAATAAATGACTTGAGAATATAATCCAGACTAGGTAAATCAAAATATTGAATTCGGATGGGTAACCGTTTTTATGATACTGAACAAATTACCAAAGATTTCTTTTATTCAGAATGCTCATCTGAGGGGTGCCTGGATAGCTTAGTTGGCTGTGAGTCTGACTCTTGATTTTGGCTCAGGTCATGATCTCGTGGTGGTGAGATTGAGCCCCGTAGAGTCTGCTTTGGATTCTGTCCCTCCCTTTCCTTCTGTCCCTCCCTCACTTGAGTGTTCACTCTCTCTCTCTCTCTCTCAAAAATTAAATAATGAAAAAAAAAAGAATGCTCATCTGAAATATGCATATGATAATAGCCACTCACTTCACAGGATTGTGATGAAGACGGCATGTGGTAAAGTGCAAGATAATAATTCTTAGTGTATAGTAAATAGCCAATCAGTACTAGTTATTTTATACACACAGAAGTGTCCTTTACTTTGTCATAACATTTACCATGCTTTCTCTTACTGCTTGTTTAATAACACATCTTCTTTTCTTGACGGTAAAACTTGAAAGAACAAGGATCACGTCTTTTTTCATTAGAGCATTTTTTAGCATCTGGTCCTGAGCTTGGCATGTACAAAGGTAGTCAGTAAATATTTTCTGAATACATAAATAAATAATTTTGGATGAAATCTCTCAATTATTTTTAACATGGTGTGGGTCAAATAAGACACCTTAAAAGGCCAAATTTGGCCTATGGACTGAATTCTACCAAAGTGTATGACTGTGATAATTTAGCAAGGAAGTTTTTCAAACATGTTTATCAATCTTCTGTAGAACTCTAGAAGACTCAATAAATATCCATAGTATGTCTAATTTTGAGCAATATAGATGCTGGGGAAACTTTGTCAATTCAATAGTTCACAGGATTTCAAATATTTCTCTCCCAAACTGTAAGAATGATAAAGCTGTTTGTTTCAACTCCCTTTAAATTAAAAACAATTCTCCTTGTTTTAAAAAGGGGCACTGCATCTTGAAAACTCTCTGGTTGTAGCTTAGATTGCTTTGCTCTTTCTCAGGGATGTATTTCATCTGTTATTTATTCCTTTTTTTTTTTAATTTATTTTTTTAATTTATTTCTAGGAGAGAGAGAGAGACAGCGTGAGCAGGGGAGGGTCAGAGAGAGAGGGAGTCACAGACTGAAACACGCTCCAGGCTCCGAGCTGGCAGTCAGCACAGAGCCCGACGCGGGGCCCGAACCCACGAACCGCGAGATCATGACCTAAGCGAAAGTCGGACGCTTAACCGACTAAGCCACCCAGGCCCCCCCCATCTGTTATTTATTCCTAACACCAAGCTGCTGCCCTTGGGAGAGGCCCAGAAGCTAGAGAGGGAGTCTCCTCAAATTAGTCCATCGGGGTCCATGCTCCGTGCTCCTATTGGTCTCTGAAATGCAATCTCAATACCAAATATTTATCTTCATGGCACTCGGTACTTTGATATGATCTGGAATGAAAAAAAAAATGACTTAATTCCATTCAATATGGCATTGAAAAGATTCCTTTGGAATAAAAATTAGTGTAGAAATAGTGAGACACATTTCCTAAAGCATCATTAGGACCAGGGCCAGAAGTTCCCTATAATGGAAAAAAATGATAATTATAAAAACGTTGATGTAATTAAAGACTGTAGTCTCAGTAACCCTAACACGTTCCCGATATAATTATGTGCACGAGTATTTTAATCAAATTTCAGTGACTGTTTAGACAGACTGGTAGGATATCTCATTCTGGAATTCAATTAAGTAGAAATTTTAAAAAACTCTAAAAGATGAAAAATACTGTATGCCTTTGGTGTATTGTTTTTAAAGATGTGTGGTTTGGAGAAGAACGGACATATGAAGAGGGAAAGAGAGAATGCCACTTCTAGAAACAAGATTTTGGGCAAAAGAGAGTGAGAAAAAGAACACGGCTGGAAGTCTCTGTATTTATAAAGCCACTTTGGGGGATTATTCTATAACACCAATTCTGAACTGGGCCCATGTTAGATTTCTTGTGTTTGGTGGTAAATTGCACTGATGTTTTGAACAATGGCTTTTCTCTTTCCTCTTCATTGTCTCGTGAGTTCAATGTTGCCTTTTCTGCTGTCCTTCCAAAAAGGAGATTCCCTGCATTTATGCCCTTTCTTTCATATTTTCAGTTTGTTAGTAGGTTCTCAAATAAAAATTTCACATTTTAGAATGTGATTTAAATATAGAGTCCAGAAGAAAATCCCAGCTTCAACCTGGAATCTGGAAGAATCAGATCCAGTTAAGTAGTCTACAGAGAAGAATTGGGGGAAACACCTGATTGAAGTGTAGTTTTACAGATTATGATGGAAGGGAAGATTTGTCACTTCTGACACAAGGTCTGGAGAAACCTTATAACTTCTGCCTGAATCTCTTGGAGCCCATTTTGTGGGGAGGCTGGCTGCCATGTTAGGAGAGCATCCTGAGACCGCCATGCTGTGAGGAAGCCCAGGCAGTGGTATCCTTTCTCAATGCTGCCTTTACTGTGACGACTCCCCATGTCTACATTTGGCCTAGACCTCTCCTCGGAGCCTCAGAGTCATGTATCTGTAGATCTACTCCACAGCTCTGCTCCACAAAGCAGAGAGTTTGAAAAGTCCTGTTCCATAAGCATCAGTGTGAGATGAACACTTGATTTCTAGTGCCTCCCATATCTCTCGCTCCTCCAGTGTCTCATCTTGGGAATTGGTTTTGAATCCTCCCTGCCCCCCTCAGTGCTTCAGCTAAAAATCGAAGAGTTAGCCTTCAGTTTGCCTTCTTTCAAACCCCACTACTAATCCATCCACAAAATACCAGTGATTTGGCACCCACCAGTGTACCTTGACTCCCCCCGGCACAGCTGTCTCCTCCTCCACCCCCTGCATTGTCACCTCCTCCAGCAGCCTCCTGAGCAGGCTTCTGTCTCCATTTCTGCCACCCTCCTATTTATTCTTCATTTACCAGCTAATGTTTTAAAAATGTTGGTTGGACCTTCCCATATCTTTGCATAAACACCTAAGTGACTTGCTAGGCCTTCGAGTATAATCGGAACCACACAGCGTGACTCGAGTGGCCCTCCCTGGTCCTGTGTCCCTGTCCTCCACTGGACTCTGTCAGCACACAAGCCCTTTCTCACCTCACCACCTCACCAGTGATTGTCCTCTGCCTGGACCACTCCGCGTCCTCTTCACATTCTCCTTAAATGTCAGGGAGGATTCTTGCGATTGCCGCATCTGAAGTAGGTTTTCCTAGCACCCTCATTCATGGCACCGTGGTGTTTGTGACCACTGTAATCATTTCATGAGTGTGTGTTTGCACATTTCTTCTTTATTGTCTAGCTCTTTATAGTATCCTTCAAACGCAGCAAACTCATGGTCCATGTCAATTTCATGTTTGCCATTATGTCCTTGGACTTATCATAGTGCCCAGCATATACGAGATGCCCCACTAATTGTTTTCAATGAGCTACTCTGTTGAATAAATGAACAAGTACCAAAGCCTTAGACTATCTCAAGAGAACCACGTACATGGTATATGGGAGAAATCATCAGAAGCATAAGGGGGAAATTGTGAGAAAGTGTTCTCTTCCATACTGAGCTAGAGTGGAAAACTGGAAACAGAGGACATGGGGTGAGGGATGTCCGCAAGGCAGTTCACTGGGGAGACCCAGTCCCCATACATCTCCGGCCTTGCCTCTTGGACATGGTGCCCAGCTGGTCACCACCCAAGTTCTTCACCCCGAAAATTCCACTCCCAAGTTTGACTTTCAGCAGACCTGCCCTCTCCTCACTCATCTCCACCTGCCACACCGCCTTACCAAATTTCCCTCCTCATGCCCAGAATGCCCCTCCCAGCAGCTTGAAGCTTCAGATGGCCAATCTTTCCACCCAGTGAATGGGGGATCTGGACATGGTGGGAGGGGGGAGGCCAACCTTCAGTTCCTGGTCCTACAACCATGCCCTCAGCACCCCCATTGACTTGGGTAGAGATGAGATGACAGGTAGACAAAGGCTCGAGTACATGACTCAGGCTCAGACGAGAGGTCTGGACCAAATGCATGCAGTTAAGAGTTGCCACCATGGGGGGCGCCTGGGTGGCTTAGTCGGTTGAGCGTCCGACTTTCGTTTAGGTCATGATCTCGCGGTTCGTGGGTTCGAGCCCCCCGTCGGGCTCTGTGCTGACTGCCAGCTCAGAGCCTGGAGCCTGTTTCAGAGTCTGTGACTCCCTCTCTCTCTGACCCTCCCCTGCTCACGCTGTCTCTCTCTCTCTCCTAGAAATAAATAAAAAATATCTAAAAAAAATAAAAATAAAAAGAGTTGCCACCATGGATGAAGCCTTGGGAATGATGAGTTCCCTAGGAAAAGCATTACAGGGAGGAGGAAAGCAGGTTGATGACAGCTATAGGAGAAGTGAGTAGCTGGGAGGAGAATCCACGTCTATCTTCTTCTCTGACACTTAGTCCAAATAGGAAGAGACTGCGTCCAGAGCATATAAGCCCCTCATGTAACCTCTGCTTTGCAGCCATCGGCCTGGGGAAATAGCCCGAAGGGACCTCAGTGTGTTTTTCTGGCTTTTGCCTCTCGTGTTGTAATATCTCGTCTGCTACCATTTTGCCCATTTCTTCCATCCGGCCCATGAAGGTTTTAAGGAGTTTGCAGAATGCTCAGAAACGGGTCGTTTAGGCCATCCTGTGGAATTCACTATTTTTCTCTGTCCTGCCCTGGCTCTCTGGGGCTCTGCGGTGACCACAGTGATACACCGCAGCCGTAGGTCACCCTTCGGGGAGCCGCGGGGCTGGGAGCAGAGCCCTGGATCTTCCTGTGAGGCCCGGGAGCCCTAGTTACCAAAATGCTTACAGACTCTCATTCCTTTTGTGTTTATCTCTATATCCAGAGAGCCACAACTGGCAAGTTATAGGCAAAACCGTCAGATTTGAATTGGGTGAGGTGACTTGTGAGTCCCTAAAGATGAGCCTTCCACCAAAGGAAAACCCCTGCTTCACACACACCTTGGAGAAAAGATGTGTAATTGAGGAGACTGAAAACTTAACATCTGCTGACCTAGGACACTCTTCCCACAGGGTAACTCCTTGGGATGGGTGTGAGCCCATGTACTTTTTGGGGTGAGGGTTAGGCTTGCTCTCTTGCCTCTCTCTGAGAGCAAGAGGGTTTGGGTGACCCAGGGCTGGGGGTGTCTGAGGCTGAATAAGTAGGGCAGGGACTCCTAGTTACTTTACAGCAGGAGCTTTCCATCTCTCCTGCATATGGAATTTTACTAAATACTAACAATGTTGGCATTTCACCCACATAGATTCTGATGTGATTCATCTCAGGTGCCACTAGGGCACAGGGACTTTTAAAAGCTTTTGTGCAGGGATGCCTGGGTGGCTCAGTCGGTTAAGCTTCTGACTCCTGTTTTCAGCTCAGATCATGATCTCACAGTTCATGGGTTCGAACCCCAAGTTGGGCTCTGCACTAACAGCTCCAGAGCCTGCTTGGAATTCTCTCTCCCTCTGGCTCTGCCCCTCCCCAGCTCATGCTCTCTCTCTCTCTCTCTCTCAAAATGAATAAACAAACATTTAAAAGACTCTCTTTTGTGTAGTCAAAAGACAGTCTCTTGGGCAGCTCTTCAAATACCCCCCCCATAAGTCCAAAGCGCTCCCTATAAATCAGGAACTTAAAGCATAACTTGAGCTAAATCTTGGAAATACAGAATGGCTAATAGCTGCATGAGGAAAGAAAACAAGGCCACAAAAATATGAATATCAAAATTCTTTCATGGGTATGTATGGTGGTTATGTTTATGGGAAGGAATGGATTGACAACAATCATGAAAAAATACTGTAATCTTGGGCTGGGGGTGGCAACCTCATCTACGGAATTTTTGTGACCTTCCGCTCTACCCCATAAATCCAGGCTGACGATGAGTCCCAGTCCTGTCTCAAGGTGTCCCAGACATTGCAAAGCCAGTAAAATCTTCTGAGACCCTGAGCCAACTTGGGCCCTGTCACCTCTATGATAGAGCTCCCCGCCAGAGGGCCACACCCCTACATGAAAGAAGAGATACGGCTCTAATGATACAGTTTAACCTAAATTTGTGTTTTGGACCCTCTTGAAAGATATCTCCACTGTCAGTACGGACTGGGACATTTACCACAGCCATTAAGGACTCTCCAGAAAATTATTTTAAGGTTGAGGGAGAAAGCAGGATATTTTATCCCATCCTGGTGAATTTCAGTGTGCCAATAGTTAGTGTAGCTATTGAGAAAGATTGAGCTGGAGTAACTCACAAAAATAATCAATTGTAGTATTACCAGAAAAGGAAAGAGGAAGAAACAAATAGCGTAAGTATGGCATGAAATCTTTGACAAGAATTGTAAATCCAATTCATTTATCCATAAAGATAAAAAAGAACTGGCAGTTGAGGACCTGGTGATAAGTTAGCCTTGATAATAAGGAAAGAGGCCAATGCGCAATCTCCATAGCAACTGAGAACCAAATAATACCCTGTGAGTCATATGCGATCGGGGTGCTTTGGTTGCAAAATCAATAAGACCCTGGGGCCACTGTGAAAAGCTGCTGTTACTCTGGACTTAAGAGAGGTGGGCCTTTGAGTAGAAGTGACATTGATCTGGTTTTCAACTGCTGCTAAGGGTGGCTTGATTGGAAGGCAGGTGGCGGTGCGTGTGGCATAGGTAACACATTTAACTCTGCACAACATGCATGGAATACGATTATTAGGTTGACTGCTTGGAATTCTAACATTTCTCTCTTCATATTTCCACTCTGACTGTTGTTGCTGCCTTTAGTGTCGAACTTAACAATCTCACCCGCCTTGGAAGCATGAAGAACCCGAAGAGTCGGGTTAGGAGTGAGAGTCAGGTTAATGAGAGCATGTGCCGAGTGCTGTATCAAAGCGGGTCATGACTTTATGAAGTTGGATTAGAACTTGACTGTTCGCCTTGAGCACTTTCAACCTCTCAGTCTCCTTGAGGTCAGGAATAATGTAGGAATTTTAATATGGTTCTATATGATGGCTGATTTGAATTTCTGGGACAATAATTAAGGAAGAGGACAGGGTCCTGGTTGAAGACTGTTTCTTCCAAGTGTTTATCTCAAGTGAAATGGCTTTTGTGGTGTATTTAAAAGGCCAACAGTTGTATCCTTTGAAAGGCTACAAAGAGATCAGTTTATTAGCCTTGGCACCCTTTGCTAAGTCAAGAGCTGTGTAACGTTCTGGCCAGTGATCACAAGGTGAAGGAAATCTACCAGCCTGGGCTCACCCTCATGTAACACACACTCATGTAGCTTACTTTTCTAAAGCCCCACTGGCAATCTTTGAAAAGAATTCTATCTGATTAGCGGTTGTGTAACTCTGCAATTTCCTGTGCATTCCAGATCAGAAATTCAAATGGAATGAGCTGAAATAGACATCGGTGTTTTTTTTTTTTTGTTTTTTTTTTTTGAGAGTCAGAGAGTTAATGAGTGCTTACCAAATGCTTACATAAATGGTAATTTGATGTGGCAAAGAGCTTCGGGGCAGAAAAGTATCGGCTGGTGATATTTAAAAGTCAAAACTTCTAGGGGCGCCTGGGTGGCTTAGTCGGTTAAGCGTCCGACTTTCGCTTAGGTCATGATCTCGCGGGTTCGTGGGTTCGAGCGTTCGAGCCCCGCGTCAGGCTCTGTGCTGACTGCCAGCTCAGAGCCTGGAGCCTGTTTCAGTCTGTGACTCCCTCTCTCTCTGACCCTCCCCTGCTCACGCTGTCTCTCTCTCTCTCTCTCTCTCTCTCCTAGAGATAAATAAAAACCATTAAAAAAATTAAAAAAAAAAGTCAAAACTTCTAGATTAGAATCTGGGCCATAAATATGCTATTATCTTGGTGCCTGTTTCAAAAAATTGTATGTAGCTTCATTTAAAAGTTTAGTCTAAGTTCCAGTGAACTGATATATAGTAAACTGTGCATATGTGTGTGTATCTATCCGTATGTATATATACACATATGTATACACACATATACACATACACAATATATATTCACACATATGTAAAAGGATGTAGATATAAAGAATATTTAGAAATGATCCCTGTATATATTCTTTTATATCTACATCTTTCTCTTTTCCGTTACATATATGTGTGTGCATATAGATATATGTATGTTTCTTCCTTCTTACATATGGTCTTTTCTTCAGGGAGAAAACAATCTTGATGTGGCTCAAGTGCGGGAAACGTAGTTACTTGTCAGCTAGCTCTCAGAACAAGGAATGAAATCTTGGCATGTGTCAGGAGAGACACTGAATAGAAATAGATTGCTCTTAGAAACATCGTCCACTCAGCAGTTACATTGGAAAGAAACATTGTTCATTGTAAAGGCAACTGAAAGAGAAAAAATTGGCCCATGGTGGTTGCTGAATCAATTTGCTGAAATTTCACAGTTGTCTCTGCAAACTGGACTCTTGTTGGCATTGAGGAACATGTGGGTGAATACCAGACACAGAGGAATGTCAGCTTGGCTTTTTCTGTGAAGATAAAGTCTTATAGCTGCTTTTAGTTTAGAGAAAGTATCTTAAAAGGAAAACAAAATTACTCCTTGCATTTCTTTTCCTCCCTCCCTCCCTCCCTTCCTCCCTTCTTCCTTCCCTCCACCTCCCTCCACCTCCCTCCTTCCCTTCCTTTCTTCCCTCCTCTCTCTTTGATGATGTGTAAGTTTCTTGTATTAACTGCTAACTTTTCACTATGGCATTTACCTCTAGCTTCATTCTCATGTCTTGGTCATTCATCGTAACAGCCTCAGGGTGTCCAGCCTTGACAGGGCCCCAGTGATGCCCGGTAGCCATTCTGCTCTCTCTCTTAGGGGAAGGCATGTCTCTAGGGCCATCTGGGGCAAGTCAGGTTATCTATTTCCTCCTCCGCAGCAAACACTTGATTGTTTTTCTAGTACTCGACCATTTTGATAACTCGCCTCTGTTCCCCTAGCTTTTTCTGCTCCCACTGCCCGTTGCTGACCAACTCTTTGAATCTTGAGTTCAAAGTCCCCAAGAAAGATCCCATCCTATTCACTCAGTCCGTGTCCATAGTGCATAGATTCTAAAGAATATTTGCCATTGGTGAGACCTCCGTATCTGGTCTCACCCAGATGGGGTCAGAGTGGTGGGGTCACGTGGTATAGTTGTCACTTCTGTGCAAGGAAGTGCCTAGTGCATTGCGATCAAGTTTCTCGCAGGAGAGATTTGAGCATTTCTCTGGCCTGTGACTGATTCTGCCCACATAGAGGAGGGTATAACCCTGCCTCACAGGGTGGTTGTAAGGACAGAAGGAGAACAGCAAGTGCCCAACATGGCCAGGACTTAGCAAAGCAACAGGGCTCTTCCCAGCCTGCCATCTTGGGACTGGGGCTTGTGGAAAATTCCAAGTTCTTCAGCTTTTAAGTTTCTCACAATTTTTTGGGGTCTTTGTCCTTTTTATTAATATGATCAAGAGTGATGCTGATGAATCCTATTTGCAATATAAAAGCAAAATAATATATTTTATCTTTGGATGATGAGGTGATTATCACGATCATGGCCAGAGATACTGAATGCTCCCCACATGCCAGGCACTGTGCCGAGCACTTCGCATGAATCATCTTATTCATCTTCACCTTGATACTGTGAAATGGTTCTGGTTTTGCCCCTATTATATTGAGGAGGTACTGAGACTCTCAGGAAAGTTAGGCAACCTTCCCAAAGTCACACGGTTTGTGGATCCGGTTTTGAATTCCCCTGCAGAGCTGAACCTTTAAACAGCAAGCAGATTCGAGTTTTAGTTTCAGGGAAGTTGTTTTTGTGACTGTGCTGCTGTTAGAGAATCATTACCTAGTCTGTGAATTGATAATCGCCCACTTCCTCAAAGCGGCTGGTGTGGGGAAAGTATATATGAAACAGACTTTTAAAAATTACTGGCCAACCAGTTTAAATGTTTAATTTTTTTAAAAATGTTTTATTTATTTTTAGGAGAGAGAGAGACAGCGTGAGCAGGGGAGGGTCAGAGAGAGAGGGTGTCACAGACGGAAACAGGCTCCAAGCTCTGAGCTGTCAGCACAGAGCCCGACGCGGGGCTCGAACCCACGAACTGTGAGATCACGACCTAGCGAAAGTCGGACGCTTAACCGACTAAGCCACCCAGGCACCCCCAGTTTAAATGCTTAAAATGTCAGAGAAATCAAGGTTTAACTGAGATGAGTACTTATGACAAGGGTGCTTTTGAGTGTATACAAATAGTAGTGAAGCTGGTAAAGTTGTATTTTCAGACATGAATGAGAAGATACAACTATAAGCCATGCCTCTCTCACGGTTATAGAAACTGACGCTCTGAGTTTACTAATTTGGATTAATTTACATTCCAGTAGCAGTCTGTGTTTTCTTTTTAGAAATGTGAGGTATACCATTGCAACCAGCACATCTGAGACCCTATTTGTAAATGATCTTAAATATGGAGTATTTTTAAACAAATATCTCATTTTCATGATCTGATTCTGTCATCAGTGGTATGAATACACTGTTTATTTCAGTGTCTGGAACTTCTGCTCTAAGGATAGATATGAACAATGATATCATCCTACTACCTTGGTCCACCTTGTTTTCATTTTTAAGAAAAAAAAAAACACCCAAATTGTCTTCTCTCCTCTCTACCTACTGCCGATGCGCTGATGGTGATTGCTTCTAAATCAGATAATGAAAATGTCAATAGTTCTTCTCTTTGAGAAATTCAAGAGATGTGGGACATTGGGCTATTTTTGAAGCCATTTGAGATGTATATTTTCATGTTTTGGGTAACAACTTTCTCAGATTTCATTGAAGGAAAACCACCAAACATTCCCTGCATTTAGTAATTTAGGTCAATTTGTGGCAAAGAAGTAAAAGAAGGATCAGACTAATAGTTCTGGAAATAGATGAGGAATGGACTTTCTATTATGACTCGGCGTAATTAACATCAAAAGCACAAGGGACAGTAGTGGCATTTCCATAATATTAAAATATGATCAGTGTGTAATATGCTCGTGCACTTTCCTCTAATAAAGTGCAGTGGCAAACATTATAAATTAAAGCCATAAAGTTGTATAAGTAGAATTTATATACCTGTGTACACTGTCATAAGTGATAACTGTCCGTAGAGTGAATTAATGAGTCTTAGAAGCAGTATACTGTTGTGTTTAACTGCAGAGTTCCCCACTTGAAGTCAATTCCCAGCTTCACCACTTTCTAGCCGTGTGACCTTAGCAAACAGCTTAACTTCTCTGGGTATTTTCTTATATGTATACTATGAATAATAATGGCACCTACCTCATAGCATTGTCATTTGGATTCATAATTTACTATACAAGCATTTAGACAGTCTCTGGCATGTACTAAGCTTATATGTGTTTAGTTCTTGTTATAGGATTAACTTTTATTCTCCTTCTTCTAGAAGGAATGAGAATGAGGTTCATAATAATAGGACTAATCTGTATGAAAATCCTGAAAAACACTTAAGCACCATAGGGATAAACTTATGAAAGTGGTCCAATCCCAATGAATTAATGAAAATATCCCATACCCAGAGTGAGAGTGACCTATGAGCAGAAAACTAAATGTCATGAAGTCCCGCCCATTCATTGTGACGGCTTGAAATCATGAGTTGAGAAGGTGGTGGGGCTGGGGTGAACTGAGGGTGAGGCGCAAGATGGGACTGAGTGAGTTGCCAAGCAGTCAGGGGCTGTGTATTGCATCGCCTTCCCCACCTTGAACAAGTTCATGCACCGAGGCTTTCTGATTGAGCCCCATTCGCTTCTTCCAGAAGAATTGAGAGAGGGAGAGAGAGAATTTATCTCTCCATGTTGGCCACACATAGGTCTACGTGCTTCTATCAACTGAGGCCAAATGTTCAGCCAAGCACAGTCAGGAAATCCTGTAGCTCCTGGCTAAATAGACCTTTCTCCTATGAGGTGGAACCAGTTTACCAAAATTTCCCCTTCCTTTCCAAAGGCCTCTGTGCAATGCTCCTGGACAGATGTGTTTGCAATGCTCCTTATTATGGGCTTTTACTTTTTATCACTAACAATTTTTATCATCCATGAAGAGTTTCTGCACCACTGCCTCCGAGTTCCCCAGGGGCCTTATCTAATTCTCCGATTTATTCTCCCTGACAGCGACTCACTCATCAGTGGAATCTTCGGTCCTACGAATCATCTTAGCAATGGTTAATATACACTGAATTCACATATCAAATGTGTTGGGATACTTGAAGGAGACTGAAAAGTAAAGCATTTTATATACATTATCTCACGAAGATTAATACGCTTCCCATAAGGTACGTGTCATCAGTATTTTCCACAGGAGGAAATTGAAACTTAGAGACAAGTGACGTTTCCTAGAGTAACCACGCAGAGGCTGCTCGGGCCGCGATTTCAGACATGTCTGACTCCAGAATCAGAGCTCCTCATGTTTTTGCTTTTTGTTCATTTGATGTGTGTGTGTGTGTGTGTGTGTGTGTGTGTGTGTGTGTGTGTGTGTTGTTTCGTTTTGCTTGCTTTCCAGATTCGTTTGCAGGTACTCTGTCTCCTGACATGGGGGAATGGTTTAGTGCCCTTGGAAATCTAGTTCCATTAGAAAGAGAGGCAACCAGCAACCAGAATGGCCAGTTTATAATCAGCAGGTAACTAGACATCATGAAAGAGCTGAGCGCCAAGCTTGGGAAAGACCAACCTTTGGCCCGGGTGGCGGTACTGGACAAGTGGGTGCTCCACATGCCACCAGCCCTGGGATAAGCAGAGTCCCCCTGGGGCCAGGGCCACCTTCCTCCCAGATCTGGGCTTTGGATTTTTGCAGGAGGAAGCAGGGAGGACTGGGCAGTGGTGTGTTGGAAATGGAAAAGCATCAGGGAGAAGGAGGAATCCAGAGAGGACGAGGGTCAGATGGTCTCTCACCACAGGTAAGTTCTATATTACAGACTAAGGTGCTCAGAAAACAACGGAAGAAACCTACCAGGTTCTTCGTTTCTGTAAGACCTCAAACAATTATGCAAATGAACACAGCGCAAAACCTGAAAGAGTTCAAGTGGGGTGCACTGAGACCAGGCCGATGGTCGTTGTACGGTGGAGCAGTGATGGAAAATACGCCCAAACTCTACAGCAAAGAACGCTCCCTCTCAGCTGCAAATGACTGTCATGACTGTGAAGTAGGAAAGGGTCTAAAACAGGGCAGAATCATTACAAAATTTGATAGATTTTGGAATATTTTTGCATGCTTTCACCATATCATTATCCTTTTTCTTAAAGACAAGCTCTGATGAAAGTATCTGTGAACACAGGAGTGAAAATGAAAGCATCAGCTTTTAATTTCTGCTGGTGTGGATGTGGGTCACAAGCAAATGGAGCCTTGAGAGCAGCTGCCAATCATAGGCAAAACTATGCTTCCCCCATTTGTGACACCCCCCAAAATCCCAGCACCCCTGTGTCTCTCCCTTGAGATTTTACATAGACAAGCAAGTTGCTTACTGAGCTATTTTTTGGTTTAATGAGATATGCCTTGGAGTCCAGAGGGACTCCAGTGCTCATCCTAGAAGCCCACAGAAAGAAATAAATAGGCTTATACATAATGAAAATGAGGACAGATACGTGAAAGATTGGCATCAGCTAACATTGTCCTCTGAAGCCAAAATACACCAACACACCCAGAATGTCAGAAATGGAATAGGCTACTGCCTCAGCTCTGCAGACACATCAATGTCATGAACAGGGACAGTGGTGATGGGGAGAGGTTGTCCCACCCGCAAAGAGACTGAAGACACATAATAATCAAATGCATCCTGTGAACTTTGGGTGGACCTTGGATCAGGAGGAAGAAAAGGTATAGAAGGTATTTTTGGAGACAATCGAAAACAATTTCGAACGTGACTCTGTATCACATAATGTTTCTGACTCGTTAAATTTCTTAAGTGTGATGTTGAGATTGAGGTGGCAGAGAAGGCCCTTATTCCTGGGACGTAAGTACTAAAATACTTTGGGGTAAGATCTGTCCAGTGATGACTGCCACTTGCTGTAGAACAGAACTTGCTTGTTGTAGAATAGAATGACTATTCTAGTTGAAATACAGACATGAAGAAAGTAGAGACATATTAACAGTTGGTGAGTGGAAAGGGTGGGAATACAGGTGTTAGTTTTGGGGGTTTTTTTGGCTGTTTGGAAGGTTTGAAATTTTCTCATAAAAAAAATTTGTGAAAACATGATCCTGAATGCTGTGCGTCTCTTCTGGAATGCCCTTTGCAGAGCTCATCTCTCAGATCCAAAATAGTCACCTTTGGAGTGACCTTCATGTGCAGATGTCTTCTTGAGACATGTTCTACTGGGTTTTTCTTTTTCTTTTCTTTTCTTTCTTTCTTTATTTCTAGGAGAGAGAGAGAGAGAGAGAGAGAGCAGGGGAGGGTCAGAGAGAGAGGGAGTCACAGACTGAAACAGGCTCCAGGCTCCGAGCTGGCAGTCAGCACAGAGCCCGACGCGGGGCTCGAACCCACGAACCGCGAGATCATGACCTAAGTGAAAGTCGGACGCTTAACCGACTAAGCCACCCAGGCGCCCCTAGAGTTTTTATTTTTTATTTTTTTTAATTTATAAGAGAGAGAGAGAGAGAGAGAGAGAGACAGCGTGAGCAGGGGAGGGTCAGAGAGAGAGGGAGTCACAGACTGAAACAGGCTCCAGGCTCCGAGCTGGCAGTCAGCACAGAGCCCGACGCGGGGCTCGAACCCACGAACCGCGAGATCATGACCTAAGCGAAAGTCAGACGCTTAACCGACTAAGCCACCCAGGCGCCCCTTCTTTTTTTTTTTTTTTTTTTTAATCATTGTAGAAAATTCTATGGGGCAATGCTGATATTGCTCAGATCTCCTCCTCCCCTCCTCCCCCTCCCCCTCCCTCCTCCTTCCCCTCCTCCCCCTCCTCCCCCTCCCCCTCCTACTTCTTTTTCCTTCTCCACCACCTCCTCCTCCTTTCTTCTTTCACTGTTTCTTTAATTCTATTTTGTTTTTCCCAGAATGGTTCCTTGCCTGTGTACACACTTAGCACTTTGGAAACACTGTTATAATTTTTAAAAAGTGAATTCTATTTTCTATAAATGTCATTTGTTATAGTAATCGCTTGGGGCACATTACTTTACATTTTGGAGCGTCTTAAGTTCCTCACCCCCGAAAGGCCCATTTGTAAGAACGTGATCTTCAGTTTTCTTCCCTTGGGTGACTGGGCTTCAGGTGCCCAGCACTCACGCTCTCTCCGGGAGTGGCCACAAGATGGCAGTGTTTCAGAGCATTGCTTTGCATGGGGGGCGGCTGTGAGTGTGGCTGAAAGGCGGAAGAGGGGGCATCCGAGGCAGAAGATTGGCAGATCTCATGCCCTGTTTGTGTTCGACAGCCAAAAGGTTCAGAACTAAGACTTGGAAGGTGTATTGGGGAAAAGACAATATGAGTTGTCCTTTGCCTAGAGCTCAACCAGTTTATGTAACAGTAGCCGCATGGAACCCCAGGAAGTTATTTCTTCCGTGAAGTGTTTTCTTGTCTGCCCCAAACACTTATTGTCGTTTTCTCCTGGCTGTTTCCGTTGTGGTGTATCGATGCGAGGGCTTTACCTAACATTTCTCTCTGTTAACCCACGACCCATTAACTGAAACGTAAACTACATTCAACTCTTTATTTGTGGCATGGATTCCAAATACAAGTGCCAGTGGATATGCTTCCTTCCTGTGGACATCCGTAGACTATGGATGGGTGAGTGTTTCCATGACAATTCCATTAACCTTCAAAACCAAAGCAGAAAGCATTTCTCACTTAAAACCTTTATAGAGGATATAGTCTTTAATAGGCTCAGTCTTTAATATCGGGCTTTTGTAGTCTGTGAGGAGCTAATGATTGAAATGTATGAATCCTATGTCCCTGCGACAAAGCAAACCAAGGTCATTTTTGTCTAAAGTCCAGTGCAGACTCAGTAAATTCCAGAGAATCCTAATAGAAATAAAACTTGATGGCTCTGCAGTTATCTTTGGATGAACTTCAAACTGAGGCTATAGATCATTGTAAATGTCTAGGAGAGTTCAATGTTGGTGAAGCCAAACCCAAAGCTTAGAAGAGGTGAGGAGGCTGCCATGGGACCCTCTCTGCTAGTGTGGTCTTTTTGTTTCATAAATCTGCTTGCGGGCTTGTCTCCGGTGTGGGCTCTTTGGCAGGGAATCTTCTCAAATCTGCAGGGTAAGCTCAATTCCTGGAGAGGCATCACTTGGGTTCTTTTCCTTTGACAACCTCCTGATAAATTCTTCCCCCGAATGGACAGACACTTAAGCAACTATGCTTAATGGATTATCTTGTTAGCACAGCATAACTTTTGAATTATCCAAGGCTGAATAAAGTGCAAATGTTTGTCTTTCACTAGGTGAACCCACAAACTGAGTTAAGCCCCAACTCATTTATCAGGTCCACTGACAAAATTTACTTCCCACTGTGTCAAGATATAGTGATGTGCATAGGCAAGCTCATGCCTGGACTGATATCCATGAACCCAAATAATGATAGTCTGCCATAGAAAGTAGTGTATATTTTCCCATTTCAAAATTATGGATTGCCTTTGGTTTCTGGTTTTCTAAAACCTTTGTGGATTAATTATGGATGAATTATCATGGAGTGTATTATTTTGCTTATAAACACCAGTACTTTGCCTCCAACATCAAGGCATGCTATTGTTCTCAAGATTCTATTCCCAAGATTCATATTGGTTGAAGATCAGTTTTTCCCCAAACTGGGACTCCCTTTTTCGCTCTGTAAAATGATGACTGCAACTAACGTTTTCATAACAGATCTTATCTTTTCCAATTCTTTGTAACACTTTAATGTTCAGGAAAAGACCAGAAAATTGAGAAATGCTTTAAGGCAGCGATTTCTTGCCCAGTTGCATGAAGTTACTGCAACTTCTAACATATGTTCCTTTCGATATGTTGGCAAATTGCAATATTGTGTATCATTAGGGTAGAAGCTTCCAAGCATCTTCTTTTGCCTTTAAGGTGGCTCTGGTGTTTTGCAAGATTTAATAATTCCAACATTTAACGATAGCTGATGATAACTATTCTTTTAGAAGGGAAGATTTCAAGACAACAGCTTAAGTGAGAAAAGGTCCTTCATTACGATTCAAAGAATGTAAAATACAAGACAACGCATATTGAAATGAATCAGAGTTGTCTTCTTCTTTTTTTTTTTTTAATATTTGCTTGTTTTGAGTTAGAGATCATGAGCTGGGGGAGAGGCAGAGAGAGAGAGACAGAGACACAGGGAGAGAGAATCTGAAGCAGGCTCTGCACTGTCAGCATGGAGTCCCAAGTCATGAACTGTGAGATCATGACCTGAGCCGAAATCAAGAGTTAGATGCTTAACTGAGTGAACCGCCCAGCGCCCCATAGTTGTCTTCTTTGGAGTGAATATTCACACTAATTGTCATAACAGAGATTAGTCCACATGGGAGATTTGATGCTACCTACCTGACTACTTCCTCCAAGCTGCAGGTCCCCATGCTGTCAGACATGTTACCATCATCTTCTCTTCTTCAGATGTTAGCTATTTCAGATTTTAGCTCCTAGAACAACCCTAAAGTTCATCTTCTGTTTCCTTCTTCTAGTCCTCATAGCTAAAGAGGAAACGCCTTGGCATGTTTCTTTTTAAGAGCACAAACATCCCTGAGTCTGGTCTGGGACAATTTTTGGTGACCTGTCCCTCTACACCTATGCCCTCCTCCTCAGCTCTGTGAATACTAGGGTGAATATGACAATGTGTGTCATACAGTGACAGAGGGCCAGAAAAACACTGTGGATGAGATCATTTTTCCAAATGGGGTTGCCAGGAGTACATTTCTGGATGACAGTTCATTTGATCCAGGCCTTGAAAGCTACGTAGTGTTTTAAAAGGCACTTTGGGCAAAGTGGGCTGTTAGTCAGGAGTGGCAGTGAGTCCAGATTAGGACATGGGAGAAACGAACAGCAGCGTTTGCTGATGCTGGGCAGCCTGGTGCGCGTGGACTGAAGTGTGCGTGTGTCTGCAGTGTGAACCGTAAGACCAACCTGCAAGCCTAGGGCTTAGAGCAAGGATGGCCCAGAATACCATTTGGAGGGATTCGATTTGCAGTCTTTGGGCAATAAGAGCCCCTTGCAACGTTGGAAAAGGAGTGCTAGAAAGCCCACGTGAACAGTCAGTAATAAGGTGCTTGCTGTATGCAGGCACGGCTGTAATGCGTTTCATATATGGATACGTTGCATTTTCTCAATATTCCTGTGGGATGACTAGACTTGCCTGCACTTAGATGGAAACAGAGAATTTGAGCAATTTCCTCAAGGTGACAGAGCTGCAAGTGGTTGCGGCAGAATGCACATGCAAGCAGTCTGGCTCCTGAGCCGGGTTCTAAACTGTTACAGAATTGGGGGAGGGGAAGGATTGGCCTGGGGGGAGCCCAGAGGGAAGGGAAAGGTGTTGCAATAACAGTAAGAGACAAAGAGGGCTCAGACTTGCACAGGGGGTGCAAGGGGCAGAAGTAGAGAAGACAAAAAGGGCAGATGCAGAGGAACCTGCAGAGGAAACAGTGACCTTGGCCTTGGTACAGAAGTATAAGTCAACTATCCACACGTCAAAGCTTCAGATCTCTGCACAATCTCTTCACCCCTCCCCCATGCACCTCTCACCTGTGCCTCACTGCTTCCCCCCATTCTAGATAAGGTCTCACCTGGGCAGAGCCATGGAAGGACACTACTTACTTCATTCTAAACACATGACCCTTGGGCTACTGCATCGCCATTCTGGAAGCCTCATCACCTTGTTTGATAAAGCTTTCTGTTCCCATGGTGACTGTGGCATGTCTAGAGAGTCGCACTTGTTATTTTCTTTTTTTTTTTTATTCAAAGGAAAGACCTTATATTTATTCCAGAACGCTTCTAGAAAAGACCTAAAGACCAGAATAGAATGAAAATGGCATTGCTTTCAGTTTGGGAACTTTCTACATCAACTTTGGACTATGAATTTGCAATATGTGGTTTATGAATCACTCAGAACAATCCATCTTGTGTCCTTGCCAAGTCTTGCTTTCATGGGACACGTTGGCGAGAAAAGGCCTCCCTCAAGCTAGAAATTATTATGACAGGGCTTCTCGCTGAGAACATTGAAGCATGATGTTAGTGTGGTGTCTCAATTTATCAAATTTGCCTTGTTAAGGCAACTGATATCATCATAACAACATTGATGATGACATATCCTGGATTTATAAAGGACTTTTGTACTACTAATTCATTGGGAACCATCAGAAGAAGACAAGAAACCCAATCAGTTAAATAAATTGGACACCAAGAATTTCTATACTTTTCTTGAGTCAACCAAGTAAAAAAGTAGAAGATGCCATGATATGAATACAGTTTATTGCACAATGCGCTGCAAAGGGGCTATAGTTCCCCAAGGTTATGAAGCACTAATCTAAGAAGAATGGTTTAAAGAATGTCTGGGTGGGTACCCTGTCATGGAAAATTAAGAAGAAACCATAGAGTTGGGTTTGTGGCATGTGGTACTGGAGTGGCCTTGGGGTTGATTGTAGTTTGAAGAAAATTTACATTTATTTATTGTCTATTGGCAGCCATGCCCGTTTCAACACTATTAAACCTATCCATGTGCTAAGAACTAGGTATTTCCATCTCCCAGAGACAAAAAAGTTGTCTGTAATCCCACAAATCTGGTCAGCGATGGAGCAAAGCCTATGATCCATGTCTGCTGACTTGATAACCAAACCTTTGCCTCAAGGGCTGAAGACAGTAGCCACACCTCATAGCACAATAGGGTCTTCATTTTTGGAATAGACTCTGTCAATTGCTTCAACATAATGTTTGTCAGGGATACAGAAACATGGCTCCCTTTTAGATAGAGCGGCCATTTTTCTTTCTCTCCTTACGGATATTTACATGAAAACGTCTTTGCTTCTTAACAGAATTATAGGAAAATCTGTGTTTGATTTGAATTCTCCCTGAATCCTGAAATGGTTCTGGTGGAACTTACAGATCGATGGTAATTACAGTCAGTGGTAATCATGAGAAACGTAATAATCATGAAAACAGTGAATTGATATTCCTTAGGCTTCCCGTGTACCGTTCTATTTAATAACTCTAAGGGGAATTCATATAACTTTTGATTTACAGAAATCCAGTCGAGAAAAGACCAGTAACATCTAGGGGCTTCCACCTTCTTGGCTGTGCTGCTTACACAACTCACCAATTATCAGAATAAATTTGTTTCATGTTATCTCCCTTCAGTGATAGCGCCCATTTTCTTTCTCTCCTTAGGGATATCTACATGAAAACATCTTTGTTTCTTTGTCTTTTTTTAAAAAAATTTTTAGTGTTTATTTATTTTTGAGAGAGAGAGACAGAGACCAAGCATGAGTGGCAGAGGGGCAGAGACAGAGAGAGGGAGAATCCAAAACAGGCTCCAGGCTCTGAGCTGTCAGCACAGAGCCCAATGGGGGCTCAAACCTGCAAACTGTGAGATCATGACCTGAGCCAAAGTTGGGCGCTTAATCAGCTGAGATACCCAGGCGCCCCATGTCTTTTGTTTTTTAACAGGTATTTTTTCTCCTTTTTTTGAGGCCTATCCTCCCTTTGAAAATAGCGACTTTTGTCTCCACACCTGAAGGGATGGATCCCTACTATTCTGCTTGTAGTCACACAGCTCAGTTGCTGGCAAAACACATAGCTTCACAGTTAACATAAACTGAAGGCTCTGAGTTAAAATAGACAAGATTTTACTGTAATTGGAACCTACAATATGCATGAACAATAGCTTTTACTGACAAATTCTGTATTGGTTAATTGAACTCTCTTCACTTCTTCGCAAAGGGCCTGCTAACCTTCTAACATGGGCTCATGGCTGCAAAAAGACCTTGCATCCTGACAAATAAAAAAAGATCTCTTTAAGAACCTCTTTAAGGTATCTTGTATCCTGACAAATTATTTACGGATTCTTAATAATATTGAGCATAATTACGGCTAAATTTTGAGCCTCTGCTTTAAAGCAGGCACTGCGCTAAGCGCTTAGTGCTTAGCAAGCATTAAAAGGCTAGAGGTGAATTGTTAATTACTACAGTCGCTGTAGATAGGTGTTTTTATTGTTTACATTTTACAGATGAAGAATTCTAGTAGCAGAGAGGCTAAACAGCCTGCCCAAGGACATACAGGCAGTGAAGTGGCAAAGCAGTGATCTGAACTCTGGGGATCTGACGCTATTTTAGTGGATATCATCAGCTGTGGAGCTATACACTACCTCCTAATCATCATCCTATTGGTTATTCACTTGTGAAAGTCAAAGTTAGAAAAACGGATAAAGAACTGGCGTATAAGAAATTCCATTGGATAAGAAAATTTCTCCCACAATGGACTTCTTTTTCTTACTGTGTCAATTGTTAAAAACTTTTTCAACATTTTTATTTATTATTGACAGACGAAGAGAGACATAGAGAGAGACAGAGCATGAGCAGGGAAGGGGCAGAGAGAGGGGGAGACACAGAATCTGAAGCAGGCTCCAGGTTCTGAGCTGTCAGCACAGAGCCTGATGCGGGGCTAGAACCCATGAACCATGAGATAATGACCTGAGCCGAAGTCGGATACTCAACTGACTGAGCCACCCAGGCGCCCCCTTACTGTGTCAGTTCTAAAGTAAATGAGTCTGAATATGTTTGGAGGAGGAGTTGCTCTTCCTCATAAAAAGGCAGAGGAGTGTACTCGAGTACATCATTTATTTTTTATGGTAACTTCAACAATATCAATCCTTAGCAAAGTGGTCATTGTAGGACTGAGGTGACATTGACCCACCCACAGGAAACAGATCTCCTGTTTCCTACCCTCCACACTGACTTATCTGCTAAGCAATGTACCCAGCAAGGCTCATTCAATCATGAGACAGAATCAAGAACTGATTAAGTAGAGAGGCAAGCTGTTCTTCTCAGATGTCCTCTTAAAGGGACAACAGCCTTTTCATTGCAGAAGAAATAGTTCTTTCTTCTGAGAGTTGCTACAGTGAAGAAGTGTTCTTGAGTTCAAGTGGGTTGTCTCATTCAGGGTGTGTTTCTGTATATACATACAGTGATGTAGGAGTCCTTTCAAACTGGAAAAGTAACTTGAACTTGCAACGAGCTGAAACAATGAAGTACACTGACTCAAACAATATTAACCTTATGACTTCTCTTTCTTTCTCATTTAGGAGGAACAGAATGATGCTTTCTTGTAGTTCATATTTTTCACTGAAAAATGCCTCAGGATTAATCACACATATATCACCAAGGCCTTTACAGACCTGGTTTTCAAAAAATTTTTTAAATGTTTTATTTATTTCTGAGAGAGAGAGAGACAGCATGAGCAGGGGAGGGTTAGAGAGAGAGGGAGATACAGAATCTGAAACAGGCTCTGAGCTAGCTGTCAGCACAGAGCCCAACGTGGGGCTCGAACCCGGAGACTGTGAGATCATGACCTGAGTTGAAGTTGGGCGCTTAACCGACTGAGCCACCCAGGCGCCCCATACAGACCTAGTTTTCAACTTGGCTGGATTAGATCTGCTTTTTATTTATTGTCTCCACCAATTCAAAGAATACCATATAGTTTAACTTTTGGGAGAACTTCCTTTAATAAAAACAGAAGTAATAATTAACAGTCTCTGTCGGTCCACTGCCAAGGGTCCCCATGGCTCTGTCCCACTTACGTATCTGCAAGAGTGGAAGCCGCACACACACAAGGCTTTTCAACACATTTTCTGGTTTTGGTCTTCCTGTGTCTCTTGTAACCAGTTGGGGATTATGCATGTCTGATAGCAAGGTTTAGATGTTTTTCATTACCATGATAGAAAATCAATGGATCAAATATGTCTTTTAAAAGCAAAACATACATTTGAGGAAGACACATTTTATTTTTATTAAAATTTTTTAATGTTTATTTATTTTTGAGAGAGAGAGAGAGAGAGAGAGAGGGAGGGGCACAGAGAGAGGGAGACAGAATTCGAAGCATCTCCAGGCTCTGAGCTGTCAGCACAGAGCCTGACACAGGGTTCGAAGTCACGAACCATGAGCCCATGATCTGAGCCAAAGTCTGTTCACTTAACCAACTAAATCACCGAGGTTTCTCTGAGTAAAAGGCATCAAAAATTTTTTTTAAGGTTTTTATTTATTTTTGAGAGAGAGAGACAGAGCATGAGTATGGGAGGGGCAGAGAGAGAAAGAGAGAGAGACAGAGATAGAGAGAGACAGAGGGAGACACAGAATCTGAAGCAGGCTCCAGGCTCTGAGCTGTCAGCATAGAGCCCAATGCAGAACTCAAACTTATGAACTATGAGATCATGACCTGAGCCAAAGTTTGATGCTTAACCAACTGAGCCATCCAGGCGGCCCTGAGTAAGAGGCATTTTAATGGGATACTTTACATCAGAAGTTTTGTTATCACCTTGGTCTTAAGATGGCTGGACCTGTGTGTGTGTGTGTGTGTGTGTGTGTGTGTGTGTGTGTGTGTGTGTATGTGTGAGATCCCATAGGTGTGGCAGGGTACTCACCTCTCCCCAGATATTCCATATGAAAGAAGCCAAGGCAGAGTCACAAAATTTGTGATGAGTTGAAAAAGCTTGCAATGTATCTCATTGGTGCTTCAAATACACCCCCAAATACAATGTATTATAATTGTGTTTTCCAAAAGTAGTTTTATAATTAATAAAAATATGAATCCATTGCACACTCTGGGTGGTACAGTCTATTAATTGGATTTATATTTAAAGTCATCACATTTAAAGCAGTCTCGCACCTGCCAGCGTATCTTCCCAGCCGAATGCATCCAGCTGTTTGTTGATTAGGCCAAGAGTCTATGTTTGAGACCTATGTGGGGCTTAAGGCAAGTGGCCCATTAGCCCCTTACACCCCCTGCATAGATCCCATATTGGAGGATGTAACTGGCAAAGTCAGTGTTGAGAAATACACTGGATCCTAAAAATCTCTTGATGAAAGAGGCCTTGCACAGAAACAAAGCCATGGGCAATTCCTGAGAAGAAGAAGAAGCAGAGAAGACTCCAAATGGAAATTAACTTTAAGGTGAAATAAAGAGACTGACCGAGGCACTCCCTCCACGAAGCAGGGAGCTTTGCATCAGGCAGCTGCTTTCTGTCAGCTGTGTATTAGAACCTACCGGCAAGCTTCACTGACTAACAATGCCCAGGAGCCTCCTCAGACTTACAGCAGTAGAATTTCTTTCTTTTTTTATTTAAAAAAGTTTTTAAAGTTTATATATTTTGAGAGAGAGAGAGCAGGGGGGACAGAAAGAGAGAGTGAGAGAGGATCCCAAGCAGACTCTGTACTGGCAGTGCAGAGCCCGGTGTGGGACTCGAACTCACGAACCGTGAGATCATGACCTGAGCTGAGATCAAGAGTCAGATGCTTAACTGACAGCCACTAAGGTGCCTCATGAAATTAGAGTTTCTGAAGTAAGTTGCATGTACATCTCCATTTCCACAAAACCCTCCAAGTGATTCCAATTCGCAGCTGTGGTTGTAAGGTATCTGATGAGGAATTAGTAGGGGTTGACCTGGTACTTTTTATCAGTTCTTTCTATTAGAAATCTGTGTGACCTCTGTTTGATACAGACAAGGAAGGGCAGCTCTGAAGGGCAAGGAGAATGGAGAAATCCTAGAAAAGGTGCCATTTCCTGCCTCATAATCCTTGGGGAGGCAGGAGTGATTGGGAATGAATGGGAAACCCACTAATCCTGTCAATGAGAAATGGATAGAGAAATGAAACCGTATTCCCTAGTTTCATTTCAGATACCCTAACTTCTTTTATCATTTCTGGACCTTATGCCCAAAGATGAGTGAAGGCAGGGAACAGCTAATGAAGCTCTTCTTTCTGATGATCCAAGGCAGCTATAATGATTGCCCTTCTGTGCAAAGCCCAGTGGCCAGAGCTGATGCTGGTTCCCAAACGTGAAAGATTCTATTGCCTGGCGGTGAGATTGTTTATTTATGTGATTTAAAACTTCCACCACTCACTCTCTCTAGCTCAGGCGATGTCCAAAACAAAGATAAAAAACAAACCAGAGGATCATTAAAACTATTCTGGAAACCTATAAAGCATTTGGGTTATATCTGAACAAGATGAAAAAAATTTCCCAACATACTTGGAACATTTCCTCATTTTTACCAGATTATCAGGTGACTAGATTCAAATGTTTGTGGCAGATCTGCAGTTAATATAAATAGTAAGAGTGGGCCAGTCCTAAGATGCTAAGGTTCTGGAACTGTGACCAAAAATGGCAACCGAGGCACTTTGCCTTTTAAAATACTGTGCAGGCATATTTAAGAATAGCTGAAGAAATCCCCTCAGCAGGCATAAATGCCAGCAAGCGGCCAGTCAGAGCCCTCTTCCTTAGAGGCACAGACAAATTTTTTCTTCCTGAAATTCTAATATCCTATATTACACATTTACTTTTCCAGGATAGCATTGGTGTGTTTAGGCTTTTATACTGCAGAAAAACAATTCTTCACGTATATATGATAAGTACGTGGAAGAGCCTCATGGAAAGAACATGAACGTGACATATGTGTGATTTCATTTCATGTACCTGTTATGACTGTGGGTAAGTTACTGGTTGTCACTGTTATGATGCAGAGAAGAAGAATTTCCTGGCACGTGTAGTCAATCAACATAAGCTGTTTCTTTTTTTCCCCTCTCTGTCATTAAAGGAGGCAAATGTAAAGTTTTTAGCAAAGGCCCTGGCATGTAGTAGGTGCTCAATACGTATCAGCTGTTATTGTGTTTTGGCATCAACAGAAGTGCCTAGCATATGATAATATATTCTAAAAATGTCTCTGTATGAATGAAAATACATGTCTGTACCATAATATGTAATTCTTAAATAATGCTTTCCATGCATGAGGCACTATTCTAACTGCTCAGCTAATGTTAATAAATTCAATCTTCTTAATAACCCTATGATGTATGTAATACTATTAGAGCATTTTAGAGGTGGGGGCGCTGGGGCAACAAATTCTCAAGGAGAATCGTCCAAGGGAGGACCTCTGCATTATACCTTTATATACAGGCAGTAAAATTTTTTTTTTTTAATGTTTACTTATTTTGAGAGAGAGAGCATAGAGAGTGAGCAGGGGAGGGGCAGAGAGACAGGGAGAGAGAGAGTCCAAAGCAGGCTCCGCAATGTCAGCACAGAGCTCGATGCGGATCACGATCTCACAGACCATCGGATCATGACCTGAGCTGACACCAAGAGTCCGATGCTCAACGGAACGAGCACTGAGGTGCCCCTTCAGGCTTATTTTTATCCTTAGCTTCTGGAGACAACAAACTCAGACTGAGAGTGGGAAAATTTCACAGGGGAGATTCAAACTAGCGTGTAGAGAAAAGAGACACCGGGGTGGGTGGCAAGTTTTATTCAAAGCCTCAAAGTCAGGCAGGAGCTTGAAGTGCCTGGGGGACTCTGGAAGGCGTTGTTCTAAGCACTTTCTAAACCATCTACCAAAGTCCTTCCCGCCTTCCCCTCCTCACACAAATATCAAAGATTTTCCACAAATCAAAGTCAAGTCAGCAAGTGAAGCTATTTGCAGTGCTTGATCTGCCCTGACGTGCAGAGGGTAGAGTTGTCTTCAGGTCAACCTAATTCTGTTGGCCAGCCTTCTGCACCTCCCCTCACCCCACCCCTCCACCCCCACCCCGGCCGCCCCTTTCATCATGGCGGGGTGTGAGGTGATTTGCTGGCTCCTTGGCCCCGTCCCAGGGGACCTGGTTGGTGACTGCATCTCTGTGAAGTAAGAGCCCTTGTTTAGTGAGGAGCAAAAAAGTCCTGTGTAAAGAAGACCATTGACAGAATAAATGAACACCCATGTCACATACTGACAGCGTGAAGGACCCAAAGTGATAGGAATACGCACTGACTTTGTAATAAAACTCATTCCTCACTGCATCCGCAGCCCATTTGTTTTGACTCCATGCTTCTCATTATCAGGAAATGGAAACGCTGAGGGTAGATTTGGGTCATTGTGGAAAAAAAATCATAGTTGTCACTGCCTTGTGTTATCTAGTTTTCATTATACAAATTGAAGCCTTACCTTTTGTCTTCCCAAGTAAAACTTTGCGTGTGTGTGTGTGCGCGCGTGTGTGTGAATGGAACTGTGTGTTTATTTTAAGTCTCAGCCAATAAAGGCAAGGTTGGAGGAGGAAAACCCTGTAATTTAAAAGTTCCAACTGTGAGAACAGGAAGACGGGCACTTTTTTTGATTATGATACCATGTGTGGAAAGTCCTGAATTTTTCATAAATTATCACTCAACGGAAGAGACGTCACTGTTCTTTTGTTCCTTTCTGCCCTAATCGAGGAAATTACATTTTCTCCGATGCCTCATGTCTTTATCAATGGCAGATGCGTTCTCTCTCTTCCCTTGGAAATAGCGTTTTAATTTAAAAGTCGGTTGTTTGAATTGCATTTTGCTAATGAGATGAGTCATAAGATGATGGCGACTGATGCTTTGTTAATTTTTTTTTTTCAAAAGCAAACACACTGAGGCAGCCTGCAGGGCATTCGAAGCCCACATGTAACTCGTTAAAGGTTCATTAAGGGACTCTTAAATTGAATTTGTTTGTGTAACCAGTGTTTATATTTCTCTAGTTGATGATTTATCACTTAAGCTACAGTAGCGCTCTCCCATCAGACGTGAGCAGCCTGCGGACTGTGACTCAGACTTGCCCACATTTCTTGGGTCTTCGTTTTCAGGTCACCTGGACGTGGATCATCTAATTTGCTTGGAAGTTTCCTGGCTGCCGTTCCAGAAGGAAATGTCCTTGTAAAGGCAGAGTCTGTAATACAAGCAGTTTCAAGCACAGAGATTTAAGAGCAAATTAGTGACTTACTTTGTCTGAATAGGGGAACTAAAATGTCATAATAAGTCTTTCACATGATGCGCTTAGCAGACCTGAGAAACGTTGGCCATTTATGTTTGAAAAGTGGAAAAATGCAATTTGCTTAGCAGGATTGCAGTTTGTCAAGCACTTCCAAGCACATAATTTTTGGACCCCTAAAATAGCTCTGTGAGGACAGTAGAGTGAGGACTATTATTTCTTTATATAAATGTGCCGTTGAGGTTCCTGGAGGTCAGGAGGCTGAACTGGCATTCACATAACAGCTGAAGAGCTTTTCAATGACTGAAGCCGGGTTTGGAAAAAACTCTGTACTTCAAATCCTGCCCTCAACCCATTTTCTCATTTTAAAAAATATTTTTATTTATTTATTTATTTCTAGGAGAGAGAGAGAGACAGCATGAGCAGGGGAGGGTCAGAAAGAGAGGGAGTCACAGACTGAAACAGGCTCAGGCTCTGAGCTGGCAGTCAGCACAGAGCCCGACGCGGGGCTCGAACCCACGAACCGCGAGATCATGACCTAAGCGAAAGTCGGACGCTTAACCAACTAAGCCACCCAGGCGCTCCCCATTTTCTCATTTTTATCTAATATTTTCTACTCCCCTGATCACAGCAGCCATTTGTTAGCTTGGTGGGGGAAACTCCTCTTCGTTCCTTGCGAAGGGACCTCCGTTAGAGCAACATTCCTCGCCTCAAACTTTGGCCCTAACTATAAAGGTACCGCGTGAATTTGGGGGACGTAACTGGACATGCTCATTTTTTAATCAGTATTAAAGCTGACAATTTGATATCTACCTCCTAGACTTGTGTTTATACTCCACAATTCTTAATTTAGTCCGGGAAGTTATGGTGCCTGATTTTTATTAGAATTCGCCTCTCCACCCCTTAACCCCAGCCCACAAAACTGTAGCAAAAGAGTCTTTTCCCCTTAATCAAATTGTTGGCTAGCTATACGTTTGCTTTTCAGATTTTTATGGTTGGGGGAGTGTGGTAAAACTCTAAGATGCCTTTAAAATTTCTCACTGATATGCTAACTTGTAACCAACCCAGGGATTTTTTTTTTTTTCTTTAGTAGGGTCAGGGACAAGGTCTTATTTTCCTTTGTAGCTTCCTGGACATGGTTTAGTTCCCAATGTTTAGAAGGTTGAATTGAACAGAACAGGAGAGACAATTATCATGACGACTGCCACTCTTTGGGTGTGGCTTTTCTAATGCAGCCATCTGTCCTTTAATATACTTAAAGAAAATACGTATAAACATATATATTTCTGAATACATAAGTTAGAGTCATTTGCTGCAACATGCAATGTATAAGAGCATGGCAAAAGAAAACCATCAACAGCCATTATAGACAGCTCATGAGCTGGATTCTGTTGGCATTCTTCCCTAAAACCATGGATCAGTTGGCTTTGGATAAAAAGACATAGTTGGAGAAACCCTTGCTGAAGCTTTTCAAATCATTTTCAATGCTATTTTTTAATTTTTAAGTTTTGTGTATCCATCCATCCACCGATGAACGCTTGGCTGTTGTGGAAAATCCTATCAATGGGAATGTACAAACATCTTTTGGAGGTCGTACTTTCAATTCTTTTGGGTATAGACTCAGAAATAAATACCGAGCTCACACAATAATGTGATTTTCAGCGTTTTGAGGAATTGCCATCCTGTTTTCCACTGTGGCTGTCCCATTTTGCATTTCCACCAAGAGTGCAGGAAGGTCTCAATTTCCCCACCTCTTTGCCAACACCTGTTGCTGCTTTTATTTTTTTTTAAAAAACATTTATTTATTTATTTTTGGAGAGAGAGAGGGAGAGCATGAGTGGGAGAGGGACAGAGCAGGAGGGAGACAGAGGATCCCAAGCAGGCTCCATGCCCTCAGTGCAGAGTCCCACAGAGGACTCCTTTCCACGAACCATGAAACCATGACCTGAGCTGAAATCAGGAGTCAGACTCTTAACTGACTGATAATAATAAGGTGCCCTTATTATCATTTTTTATATTAGCTGCCTTAATGGGTGTGAGGTGGTATCTGCATGTGGTTTTGATTGCTATTTCCTTATTGATTAATGCTGTTGAGCATTTTTTTCATTTGGCCAGATTTCATTCTTTCTCATTGCCATGTAGTATTCCATTGTATAGATAAACCACATCTTCTTGATCCATTGGTCAGTTGATGGACACTTAGGCTCTTTCCATGATTTGGCTATTGTTGAGAGTGCTGCTATGAACATTGGGGTCCATGTGCCCCTATGCATCAGGACTCCTGTATCCCTTGAGCAAATTCCTAGCAGTGCTATTGCTGGGTCATAGGGGAGTTCTATTGTTAATTTTTTGAGGAACCTCCACACTGTTTTCTAGAGGGGCTGCACCAGCTTACATTCCTACCAAGTGTAGGAGGGTGCCCGTTTCTCCACATCCTCGCCAGCATCTAGAGCCTCCTGATTTGCTCATTTTAGCCACTCTGACCAGCGTGAGGTAGTATCTCAGTGTGGTTTTGATTTGTATTTCCCTGATGAGGAGGGACGCTGAGCATCTTTTCATGTGTCTGTTGGACATCTGGATGTCCTCTTTGGAGAAGACCCTCAGTTAATAAAGACCCTCGAGAAAGTTGGGATAGAAGGAACTTACTTAAACATCATAAAAGCCATCTATGTAATAAGTTTTTTAAAAATATTTTTATTTACTTCTAGGAGAGAGAGAGAGAGACAGCGCGAGCAGGGGAGGGTCAGAGAGAGGGAGACACAGACTCTGAAATAGGCTCCAGGCTCTGAGCTGGCAGTCAGCACAGAGCCTGACGCAGGGCTCGAACCCACGAACCGCGAGATCATGACCTAAGCGAAAGTCGGACGCTTAGCCGACTAAGCC